>OY759266.1:18065251-18361834 GCA_963662155.1 Lamellibrachia columna
GAGTTGTTGTGATAGAGTAGAGGAGGGAGTTGGCGTGATAGAGTGTAGAGGAGTGAGTTGGCGTGATAGATTATAGAGGAAGGAGTTGGTGTGATAGATTGTAGAAGAGGGAGTTTGCGTGATAGAGTAGAGGAGGGAGTTGTTGTCATAGAATAGAGGAGGGAGTTGGTGTGATAGAGTGTAGAGAAAGGAAGGAGATGGCGTGGTAGACTATAGAGGAAGGAGTTGGCGTGATTGATTATAGAGGAGGGAGTTGGTGTGATAGAGTATAGAGGAGGGAGTTGGTGTGATAGATTATAGAAGAAGGAGTTGGTGTGATAGAGTGTACAGGAGGGAGTTATCGTGAAAGATTATAGAGGAGGGAGTTCGTGTGATAGATTATAGAGGAAGGAGTTGGCGTGAAAGATTATAGAGGAGGGAGTTGGCGTGATAGAGTATAGAGGAAGGAGTTGGCGTGATAGATTATAGAGGAGGGAGTTGGCGTGATCGATTATAGAGGAGGGAGTTGGCGTGATAGAGTATAGAGGAGGGAGGTGGCGTGAAAGATTATGGAGGAAGGTGTTGGCGTGATAGATTATAGAGGAAGGAGTTGGCGTGATATATTATAGAGGAGGGAGTTGGCGTGATAGTGTATAGAGGAAGGAGTTGACGTGAAAGATTATATAGAGGAAGGAGTTGGCGTGATAGATTATAGAGGAGGGAGTTGGCGTGATAGAGTATATGGGAAGGAGTTGACGTGAAATATTATAGAGGAAGGAGTCGGTGTGATAGAGTAGAGGATGGATTTGGAGTGATAGAGTATATGGGAAGGAGTTGGCATGAAATATTATAGAGGAAGGAGTTGGTGTGATAGAGTAGAGGAGGGAGTTGGCCTGCTAGATTATACAGGAGGGTGTTGGTGTGATAGAGTGTAAAGGAGGGAGTTGGAGTGATAGATTATAGAGGAGGAAGTTGGTGTGATAGAGTGTACAGGAGGGAGTTATCGTGAAAGATTATAGAGGAGGGAGTTGGCGTGATAGATTATAGAGGAGAGAGTTGGTGCGATAGAGTATAGAGGAGCGAGTTGGTGTGATAGATTATAGAGGAGGGAGTTGGTGTGATAGAGTGTAGAGGAGGGAGTTAGCGTGAAAGATTATAGAGGAGGGAGTTGGAGTGATAGATTATAGAAGAGGAAGTTGGTGTGATAGAGTGTACAGGAGGGAGTTAACGTGAAAGATTATAGAGGAGGGAGTTGGTGTGATATATTATAGAGGAAGGAGTTGGTGTGATAGATTATAGAGGAGGGAGTTGTTGTGATAGAGTAGAGGAGGGAGTTGGCGTGATAGAGTGTAGAGGAGTGAGTTGGCGTGATAGATTATAGAGGAAGGAGTTGGTGTGATAGATTGTAGAAGAGGGAGTTTGCGAGATAGAGTAGAGGAGGGAGTTGTTGTCATAGAATAGAGGAGGGAGTTGGTGTGATAGAGTGTAGAGAAAGGAAGGAGATGGCGTGGTAGACTATAGAGGAAGGAGTTGGCGTGATAGATTATAGAGGAGGGAGTTGGTGTGATAGAGTATAGAGGAGGGAGTTGGTGTGATAGATTATAGAAGAAGAAGTTGGTGTGATAGAGTGTACAGGAGGGAGTTATCGTGAAAAATTATAGAGGAGGGAGTTCGTGTGATAGATTATAGAGGAAGGAGTTGGCGTGAAAGATTATAGAGGAGGGAGTTGGCGTGATAGAGTATAGAGGAAGGAGTTGGCGTGATAGATTATAGAGGAGGGAGTTGGCGTGATCGATTATAGAGGAGGGAGTTGGCGTGATAGAGTATAGAGGAGGGAGTTGGCGTGAAAGATTATGGAGGAAGGTGTTGGCGTGATAGATTATAGAGGAAGGAGTTGGCGTGATATATTATAGAGGAAGGAGTTGGTGTGATAGATTATAGAGGAGGGAGTTGGTGTGATAGAGTAGAGGAGGAAGTTGGCGTGATAGAGTGTTGAGGAGTGAGTTGGCGTGATAGATTATAGAGGAAGGAGTTGGTGTGATAGATTGTAGAAGAGGGAGTTTGCGTGATAGAGTAGAGGAGGGAGTTGGTGTTATAGAATAGAGGAGGGAGTTGGTGTGATAGAGTGTAGAGAAAGGAAGGAGATGGCGTGGTAGACTATAGAGGAAGGAGTTGGAGTGATAGATTATAGAGGAGGGAGTTGGTGTGATAGAGTATAGAACAGGGAGTTGGTGTGATAGAGTGTACAGGAGGGAATTATCGTGAAAGATTATAGAGGAGGGAGTTGGTGTGATAGATTATAGAGGCAGGAGTTGGCGTGAAAGATTATAGATGAAGGTGTTGGCGTGATCGATTATAGAGGAGGGAGTTGGCGTGATAGAGTATAGAGGAAGGAGTTGGCGTGATAGATTATAGAGGAGGGAGTTGGCGTGATCGATTATAGAGGAGGGAGTTGGCGTGATAGAGTATAGAGGAGGGAGTTGGCGTGAAAGATTATAGAGGAAGGTGTTGGCGTGAAAAATTATAGAGGAAGGAGTTGGCGTGATAGAGTATAGAGGAGGGAAGTGGCGTGAAAGATTATAGAGGAAGGAGTTGGCGTGATAGATTATAAAGGAAGGAGTTGGTGTGATAGATTATAGAGGAGGGAGTTGGCGTGATAGAATATAGAGGAAGGAGTTGGCGTGAAAGATTATTGAGGAAGGATTTGGCGTGAAAGACTATAGAGGAAGGAGTTGGCGTGATAGATTATAGAGGAGGGAGTTGGCGTGAAATATTATAGAGGAATGAGTTGGTGTAATAGAGTAGAGGAGGGAGATGGCCTGCTAGATTATACAGGAGGGTGTTGGTGTGATAGAGTGTAAAGGAGGGAGTTGGAGTGATAGATTATAGAAGAGGAAGTTGGTGTGATAGAGTGTACAGGAGGGAGTTAGCGTGAAAGATTATAGAGGAGGGAGTTGGTGTGATATATTATAGAGGAAGGAGTTGGTGTGATAGATTATAGAGGAGGGAGTTGGTGTGATAGAGTAGAGGAGGAAGTTGGCGTGATAGAGTGTTGAGGAGTGAGTTGGCGTGATAGATTATAGAGGAAGGAGTTGGTGTGATAGATTGTAGAAGAGGGAGTTTGCGTGATAGAGTAGAGGAGGGAGTTGGTGTTATAGAATAGAGGAGGGAGTTGGTGTGATAGAGTGTAGAGAAAGGAAGGAGATGGCGTGGTAGACTATAGAGGAAGGAGTTGGAGTGATAGATTATAGAGGAGGGAGTTGGTGTGATAGAGAATAGAGGAGGGAGTTGGTGTGATAGATTACAGAAGAGGGAGTTGGTGTGATAGAGTGTACAGGAGGGAGTTGTCGTGAAAGATTATAGAGGAGAGAGTTGGTGTGTTAGATTATAGAGGCAGGAGTTGGCGTGATAGATTATAGAGGAAGGAGTTGGCGTGATAGATTATAGAGGAGGGAGTTGGTGTGATAGAGTATAGAGAAGGGAGTTGGTGTGATAGATTATAGAGGAGGGAGTTGGTGTGATAGATTGTAGAGGAGGGAGTTAGCGTGAAAGATTATAGAGGAGGGAGTTGGTGTGATAGATTATAGAGGAAGGAGTTGGCGTGAAAGATTATAGAGGAAGGAGTTGGCGTGATATTTTATAGAGGAAGGAGTTGGCGAGATAGATTATAGAGGAAGGAGTTGGCATGATCGATTATAGAGGAGGTAGTTGGCGTGATAGAGTATAGAGGAAGGAGTTGGCGTGATAGATTATAGAGGAGGGAGTTGGCGTGATCGATTATAGAGGAGGGAGTTGGCGTGATAGAGTATAGAGGAGGGAGTTGGCGTGAAAGTTTACGGAGGAAGGTGTTGGCGTGATAGATTATAGAGGAAGGAGTTGGCGTGATAGAGTATAGAGGAGGGAAGTGGCGTGAAAGATTATAGAGGAAGGAGTTGGCGTGATAGATTATAAAGGAAGGAGTTGGTGTGATAGATTATAGAGGAGGGAGTTGGCGTGATAGAATATAGAGGAAGGAGTTGGCGTGAAAGATTATTGAGGAAGGATTTGGCGTGATAGACTATAGAGGAAGGAGTTGGCGTGATAGATTATAGAGGAGGGAGTTGGCGTGAAATATTATAGAGGAATGAGTTGGTGTAATAGAGTAGAGGAGGGAGATGGCCTGCTAGATTATACAGGAGGGTGTTGGTGTGATAGAGTGTAAAGGAGGGAGTTGGAGTGATAGATTATAGAAGAGGAAGTTGGTGTGATAGAGTGTACAGGAGGGAGTTAGCGTGAAAGATTATAGAGGAGGGAGTTGGTGTGATATATTATAGAGGAAGGAGTTGGTGTGATAGATTATAGAGGAGGGAGTTGGTGTGATAGAGTAGAGGAGGAAGTTGGCGTGATAGAGTGTTGAGGAGTGAGTTGGCGTGATAGATTATAGAGGAAGGAGTTGGTGTGATAGATTGTAGAAGAGGGAGTTTGCGTGATAGAGTAGAGGAGGGAGTTGGTGTTATAGAATAGAGGAGGGAGTTGGTGTGATAGAGTGTAGAGAAAGGAAGGAGATGGCGTGGTAGACTATAGAGGAAGGAGTTGGAGTGATAGATTATAGAGGAGGGAGTTGGTGTGATAGAGAATAGAGGAGGGAGTTGGTGTGATAGATTACAGAAGAGGGAGTTGGTGTGATAGAGTGTACAGGAGGGAGTTATCGTGAAAGATTATAGAGGAGAGAGTTGGTGTGTTAGATTATAGAGGCAGGAGTTGGCGTGATAGATTATAGAGGAAGGAGTTGGCGTGATAGATTATAGAGGAGGGAGTTGGTGTGATAGAGTATAGAGAAGGGAGTTGGTGTGATAGATTATAGAGGAGGGAGTTGGCGTGATAGAGTATAGAGGAGGGAGTTGGCGTGAAAGTTTACGGAGGAAGGTGTTGGCGTGATAGATTATAGAGGAAGGAGTTGGCGTGATAGAGTATAGAGGAGGGAAGTGGCGTGAAAGATTATAGAGGAAGGAGTTGGCGTGATAGATTATAAAGGAAGGAGTTGGTGTGATAGATTATAGAGGAGGGAGTTGGCGTGATAGAATATAGAGGAAGGAGTTGGCGTGAAAGATTATTGAGGAAGGATTTGGCGTGATAGACTATAGAGGAAGGAGTTGGCGTGATAGATTATAGAGGAGGGAGTTGGCGTGAAATATTATAGAGGAATGAGTTGGTGTAATAGAGTAGAGGAGGGAGATGGCCTGCTAGATTATACAGGAGGGTGTTGGTGTGATAGAGTGTAAAGGAGGGAGTTGGAGTGATAGATTATAGAAGAGGAAGTTGGTGTGATAGAGTGTACAGGAGGGAGTTAGCGTGAAAGATTATAGAGGAGGGAGTTGGTGTGATATATTATAGAGGAAGGAGTTGGTGTGATAGATTATAGAGGAGGGAGTTGGTGTGATAGAGTAGAGGAGGAAGTTGGCGTGATAGAGTGTTGAGGAGTGAGTTGGCGTGATAGATTATAGAGGAAGGAGTTGGTGTGATAGATTGTAGAAGAGGGAGTTTGCGTGATAGAGTAGAGGAGGGAGTTGGTGTTATAGAATAGAGGAGGGAGTTGGTGTGATAGAGTGTAGAGAAAGGAAGGAGATGGCGTGGTAGACTATAGAGGAAGGAGTTGGAGTGATAGATTATAGAGGAGGGAGTTGGTGTGATAGAGAATAGAGGAGGGAGTTGGTGTGATAGATTACAGAAGAGGGAGTTGGTGTGATAGAGTGTACAGGAGGGAGTTATCGTGAAAGATTATAGAGGAGAGAGTTGGTGTGTTAGATTATAGAGGCAGGAGTTGGCGTGATAGATTATAGAGGAAGGAGTTGGCGTGATAGATTATAGAGGAGGGAGTTGGTGTGATAGAGTATAGAGAAGGGAGTTGGTGTGATAGATTATAGAGGAGGGAGTTGGTGTGATAGATTGTAGAGGAGGGAGTTAGCGTGAAAGATTATAGAGGAGGGAGTTGGTGTGATAGATTATAGAGGAAGGAGTTGGCGTGAAAGATTATAGAGGAAGGAGTTGGCGTGATATTTTATAGAGGAAGGAGTTGGCGAGATAGATTATAGAGGAAGGAGTTGGCATGATCGATTATAGAGGAGGGAGTTGGCGTGATAGAGTATAGAGGAAGGAGTTGGCGTGATAGATTATAGAGGAGGGAGTTGGCGTGATCGATTATAGAGGAGGGAGTTGGCGTGATAGAGTATAGAGGAGGGAGTTGGCGTGAAAGTTTACGGAGGAAGGTGTTGGCGTGATAGATTATAGAGGAAGGAGTTGGCGTGATAGAGTATAGAGGAGGGAAGTGGCGTGAAAGATTATAGAGGAAGGAGTTGGCGTGATAGATTATAAAGGAAGGAGTTGGTGTGATAGATTATAGAGGAGGGAGTTGGCGTGATAGAATATAGAGGAAGGAGTTGGCGTGAAAGATTATTGAGGAAGGATTTGGCGTGATAGACTATAGAGGAAGGAGTTGGCGTGATAGATTATAGAGGAGGGAGTTGGCGTGAAATATTATAGAGGAATGAGTTGGTGTAATAGAGTAGAGGAGGGAGATGGCCTGCTAGATTATACAGGAGGGTGTTGGTGTGATAGAGTGTAAAGGAGGGAGTTGGAGTGATAGATTATAGAAGAGGAAGTTGGTGTGATAGAGTGTACAGGAGGGAGTTAGCGTGAAAGATTATAGAGGAGAGAGTTGGTGTGATATATTATAGAGGAAGGAGTTGGTGTGATAGATTATAGAGGAGGGAGTTGGTGTGATAGAGTAGAGGAGGAAGTTGGCGTGATAGAGTGTTGAGGAGTGAGTTGGCGTGATAGATTATAGAGGAAGGAGTTGGTGTGATAGATTGTAGAAGAGGGAGTTTGCGTGATAGAGTAGAGGAGGGAGTTGGTGTTATAGAATAGAGGAGGGAGTTGGTGTGATAGAGTGTAGAGAAAGGAAGGAGATGGCGTGGTAGACTATAGAGGAAGGAGTTGGAGTGATAGATTATAGAGGAGGGAGTTGGTGTGATAGAGTATAGAGGAGGGAGTTGGTGTGATAGATTACAGAAGAGGGAGTTGGTGTGATAGAGTGTACAGGAGGGAGTTATCGTGAAAGATTATAGAGGAGAGAGTTGGTGTGATAGATTATAGAGGCAGGAGTTGGCGTGATAGATTATAGAGGAAGGAGTTGGCGTGATAGATTATAGAGGAGGGAGTTGGTGTGATAGAGTATAGAGAAGGGAGTTGGTGTGATAGATTATAGAGGAGGGAGTTGGTGTGATAGATTGTAGAGGAGGGAGTTAGCGTGAAAGATTATAGAGGAGGGAGTTGGTGTGATAGATTATAGAGGAAGGAGTTGGCGTGAAAGATTATAGAGGAAGGAGTTGGCGTGATATTTTATAGAGGAAGGAGTTGGCGAGATAGATTATAGAGGAAGGAGTTGGCATGATCGATTATAGAGGAGGGAGTTGGCGTGATAGAGTATAGAGGAAGGAGTTGGCGTGATAGATTATAGAGGAGGGAGTTGGCGTGATCGATTATAGAGGAGGGAGTTGGCGTGATAGAGTATAGAGGAGGGAGTTGGCGTGAAAGTTTACGGAGGAAGGTGTTGGCGTGATAGATTATAGAGGAAGGAGTTGCCGTGATAGATTATAGAGGAGGGAGTTGGCGTGATAGTGTATAGAGGAAGGAGTTGACGTGAAAGATTATAGAGGAAGGAGTTGGCGTGATAGATTATAGAGGAGGGATTTGGCGTGATAGTGTATATGGGAAGGAGTTGGCGTGATAGAGAATAGAGGAGGGAGGTGGCGTGAAAGATTATAGAGAAAGGATTTGGCGTGATAGATTATAGAGGAAGGAGTTGGTGTTATAGATTATAGAGGAGGGAGTTGGCGTGATAGAATATAGAGGAAGGAGTTGGCGTGAAAGATTATAGAGGAAGGAGTTGGCGTGATAGACTATAGAGGAAGGAGTTGGCGTGATAGATTATAGAGGAGGGAGTTGGCGTGATAGAGTATATGGGAAGGAGTTGGCGTGAAATATTATAGAGGAAGGAGTTGGTGTGATAGAGTAGAGGAGGGAGTTGGTGTTATAGAATAGAGGAGGGAGTTGGTGTGATAGAATGTAGAGAAAGGAAGGAGATGGCGTGATAGACTATAGAGGAAGGAGTTGGCGTGATAGATTATAGAGGAGGGAGTTGGTGTGATAGAGTATAGAGGAGGGAGTTGGTGTGATAGATTATAGAACAGGGAGTTGGTGTGATAGAGTGTACAGGAGGGAATTATCGTGAAAGATTATAGAGGAGGGAGTTGGTGTGATAGATTATAGAGGCAGGAGTTGGCGTGAAAGATTATAGATGAAGGTGTTGGCGTGATAGATTATAGAGGAAGGAGTTGGCGTGATAGATTATAGAGGAGGGAGTTGGTGTGATAGAGTATAGAGGAGGGAGTTGGTGTGATAGATTATAGAGGAGGGAGTTGGTGTGATAGAGTGTAGAGGAAGGAGTTAGCGTGAAAGATTATAGAGGAGGGAGTTGGTGTGATAGATTATAGAGGAAGGAGTTGGCGTGAAAGTTTATAGAGGAAGGAGTTGGCGTGATATATTATAGAGGAAGGAGTTGGCGAGATAGACTATAGAGGAAGGAGTTGGCGTGATCGATTATAAAGGAGGGAGTTGGCGTGATAGATTATAGAGGAAGGAGTTGACGTGATAGATTATAGAGGAGGGAGTTGGCGTGATCGATTATAGAGGAGGGATTTGGCGTGATAGAGTATAGAGGAGGAAGTTGGCGTGAAAGATTATGGAGGAAGGTGTTGGCGTGATAGATTATAGAGGAAGGATTTGGCGTGATATATTATAGAGGAGGGAGTTGGCGTGATAGTGTATAGAGGAAGGAGTTGACGTGAAAGATTATAGAGGAAAGAGTTGGCGTGATACATTATAGAGGAGGGAGTTGGCGTGATAGAGTATATGGGAAGGAGTTGGCATCAAATATTATAGAGGAAGGAGTTGGTGTGATAGATTAGAGGAGGGAGTTGGCCTGCTAGATTATACAGGAGGGTGTTGGTGTGATAGAGTGTAAAGGAGGGAGTTGGAGTGATAGATTATAGAGGAGGGAGTTGGTGTGATAGAGTGTACAGGAGGGAGTTAGCGTGAAAGATTATAGAGGAGGGAGTTGGTGTGATATATTATATAGGAAGGAGTTGGTGTGATAGATTATAGAGGAGGGAGTTGGTGTGATAGAGTAGAGGAGGGAGTTGGCGTGATAGAGTATAGAGGAGTGAGTTGGCGTTATAGATTATATATGAAGGAGTTGGTGTGATATATTGTAGAAGAGGGAGTTTGCGTGATAGAGTAGAGGAGGGAGTTGGTGTTATAGAATAGAGGAGGGAATTGGTGTGATAGAGTGTAGAGAAAGGAAGGAAATGGCGTGGTAGACTATAGAGGAAGGAGTTGGCGTGATAGATTATAGAGGAGGGAGTTGGTGTGATAGAGTATAGAGGATGGAGTTGGTGTGATAGATTATAGAAGAGGGAGTTGGTGTGATAGAGTGTACAGGAGGGAGTTATCGTGAAAGATTATAGAGGAGGGAGTTGGTGTGATAGATTATAGAGGAAGGAGTTGGCGTGATAGATTATAGAGGAGAGAGTTGGTGCGATAGAGTATAGAGGAGCGAGTTGGTGTGATAGATTATAGAGGAGGGAGTTGGTGTGATAGAGTGTAGAGGAGGGAGTTAGCGTGAAAGTTTATAGAGGAGAGAGTTGGAGTGATAGATTATAGAAGAGGAAGTTGGTGTGATAGAGTGTACAGGAGGGAGTTAACGTGAAAGATTATAGAGGAGGGAGTTGGTGTGATATATTATAGAGGAAAGAGTTGGCGTGATAGATTATAGAGGAGGGAGTTGGCGTGATAGAGTATATGGGAAGGAGTTGACGTGAAATATTATAGAGGAAGGAGTCGGTGTGATAGAGTAGAGGATGGATTTGGAGTGATAGAGTATATGGGAAGGAGTTGGCATGAAATATTATAGAGGAAGGAGTTGGTGTGATAGAGTAGAGGAGGGAGTTGGCCTGCTAGATTATACAGGAGGGTGTTGGTGTGATAGAGTGTAAAGGAGGGAGTTGGAGTGATAGATTATAGAGGAGGAAGTTGGTGTTATAGAGTGTACAGGAGGGAGTTATCGTGAAAGATTATAGAGGAGGGAGTTGGCGTGATAGATTATAGAGGAGAGAGTTGGTGCGATAGAGTATAGAGGAGCGAGTTGGTGTGATAGATTATAGAGGAGGGAGTTGGTGTGATAGAGTGTAGAGGAGGGAGTTAGCGTGAAAGATTATAGAGGAGGTAGTTGGAGTGATAGATTATGGAAGAGGAAGTTGGTGTGATAGAGTGTACATGAGGGAGTTAACGTGAAAGATTATAGAGGAGGGAGTTGGTGTGATATATTATAGAGGAAGGAGTTGGTGTGATAGATTATAGAGGAGGGAGTTGTTGTGATAGAGTAGAGGAGGGAGTTGGCGTGATAGAGTGTAGAGGAGTGAGTTGGCGTGATAGATTATAGAGGAAGGAGTTGGTGTGATAGATTGTAGAAGAGGGAGTTTGCGTGATAGAGTAGAGGAGGGAGTTGTTGTCATAGAATAGAGGAGGGAGTTGGTGTGATAGAGTGTAGAGAAAGGAAGGAGATGGCGTGGTAGACTATAGAGGAAGGAGTTGGCGTGATAGATTATAGAGGAGGGAGTTGGTGTGATAGAGTATAGAGGAGGGAGTTGGTGTGATAGATTATAGAAGAAGGAGTTGGTGTGATAGAGTGTACAGGAGGGAGTTATCGTGAAAGATTATAGAGGAGGGAGTTCGTGTGATAGATTATAGAGGAAGGAGTTGGCGTGAAAGATTATAGAGGAGGGAGTTGGCGTGATAGAGTATAGAGGAAGGAGTTGGCGTGATAGATTATAGAGGAGGGAGTTGGCGTGATCGATTATAGAGGAGGGAGTTGGCGTGATAGAGTATAGAGGAGGGAGGTGGCGTGAAAGATTATGGAGGAAGGTGTTGGCGTGATAGATTATAGAGGAAGGAGTTGGCGTGATATATTATAGAGGAGGGAGTTGGCGTGATAGTGTATAGAGGAAGGAGTTGACGTGAAAGATTATATAGAGGAAGGAGTTGGCGTGATAGATTATAGAGGAGGGAGTTGGCGTGATAGAGTATATGGGAAGGAGTTGACGTGAAATATTATAGAGGAAGGAGTCGGTGTGATAGAGTAGAGGATGGATTTGGAGTGATAGAGTATATGGGAAGGAGTTGGCATGAAATATTATAGAGGAAGGAGTTGGTGTGATAGAGTAGAGGAGGGAGTTGGCCTGCTAGATTATACAGGAGGGTGTTGGTGTGATAGAGTGTAAAGGAGGGAGTTGGAGTGATAGATTATAGAGGAGGAAGTTGGTGTGATAGAGTGTACAGGAGGGAGTTATCGTGAAAGATTATAGAGGAGGGAGTTGGCGTGATAGATTATAGAGGAGAGAGTTGGTGCGATAGAGTATAGAGGAGCGAGTTGGTGTGATAGATTATAGAGGAGGGAGTTGGTGTGATAGAGTGTAGAGGAGGGAGTTAGCGTGAAAGATTATAGAGGAGGGAGTTGGAGTGATAGATTATAGAAGAGGAAGTTGGTGTGATAGAGTGTACAGGAGGGAGTTAACGTGAAAGATTATAGAGGAGGGAGTTGGTGTGATATATTATAGAGGAAGGAGTTGGTGTGATAGATTATAGAGGAGGGAGTTGTTGTGATAGAGTAGAGGAGGGAGATGGCGTGATAGAGTGTAGAGGAGTGAGTTGGCGTGATAGATTATAGAGGAAGGAGTTGGTGTGATAGATTGTAGAAGAGGGAGTTTGCAAGATAGAGTAGAGGAGGGAGTTGTTGTCATAGAATAGAGGAGGGAGTTGGTGTGATAGAGTGTAGAGAAAGGAAGGAGATGGCGTGGTAGACTATAGAGGAAGGAGTTGGCGTGATAGATTATAGAGGAGGGAGTTGGTGTGATAGAGTATAGAGGAGGGAGTTGGTGTGATAGATTATAGAAGAAGAAGTTGGTGTGATAGAGTGTACAGGAGGGAGTTATCGTGAAAAATTATAGAGGAGGGAGTTCGTGTGATAGATTATAGAGGAAGGAGTTGGCGTGAAAGATTATAGAGGAGGGAGTTGGCGTGATAGAGTATAGAGGAAGGAGTTGGCGTGATAGATTATAGAGGAGGGAGTTGGCGTGATCGATTATAGAGGAGGGAGTTGGCGTGATAGAGTATAGAGGAGGGAGTTGGCGTGAAAGATTATGGAGGAAGGTGTTGGCGTGATAGATTATAGAGGAAGGAGTTGGCGTGATATATTATAGAGGAGGGAGTTGGCGTGATAGTGTATAGAGGAAGGAGTTGACGTGAAAGATTATATAGAGGAAGGAGTTGGCGTGATAGATTATAGAGGAGGGAGTTGGCGTGATAGAGTATATGGGAAGGAGTTGACGTGAAATATTATAGAGGAAGGAGTTGGTGTGATAGAGTAGAGGATGGATTTGGAGTGATAGAGTATATGGGAAGGAGTTGGCATGAAATATTATAGAGGAAGGAGTTGGTGTGATAGAGTAGAGGATGGAGTTGGCCTGCTAGATTATACAGGAGGGTGTTGGTGCGATAGAGTGTAAAGGAGGGAGTTGGAGTGAAAGATTATAGAGGGGGAAGTTGGTGTGATAGAGTGTACAGGAGGGAGTTAGCGTGAAAGATTATAGAGGAGGGAGTTGGTGTGATATATTATATAGGAAGGAGTTGGTGTGATAGATTATAGAGGAGGGAGTTAATGTGATAGAGTAGAGGAGGGATTTGGCGTGATAGAGTATAGAGGAGTGAGTTGGCGTGATAGATTATAGAGGAAGGAGTTGGTGTGATAGATTGTAGTAGAGGGAGTTTGCGTGATAGAGTAGAGGAGGGAGTTGGTGTTATAGAATAGAGGAGGGAGTTGGTGTGATAGAGTGTAGAGAAAGGAAGGAGATGGTGTGGTAGACTATAGAGGAAGGAGTTGGCGTGATAGATTATAGAAGAGGGAGTTGGTGTGATAGAGTGTACAGGAAGGAGTTATCGTGAAAGATTATAGAGGAGGGAGTTGGTGTGCTAGATTATAGAGGAAGGAGTTGGCGTGAAAGATTATAGAGGAAGGAGTTGGTGCGATAGAGTATAGAGGAAGGAGTTGGTTTGATAGAGTATAGAGGAGGGAGTTGGTGTGATAGATTATAGAGGAGGGAGTTGGTGTGATAGAGTGTAGAGGAGGGAGTTAGCGTGAAAGAATATAGAGGAGGGAGTTGGTGTGATAGATTATAGAGTAAGGAGTTGGCGTGAAAAATTATAGAGGAAGGAGTTGGCGTGATAGACTATAGAGGAAGGAGTTGGCGTGATCGATTATAGAGGAGGGAGTTGGCGTGATAGAGTATAGAGGAAGGAGTTGGCGTGATAGATTATAGAGGAGGGAGTTGGCGTGATCGATTATAGAGGAGGGAGTTGGCGTGATAGAGTATAGAGGAGGGAGTTGGTGTGAAAGATTATAGAGGAAGGTGTTGGCGTGATAGACTATAGAGGAAGGAGTTGGTGTGATAGATTATAGCGGAGGGAGTTGGCGTGATAGTGTATAGAGGAAGGGGTTGACGTGAAAGATTATAGAGGAAGGAGTTGGCGTGATAGACTATAGAGGAAGGAGTTGGCGTGATAGAGTATAGAGGAGGGAGGTGGCGTGAAAGATTATAGAAGAAGGAGTTGGCGTGATAGATTATAGAGGAAGGAGTTGGTGTGATATATTATAGAGGAGGGAGTTGGCGTGATAGAATATAGAGGAAGGAGTTGGCGTGAAAGATTATAGAGGAAGGAATTTGCGTGATAGACTATAGAGGAAGGACTTGGCGTGATCGATTATAGAGGAGGGAGTTGGCGTGATAGAGTATAGAGGAAGGAGTTGGCGTGATAGATTATAGAGGAGGGAGTTGGCGTGATCGATTATAGAGGAGGGAGTTTGCGTGATAGAGTATAGAGGAGGGAGTTGGGGTGAAAGAATATGGTGGAAGGTGTTGGCGTGATAGATTAGAGAGGAAGGATTTGGCGTGATATATTATAGAGGAGGGAGTTGGCGTGATAGTGTATAGAGGAAGGAGTTGACGTGAAAGATTATAGAGGAAGGAGTTGGCGTGATAGATTATAGAGGAGGGAGTTGGCGTGATAGAGTATATGGGAAGGAGTTGACGTGAAATATTATAGAGGAAGGAGTTGGTGTGATAGAGTAGAGGATGGATTTGGAGTGATAGAGTATATGGGAAGGAGTTGGCATGAAATATTATAGAGGAAGGAGTTGGTGTGATAGAGTAGAGGAAGGAGTTGGCGTGATAGATTATAGAAGAAGGAGTTGGCGAGATAGACTATAGAGGAAGGAGTTGGCGTGATCGATTATAGAGGAGGGAGTTGGCGTGATAGAGTATAGAAGAAGGAGTTGGCGTGATAGATTATAGAGGAGGGAGTTGGCGTGATCGATTATAGAGGAGGGAGTTGGCGTGATAGAGTATAGAGGAGGGAGTTGGCGTGAAAAATTATAGAGGAAGGTGTTGGCGTGATAGATTATAGAGGAAGGAGTTGGTGTGATAGATTATAGCGGAGGAAGTTGGCGTGATAGTGTATAGAGGAAGGGGTTGACGTGAAAGATTATAGAGGAAGGAGTTGGCGTGATAGACTATAGAGGAAGGAGTTGGCGTGATAGAGTATAGAGGAGGGAGGTGGCGTGAAAGATTATAGAAGAAGGAGTTGGCGTGATAGATTATAGAGGAAGGAGTTAGTGTGATAGATTATAGAGGAGGGAGTTGGCGTGATAGAATATAGAGGAAGGAGTTGGCGTGAAAGATTATAGAGGAAGGAGTTGGCGTGATAGAATATAGAGGAAGGAGTTGGCGTGATAGATTATAGAGGAGGGAGTTGGCGTGATAGAGTATATGGGAAGGAGTTGGCGTGAAATATTATAGAGGAAGGAGTTGGTGTGATAGAGTAGAGGAGGGTGTTGGCCTGCTAGATTATACAGGAGGGTGTTGGTGTGATAGAGTGTAAAGGAGGGAGTTGGAGTGATATATTATAGAAGAGGAAGTTGGTGTGATAGAGTGTACAGGAGGGAGTTAACGTGAAAGATTATAGAGGAGGGAGATGGTGTGATATATTATAGAGGAAGGAGTTGGTGTGATAGATTATAGAGGAGGGAGTTGGTGTGATAGAGTAGAGGAGGGAGTTGGCGTGATAGAGTGTAGAGGAGTGAGTTGGCGTGATAGATTATAGAGGAAGTAGTTGGTGTGATAGATTGTAGAAGAGGGAGTTTGCGTGATAGAGTAGAGGAGGGAGATGTTGTCATAGAATAGAGGAGGGAGTTGATGTGATAGAGTGTAGAGAAAGGAAGGAGATGGCGTGGTAGACTATAGAGGAAGGAGTTGGCGTGATAGATTATAGAGGAGGGAGTTGGTGTGATAGAGTATAGAGGAGGGAGTTGGTGTGATAGATTATAGAAGAAGGAGTTGGTGTGATAGAGTGTACAGGAGGGAGTTATCGTGAAAGATTATAGAGGAGGGAGTTCGTGTGATAGATTATAGAGGAAGGAGTTGCCATGAAAGATTATAGAGGAGGAAGTTGGCGTGATAGAGTATAGAGGAAGGAGTTGGCGTGATAGATTATAGAGGAGGGAGTTGGCGTGATCGATTATAGAGGAGGGAGTTGGCGTGATAGAGTATAGAGGAGGGAGTTGGCGTGAAAGATTATGGAGGAAGGTGTTGGCGTGATAGGTTATAGAGGAAGGAGTTGGCGTGATATATTATAGAGGAGGGAGTTGGCATGATAGTGTATAGAGGAAGGAGTTGACGTGAAAGATTATATAGAGGAAGGAGTTGGCGTGATAGATTATAGAGGAGGGAGTTGGCGTGATAGAGTATATGGGAAGGTGTTGGCGTGATAGACTATAGAGGAAGGAATTGGTGTGATAGATTATAGCGGAGGGAGTTGGCGTGATAGTGTATAGAGGAAGGGGTTGACGTGAAAGATTATAGAGGAAGGAGTTGGCGTGATAGACTATAGAGGAAGGAGTTGGCTTGATAGAGTATAGAGGAGGGAGGTGGCGTGAAAGATTATAGAAGAAGGAGTTGGCGTGATAGATTATAGAGGAAGGAGTTGGTGTTATAGAGTGTAGAGGAGGGAGTTAGCGTGAAAGATTATAGAGGAGGGAGTTGGTGTGATAGATTATAGAGGAAGGAGTTGGCGTGAAAAATTATAGAGGAAGGAGTTGGCGTGATAGACTATAGAGGAAGGAGTTGGCGTGATCGATTATAGAGGAGGGAGTTGGCGTGATAGAGTATAGAGGAAGGAGTTGGCGTGATAGATTATAGAGGAGGGAGTTGGCGTGATCGATTATAGAGGAGGGAGTTGGCGTGATAGAGTATAGAGGAGGGAGTTGGTGTGAAAGATTATAGAGGAAGGTGTTGGCGTGATAGACTATAGAGGAAGGAGTTGGTGTGATATATTATAGCGGAGGGAGTTGGCGTGATAGTGTATAGAGGAAGGATTTGACGTGAAAGATTATAGAGGAAGGAGTTGGCGTGATAGACTATAGAGGAAGGAGTTGGCGTGATAGAGTATAGAGGAGGGAGGTGGCGTGAAAGATTATAGAAGAAGGAGTTGGCGTGATAGATTATAGAGGAAGGAGTTGGTGTGATAGATTATAGAGGAGGGAGTTGGCGTGATAGAATATAGAGGAAGGAGTTGGCGTGAAAGATTATAGAGGAAGGAATTTGCGTGATAGACTATAGAGGAAGGACTTGGCGTGATCGATTATAGAGGAGGGAGTTGGCGTGATAGAGTATAGAGGAAGGAGTTGGCGTGATAGATTATAGAGGAGGGAGTTGGCGTGATCGATTATAGAGGAGGGAGTTGGCGTGATAGAGTATAGAGGAGGGAGTTGGCGTGAAAGATTATGGAGGAAGGTGTTGGCGTGATAGATTAGAGAGGAAGGATTTGGCGTGATATATTATAGAGGAGGAAGTTGGCGTGATCGATTATAGAGGAGGGAGTTGGCGTGATAGAGTATAGAGGAGGGTGTTGGCGTGAAAGATTATAGAGGAAGGTGTTGGCGTGATAGATTATAGAGGAAGGAGTTGATGTGATAGATTATAGCGGAGGGAGTTGGCGTGATAGTGTATAGAGGAAGGGGTTGACGTGAAAGATTATAGAGGAAGGAGTTGGCGTGATAGACTATAGAGGAAGGAGTTGGCGTGATAGAGTATAGAGGAGGGAGGTGGCGTGAAAGATTATAGAAGAAGGAGTTGGCGTGATAGATTATAGAGGAAGGAGTTAGTGTGATAGATTATAGAGGAGGGAGTTGGCGTGATAGAATATAGAGGAAGGAGTTGGCGTGAAAGATTATAGAGGAAGGAGTTGGCGTGATAGAATATAGAGGAAGGAGTTGGCGTGATAGATTATAGAGGAGGGAGTTGGCGTGATAGAGTATATGGGAAGGAGTTGGCGTGAAATATTATAGAGGAAGGAGTTGGTGTGATAGAGTAGAGGAGGGTGTTGGCCTGCTAGATTATACAGGAGGGTGTTGGTGTGATAGAGTGTAAAGGAGGGAGTTGGAGTGATATATTATAGAAGAGGAAGTTGGTGTGATAGAGTGTACAGGAGGGAGTTAACGTGAAAGATTATAGAGGAGGGAGTTGGTGTGATATATTATAGAGGAAGGAGTTGGTGTGATAGATTATAGAGGAGGGTGTTGGTGTGATAGAGTAGAGGAGGGAGTTGGCGTGATAGAGTGTAGAGGAGAGGGTTGGCGTGATAGATTATAATGGAAGGAGTTGGTGTGATAGATTGTAGAAGAGGGAGTTTGCGTGATAGAGTAGAGGAGGGAGTTGGTGTTATAGAATAGAGGAGGGAGTTTGTGTGATAGAGTGTAGAGAAAGGAAGGAGATGGCGTGGTAGACTATAGAGGAAGGAGTTGGCGTGATAGATTATAGAGGAGGGAGTTGCTGTGATAGAGTATAGAGGAGGGAGTTGGTGTGATAGATTATAGTAGAGGGAGTTGGTGTGATAGAGTGTACAGGAGGGAGTTATCGTGAAAGATTATAGAGGAGGGAGTTCGTGTGATAGATTATAGAGGAAGGAGTTGGCGTGAAAGATTATAGAGGAAGGAGTTGGCGTGATAGATTATAGAGGAAGGATTTGGCGTGATAGATTATAGAGGAGGGAGTTGGTATGATAGAGTATAGAGGAGGGAGTTGGTGTGATAGATTATAGAGGAGGGAGTTGGTGTGATAGAGTGTAGAGGAGGGAGTTAGCGCGAAAGATTATAGAGGAGGGAGTTGGTGTGATAGATTATAGAGGAAGGAGTTGGCGTGAAAGATTATAGAGGAAGGAGTTGGCGTGATAGATTATAGAGGAAGGAGTTGGCGTGATAGATTATAGAGGAGGGAGTTGGTGTGATAGAGTATAGAGGAGGGAGTTGGTGTGATAGATTATAGAGGAGGGAGTTTGTGTGATAGAGTGTAGAGGAGGGAGTTAGCGTGAAAGATTATAGAGGAGGGAGTTGGTGTGATGGAGTATAGAGGAGGGAGTTGGCATGAAAGATTATGGAGGAAGGTGTTGGCGTGATAGATTATAGAGGAAGGAGTTGGCGTGATATATTATAGAGGAGGGAGTTGGAGTGAAAGATTATAGAGGAGGAAGTTGGTGTGATAGAGTGTACAGGAGGGAGTTAGCGTGAAAGATTATAGAGGAGGGAGTTGGTGTGATATATTATATAGGAAGGAGTTGGTGTGATAGATTATAGAGGAGGGAGTTAGTGTGATAGAGTAGAGGAGGGATTTGGCGTGATAGAGTATAGAGGAGTGAGTTGGCGTGATAGATTATAGAGGAAGGAGTTGGTGTGATAGATTGTAGAAGAGGGAGTTTGCGTGATAGAGTAGAGGAGGGAGTTGGTGTTATAGAATAGAGGAGGGAGTTGGTGTGATAGAGTGTAGAGAAAGGAAGGAGATGGCGTGATAGTGTATAGAGGAAGGAGTTGACGTGAAAGATTATAGAGGAAGGAGTTGGCGTGATAGATTATAGAGGAGGGAGTTGGCGTGAAAGATTATGGAGGAAGGTGTTGGCGTGATAGATTATAGAGGAAGGAGTTGGCGTGATATATTATAGAGGAGGGAGTTGGCGTGATAGTGTATAGAGGAAGGAGTTGACGTGAAAGATTATATAGAGGAAGGAGTTGGCGTGATAGATTATAGAGGAGGGAGTTGGCGTGATAGATTATATGGGAAGGAGTTGACGTGAAATATTATAGAGGAAGGAGTTGGTGTAATAGAGTGTAGAGGAGGGAGTTAGCGTGAAAGATTATAGAGGAGGGAGTTGGTGTGATAGATTATAGAGGAAGGAGTTGGCGTGAAAAATTATAGAGGAAGGAGTTGGCGTGATAGACTATAGAGGAAGGAGTTGGCGTGATCGATTATAGAGGAGGGAGTTGGCGTGATAGAGTATAGAGGAAGGAGTTGGCGTGATAGATTATAGAGGAGGGAGTTGGCGTGATCGATTATAGAGGAGGGAGTTGGCGTGAAAGATTATAGAGGAGGGAGTTGGTGTGATAGATTATAGAGGAAGGAGTTGGCGTGAAAAATTATAGAGGAAGGAGTTGGCGTGATAGACTATAGAGGAAGGAGTTGGCGTGATCGATTATAGAGGAGGGAGTTGGCGTGATAGAGTATAGAGGAAGGAGTTGGCGTGATAGATTATAGAGGAGGGAGTTGGCGTGATCGATTATAGAGGAGGGAGTTGGCGTGATAGAGTATAGAGGAGGGAGTTGGTGTGAAAGATTATAGAGGAAGGTGTTGGCGTGATAGACTATAGAGGAAGGAGTTGGTGTGATATATTATAGCGGAGGGAGTTGGCGTGATAGTGTATAGAGGAAGGATTTGACGTGAAAGATTATAGTTGGTGTGATAGAGTAGAGGAGGGAGTTGGCGTGATAGAGTGTAGAGGAGTGAGTTGGCGTGATAGACTATATAGGAAGGAGTTGTTGTGATAGATTGTAGAAGAGGGAGTTTGCGTGATAGAATAGAGGAGGGAGTTGGTGTTATAGAAGAGAGGAGGGAGTTGGTGTGATAGAGTGTAGAGGAAGGAAGGAGATGGCGTGGTTGACTATAGAGGAAGGAGTTGGCGTGATAGATTATAGAGGAGGGAGTTGGTGTGATAGAGTATAGAGGAGGGAGTTGGTGTGATAGATTATAGAAGAGGGAGTTGGTGTGATAGAATGTACAGGAGGGAGTTATCGTGAAAGATTATAGAGGAGGGAGTTGGTGTGATAGATTATAGAGGAAGGAGTTGGCGTAAAAGATTATAGAGGAAGGAGTTGGCGTGATAGATTATAGAGGAGGGAGTTGGCGTGATAGAGTATATGGGAAGGAGTTAGCGTGAAATATTATAGAGGAATGAGTTGGTGTGATAGAGTAAAGGAGGGAGTTGGCTTGCTAGATTATACAGGAGGGTGTTGGTGTGATAGAGTGTAAAGGAGGGAGTTGGAGTGATATATTATAGAAGAGGAAGTTGGTGTGATAGAGTGTACAGGAGGGAGTTAACGTGAAATATTATAGAGGAGGGAGTTTGTGTGATATATTATAGAGGAAGAAGTTGGTGTGATAGATTATAGAGGAGGGAGTTGGTGTGATAGAGTAGAGGAGGGAGTTGGCGTGATAGAGTGTAGAGGGGTGAGTTGGCGTGATAGATTATAGAGGAAGGAGTTGGTGTGATAGATTGTAGAAGAGGGTGTTTGCGTGATAGAGTAGAGGAGGGAGTTGGTGTTATAGAATAGAGGAGGGAGTTGGTGTGATAGAGTGTAGAGAAAGGAAGGAGATGGCGTGGTAGACTATAGAGGAAGGAGTTGGCGTGATAGATTATAGAGGAGGGAGTTGGTGTGATAGAGTATAGAGGAGGGAGTTGGTGTGATAGATTATAGAAGAGGGAGTTGGTGTGATAGAGTGTACAGGAGGGAGTTATCGTGAAAGATTATAGAGGATGGAGTTGGTGTGATAGATTATAGAGGAAGGAGTTGGCGTGTAAGACTATAGAGGAAGGAGTTGGCGTGATAGATTATAGAGGAAGGAGTTGGCGAGATAGACTATAGAGGAAGGAGTTGGCGTGATCGATTATAGAGGAGGGAGTTGGCGTGATAGAGTATAGAGGAAGGAGTTGGCGTGATAGCTTATAGAGGAGGAAGTTGGCGTGATCGATTATAGAGGAGGGAGTTGGCGTGATAGAGTATAGAGGAGGGAGTTGGCGTGAAAGATTATGGAGGAAGGTGTTGGCGTGATAGATTATAGAGGAAGGAGTTTGTGTGATATATTATAGAGGAGGGAGTTGGCGTGATAGTGTATAGAGGAAGGAGTTGACGTGAAAGATTATAGAGGAAGGAGTTGGCATGATAGATTATAGAGGAGGGATTTGGCGTGATAGAGTATATGGGAAGGAGTTGACGTGAAATATTATAGAGGAAGGAGTTGGTGTGATAGAGTAGAGGATGGATTTGGCGTGATAGAGTATATGGGAAGGAGTTGGCATGAAATATTATAGAGGAAGGAGTTGGTGTGATAGAGTAGAGGAGGGAGTTGGCCTGCTAGATTATACAGGAGGGTGTTGGTGTGATAGAGTGTAAAGGAGGGAGTAGGAGTGATAGATTATAGAGGAGGAAGTTGGTGTGATAGAGTGTACAGGAGGGAGTTAGCGTGAAAGATTATAGAGGGTGGAGTTGGTGTGATATATTATAGAGGAAGGAGTTGGTGTGATAGATTATAGAGGAGGGAGTTGGTGTGATAGAGTAGAGGAGGGAGTTGGCGTGATAGAGTGTAGAGGAGTGAGTTGGCGTGATACAATATAGAGGAAGGAGTTGGTGTGATAGATTGTAGAAGAGGGGGTTTGCGTGACAGAGTAGAGGAGGGAGTTGGTGTTATAGAATAGAGGAGGGAGTTTGTGTGAAAGAGTGTAGAGAAAGGAAGGAGTTGGCGTAGTAGACTATAGAGGAAGGAGTTGGCGTGATAGATTATAGAGGAGGGAGTTGGTGTGATAGAGTATAGGGGAGGGAGTTGGTGTGATAGATTACAGAAGAGGGAGTTGGTTTAATAGAGTGTACAGGAGGGAGTTATCGTGATAAATTATAGAAGAGGGAGTTGGTGTGATAGATTATAGAGGAAGGAGTTGGCGTGAAAGATTATAGAGGAAGGAGTTGGCGTGATAGATTATAGAGGAAGGAGTTGGCGTGATAGATTATAGAGGAGGGATTTGGTGTGATAGAGTATAGAGGAGGGAGTTGGTGTGATAGATTATAGAGAAGGGAGTTGGTGTGATAGAGTGTAGAGGAGGGAGTTAGCGTGAAAAATTATAGAGGAGGGAGTTGGTGTGATAGATTATAGAGGAAGGAGTTGGCGTGAAAAATTATAGAGGAAGGAGTTGGCGTGATAGATTATAGAGGAAGGAGTTGGCGAGATAGACTATAGAGGAAGGAGTTGGCTTGATCGATTATAGAGGAGGGAGTTGGCGTGATAGAGAATAGAGGAAGGAGTTGGCGTGATAGATTATAGAGGAGGGAGTTGGCGTGATATTATAGAGGAGGGAGTTGGCGTGATAGAGTATAGAGGAGGAAGATGGTGTGATAGAGTAGAGGAGGGAGTTGGCGTGATAGAGTGTAGAGGAGTGAGTTGGCGTGATAGATTATAGAGGAAGGAGTTGGTGTGATATATTGTAGAAGAGGGAGTTTGCGTGATAGAATAGAGGAGGGAGTTGGTGTTATAGAATTGAGGAGGGAGTTGGTGTAATAGAGTGTAGAGGAAGGAAGGAGATGGCGTGGTAGACTATAGAGGAAGGAGTTGGCGTGATAGATTATAGAGGAGGGAGTTGGTGTGATAGAGTATAGAGGAAGGAGTTGGTGTGATAGAGTAGAGGAGGGAGTTGGCGTGATAGAGTGTAGAGGAGTGAGTTGGCGTGATAGATTATAGAGGAAGGAGTTGGTGTGATAGATTGTAGAAGAGGGAGTTTGCGTGATAGAATAGAGGAGGGAGTTGGTGTTATAGAATTGAGGAGGGAGTTGGTGTAATAGAGTGTAGAGGAAGGAAGGAGATGGCGTGGTAGACTATAGAGGAAGGAGTTGGCGTGATAGATTATAGAGGAGGGAGTTGGTGTGATAGAGTATAGAGGAAGGAGTTGGTGTGATAGATTATAGAGGAGGGAGTTGGTGTGATAGAGTAGAGGAGGGAGTTGGCGTGATAGAGTGTAGAGGAGTGAGTTGGCGTGATAGATTATAGAGGAAGGAGTTGGTGTGATAGATTGTAGAAGAGGGGGTTTGCGTGATAGAGTAGAGGAGGGAGTTGGTGTTATAGAATAGAGGAGGGAGTTTGTGTGATAGAGTATAGGGGAGGGAGTTGGTGTGATAGATTACAGAAGAGGGAGTTGGTTTAATAGAGTGTACAGGAGGGAGTTATCGTGATAAATTATAGAGGAGGGAGTTGGTGTGATAGATTATAGAGGAAGGAGTTGGCGTGAAAGATTATAGAGGAAGGAGTTGGCGTGATAGATTATAGAGGAAGGAGTTGGCGTGATAGATTATAGAGGAGGGATTTGGTGTGATAGAGTATAGAGGAGGGAGTTGGTGTGATAGATTATAGAGAAGGGAGTTGGTGTGATAGAGTGTAGAGGAGGGAGTTAGCGTGAAAAATTATAGAGGAGGGAGTTGGTGTGATAGATTATAGAGGAAGGAGTTGGCGTGAAAAGTTATAGAGGAAGGAGTTGGCGTGATAGATTATAGAGGAAGGAGTTGGCGAGATAGACTATAGAGGAAGGAGTTGGCTTGATCGATTATAGAGGAGGGAGTTGGCGTGATAGAGAATAGAGGAAGGAGTTGGCGTGATAGATTATAGAGGAGGGAGTTGGCGTGATATTATAGAGGAGGGAGTTGGCGTGATAGAGTATAGAGGAGGAAGTTGGTGTGATAGAGTAGAGGAGGGAGTTGGCGTGATAGAGTGTAGAGGAGTGAGTTGGCGTGATAGATTATAGAGGAAGGAGTTGGTGTGATAAATTGTAGAAGAGGGAGTTTGCGTGATAGAATAGAGGAGGGAGTTGGTGTTATAGAATTGAGGAGGGAGTTGGTGTAATAGAGTGTAGAGGAAGGAAGGAGATGGCGTGGTAGACTATAGAGGAAGGAGTTGGTGTGATAGATTATAGAAGAGGGAGTTGGTGTGATAGAATGTACAGGAGGGAGTTATCGTGAAAGATTACAGAGGAGGGATTTGGTGTGATAGATTATAGAGGAAGGAGTTGGCGTAAAAATTATAGAGGAAGGAGTTGGCGTGATAGATTATAGAGGAAGGAGTTGGCGTGATAGATTATAGAGGAGGGAGTTGGTGTGATAGAGTATAGAGGAGGGAGTTGGTGTGATAGATTATAGAGGAAGGAGTTGGCGTGAAAGATTATAGAGGAAGGAGTTGGCGTGCTAGATTATAGAGGAAGGAGATGGCTAGATAGACTATAGAGGAAGGAGTTGGCGTGGTCGATTATAGAGGAGGGAGTTGGCGTGATAGAGTATTGAGGAAGGGGTTGGCGTGATAGATTATAGAGGAGGGAGTTGGCGTGATAGATTATAGAGGAAGGAGTTGGCGTGATAGATTATAGAGGAGGGATTTGGTGTGATTGAGTATAGAGGAAGGAGTTGGAGTGATAGATTATAGAGGAAGGAGTTGGCGTGATAGATTATAGAGGAGGGATTTGGTGTGATAGAGTATAGAGGAGGGAGTTGGTGTGATAGATTATAGAGAAGGGAGTTGGTGTGATAGAGTGTAGAGGAGGGAGTTAGCGTGAAAGATTATAGAGGAGGGATTTGGTGTGATAGATTATAGAGGAAGGAGTTGGCGTCAAAAATTATAGAGGAAGGAGTTGGCGTGATAGATTATAGAGGAAGGAGTTGGTGTGATATATTATAGAGGAAAGAGTTGGTGTGATAGATTATAGAGGAGGGAGTTGGTGTGATAGAGTAGAGGAGGGAGTTGGCGTGATAGAGTGTAGAGGAGTGAGTTGGCGTGATAGACTATAGAGGAAGGAGTTGGTGTGATAGATTGTAGAAGAGGGGGTTTGCGTGATAGAGTAGAGGAGGGAGTTGGTGTTATAGAATAGAGGAGGGAGTTTGTGTGATAGAGTATAGGGGAGGGAGTTGGTGTGATAGATTACAGAAGAGGGAGTTGGTTTAATAGAGTGTACAGGAGGGAGTTATCGTGATAAATTATAGAGGAGGGAGTTGGTGTGATAGATTATAGAGGAAGGAGTTGGCGTGAAAGATTATAGAGGAAGGAGTTGGCGTGATAGATTATAGAGGAAGGAGTTGGCGTGATAGATTATAGAGGAGGGATTTGGTGTGATAGAGTATAGAGGAGGGAGTTGGTGTGATAGATTATAGAGAAGGGAGTTGGTGTGATAGAGTGTAGAGGAGGGAGTTAGCGTGAAAAATTATAGAGGAGGGAGTTGGTGTGATAGATTATAGAGGAAGGAGTTGGCGTGAAAAGTTATAGAGGAAAGAGTTGGCGTGATAGATTATAGAGGAAGGAGTTGGCGAGATAGACTATAGAGGAAGGAGTTGGCTTGATCGATTATAGAGGAGGGAGTTGGCGTGATAGAGAATAGACGAAGGAGTTGGCGTGATAGATTATAGAGGAGGGAGTTGGCGTGATATTATAGAGGAGGGAGTTGGCGTGATAGAGTATAGAGGAGGAAGTTGGTGTGATAGAGTAGAGGAGGGAGTTGGCGTGATAGAGTGTAGAGGAGTGAGTTGGCGTGATAGATTATAGAGGAAGGAGTTGGTGTGATAGATTGTAGAAGAGGGAGTTTGCGTGATAGAATAGAGGAGGGAGTTGGTGTTATAGAATTGAGGAGGGAGTTGGTGTAATAGAGTGTAGAGGAAGGAAGGAGATGGCGTGGTAGACTATAGAGGAAGGAGTTGGCGTGATAGATTATAGAGGAGGGAGTTGGTGTGATAGAGTATAGAGGAAGGAGTTGGTGTGATAGATTATAGAACAGGGAGTTGGTGTGATAGAATGTACAGGAGGGATTTATCGTGAAAGATTACAGAGGAGGGAGTTGGTGTGATAGATTATAGAGGAAGGAGTTGGCGTAAAAATTATAGAGGAAGGAGTTGGCGTGATAGATTATAGAGGAAGGAGTTGGCGTGATAGATTATAGAGGAGGGAGTTGGTGTGATAGAGTATAGAGGAGGGAGTTGGTGTGATAGATTATAGAGGAAGGAGTTGGCGTGAAAGATTATAGAGGAAGGAGTTGGCGTGCTAGATTATAGAGGAAGGAGATGGCTAGATAGACTATAGAGGAAGGAGTTGGCGTGGTCGATTATAGAGGAGGGAGTTGGCGTGATAGAGTATTGAGGAAGGGGTTGGCGTGATAGATTATAGAGGAGGGAGTTGGCGTGATAGATTATAGAGGAAGGAGTTGGCGTGATAGATTATAGAGGAGGGATTTGGTGTGATTGAGTATAGAGGAGGGAGTTGGTGTGATAGATTATAGAGGAGGGAGTTGGTGAGATAGAGTGTAGAGGAGGGAGTTAGCGTGAAAGATTATAGAGGAGGGAGTTGGTGTGATAGATTATAGAGGAAGGAGTTGACGTGAACAATTATAGAGGAAGGAGTTGGTGTGATAGAGTATAGAGGAGGGAGTTGGTGTGATAGATTATAGAAGAGGGAGTTGGTGTGATAGAGTGTACAGGAGGGAGTTATCGTGAAAAATTATAGAGGAGGGAGTTGGTGTGATAGATTATAGAGGAAGGAGTTGGCGTGAAAGATTATAGAGGATGGAGTTGGCGTGATAGATTATAGAGGAAGGAGTTGGCGTAATAGATTATAGAGGAGGGAGTTGGTGTGATAGAGTATAGAGGAGGGAGTTGGTGTGATAGATTATAGAGGAGGGAGTTGGTGAGATAGAGTGTAGAGGAGGGAGTTAGCGTGAAAGATTATAGAGGAGGGAGTTGGTGTGATAGATTATAGAGGAAGGAGTTGACGTGAACAATTATAGAGGAAGGAGTTGGCGTGATAGATAATAGAGGAAGGAGTTGGCGAGATAGACTATAGAGGAAGGAGTTGGCGTGATCGATTATAGAGGAGGGATTTGGCGTGATAGAGTATAGAGGAAGGAGTTGGCGTGATAGATTATAGAGGAGGGAGTTGGCGTGATCGATTATAGAGTAGGGATTTGGCGTGATAGAGTGTAGAGGAGTGAGTTGGCGTGATAGATTATAGAGGAAGGAGTTGGTGTGATAGATTGTAGAAGAGGGAGTTTGCGTGATAGAATAGAGGAGGGAGTTGGTGTTATAGAAGAGAGGAGGGAGTTGGTGTGATAGAGTGTAGAGGAAGGAAGGAGATGGCGTGGTAGACTATAGAGGAAGGAGTTGGCGTGATAGATTATAGAGGAGGGAGTTGGTGTGATAGAGTATAGAGGAAGGAGTTGGTGTGATATATTATAGAGGAAGGAGTTGGTGTGATATATTATAGAGGAGGGAGTTGGCGTGATAGTGTATAGAGGAAGGAGTTGACGTGAAAGATTATAGAGGAAGGAGTTGGCGTGATAGATTATAGAGGAGGGATTTGGCGTGATAGAGAATATGGGAAGGAGTTGACGTGAAATATTATAGAGGAAGGAGTTGGTGTGATAGAGTAGAGGATGGATTTGGCGTGATAGAGTATATGGGAAGGAGTTGGCATGAAATATTATAGAGGAGGGAGTTGGTGTGAAAGAGTAGAGGAGGGAGTTGGCCTGCTAGATTATACAGGAGGGTGTTGGTGTGATAGAGTGTAAAGGAGGGAGTAGGAGTGATAGATTATAGAGGAGGAAGTTGGTGTGATAGAGTGTACAGGAGGGAGTTAGCGTGAAAGATTATAGAGGGTGGAGTTGGTGTGATATATTATAGAGGAAGGAGTTGGTGTGATAGATTATAGAGGAGGGAGTTGGTGTGATTGAGTAGAGGAGGGAGTTGGCGTGATAGAGTGTAGAGGAGTGAGTTGGCGTGATAGATTATAGAGGAAGGAGTTGGTGTGATAGATTGTAGAAGAGGGGGTTTGCGTGATAGAGTAGAGGAGGGAGTTGGTGTTATAGAATAGAGGAGGGAGTTTGTGTGAAAGAGTGTAGAGAAAGGAAGGAGTTGGCGTAGTAGACTATAGAGGAAGGAGTTGGCGTGATAGATTATAGAGGAGGGAGTTGGTGTGATAGAGTATAGGGGAGGGAGTTAGTGTGATAGATTACAGAAGAGGGAGTTGGTTTGATAGAGTGTACAGGAGGGAGTTATCGTGATAAATTATAGAGGAGGGAGTTTGTGTGATAGATTATAGAGGAAGGAGTTGGCGTGAAAGATTATAGAGGAAGGAGTTGGCGAGATAGATTATAGAGGAAGGAGTTGGCGTGATAGATTATAGAGGAGGGAGTTGGCGTGATAGAGAATAGAGGAAGGAGTTCGCGTGATAGATTATAGAGGAGGGAGTTGGCGTGATATTATAGAGGAGGGAGTTGGCGTGATAGAGTATAGAGGAGGAAGTTGGTGTGATAGAGTAGAGGAGGGAGTTGGCGAGATAGAGTGTAGAGGAGTGAGTTGGCGTGATAGATTATAGAGGAAGGAGTTGGTGTGATAGATTGTAGAAGAGGGAGTTTGCGTGATAGAATAGAGGAGGGAGTTGGTGTTATAGAATTGAGGAGGGAGTTGGTGTAATAGAGTGTAGAGGAAGGAAGGAGATGGCGTGGTAGACTATAGAGGAAGGAGTTGGCGTGATAGATTATAGAGGAGGGAGTTGGTGTGATAGAGTATAGAGGAGGGAGTTGGTGTGATAGATTATAGAAGAGGGAGTTGGTGTGATAGAATGTACAGGAGGGAGTTATCGTGAAAGATTACAGAGGAGGGAGTTGGTGTGATAGATTATAGAGGAAGGAGTTGGCTTAAAAATTATAGAGGAAGGAGTTGGCGTGATAGATTATAGAGGAAGGAGTTGGCGTGATAGATTATAGAGGAGGGAGTTGGTGTGATAGAGTATAGAGGAGGGAGTTGGTGTGATAGATTATAGAGGAAGGAGTTGGCGTGAAAGATTATAGAGGAAGGAGTTGGCGTGCTAGATTATAGAGGAAGGAGATGGCTAGATAGACTATAGAGGAAGGAGTTGGCGTGGTCGATTATAGAGGAGGGAGTTGGCGTGATAGAGTATTGAGGAAGGGGTTGGCGTGATAGATTATAGAGGAGGGAGTTGGCGTGATAGATTATAGAGGAAGGAGTTGGCGTGATAGATTATAGAGGAGGGATTTGGTGTGATAGAGTATAGAGGAAGGAGTTGGAGTGATAGATTATAGAGGAAGGAGTTGGCGTGATAGATTATAGAGGAGGGATTTGGTGTGATAGAGTATAGAGGAGGGAGATGGTGTGATAGATTATAGAGAAGGGAATTGGTGTGATAGAGTGTAGAGGAGGGAGTTAGCGTGAAAGATTATAGAGGAGGGATTTGGTGTGATAGATTATAGAGGAAGGAGTTGGTCTCAAAAATTATAGAGGAAGGAGTTGGTGTGATAGATTATAGAGGAGGGAGTTGGTGTGATAGAGTAGAGGAGGGAGTTGGCGTGATAGAGTGTAGAGGGGTGAGTTGGCGTGATAGATTATAGAGGAAGGAGTTGGTGTGATAGATTGTAGAAGAGGGTGTTTGCGTGATAGAGTAGAGGAGGGAGTTGGTGTTATAGAATAGAGGAGGGAGTTGGTGTGATAGAGTGTAGAGAAAGGAAGGAGATGGCGTGGTAGACTATAGAGGAAGGAGTTGGCGTGATAGATTATAGAGGAGGGAGTTGGTGTGATAGAGTATAGAGGAGGGAGTTGGTGTGATAGATTATAGAAGAGGGAGTTGGTGTGATAGAGTGTACAGGAGGGAGTTATCGTGAAAGATTATAGAGGAGGGAGTTGGTGTGATAGATTATAGAGGAAGGAGTTGGCGTGTAAGACTATAGAGGAAGGATTTGGCGAGATAGACTATAGAGGAAGGAGTTGGCGTGATCGATTATAGAGGAGGGAGTTGGCGTGATAGAGTATAGAGGAAGGAGTTGGCGTGATAGCTTATAGAGGAGGAAGTTGGCGTGATCGATTATAGAGGAGGGAGTTGGCGTGATAGAGTATAGAGGAGGGAGTTGGCGTGAAAGATTATGGAGGAAGTTGTTGGCGTGATAGATTATAGAGGAAGGAGTTTGTGTGATATATTATAGAGGAGGGAGTTGGCGTGATAGTGTATAGAGGAAGGAGTTGACGTGAAAGATTATAGAGGAAGGAGTTGGCGTGATAGATTATAGAGGAGGGATTTGGCGTGATAGAGAATATGGGAAGGAGTTGACGTGAAATATTATAGAGGAAGGAGTTGGTGTGATAGAGTAGAGGATGGATTTGGCGTGATAGAGTATATGGGAAGGAGTTGGCATGAAATATTATAGAGGAAGGAGTTGGTGTGAAAGAGTAGAGGAGGGAGTTGGCCTGCTAGATTATACAGGAGGGTGTTGGTGTGATAGAGTGTAAAGGAGGGAGTAGGAGTGATAGATTATAGAGGAGGAAGTTGGTGTGATAGAGTGTACAGGAGGGAGTTAGCGTGAAAGATTATAGAGGGTGGAGTTGGTGTGATATATTATAGAGGAAGGAGTTGGTGTGATAGATTATAGAGGAGGGAGTTGGTGTGATTGAGTAGAGGAGGGAGTTGGCGTGATAGAGTGTAGAGGAGTGAGTTGGCGTGATAGATTATAGAGGAAGGAGTTGGTGTGATAGATTGTAGAAGAGGGGGTTTGCGTGATAGAGTAGAGGAGGGAGTTGGTGTTATAGAATAGAGGAGGGAGTTTGTGTGAAAGAGTGTAGAGAAAGGAAGGAGTTGGCGTAGTAGACTATAGAGGAAGGAGTTGGCGTGATAGATTATAGAGGAGGGAGTTGGTGTGATAGAGTATAGGGGAGGGAGTTAGTGTGATAGATTACAGAAGAGGGAGTTGGTTTGATAGAGTGTACAGGAGGGAGTTATCGTGATAAATTATAGAGGAGGGAGTTTGTGTGATAGATTATAGAGGAAGGAGTTGGCGTGAAAGATTATAGAGGAAGGAGTTGGCGAGATAGATTATAGAGGAAGGAGTTGGCGTGATAGATTATAGAGGAGGGAGTTGGCGTGATAGAGAATAGAGGAAGGAGTTCGCGTGATATATTATAGAGGAGGGAGTTGGCGTGATATTATAGAGGAGGGAGTTGGCGTGATAGAGTATAGAGGAGGAAGTTGGTGTGATAGAGTAGAGGAGGGAGTTGGCGAGATAGAGTGTAGAGGAGTGAGTTGGCGTGATAGATTATAGAGGAAGGAGTTGGTGTGATAGATTGTAGAAGAGGGAGTTTGCGTGATAGAATAGAGGAGGGAGTTGGTGTTATAGAATTGAGGAGGGAGTTGGTGTAATAGAGTGTAGAGGAAGGAAGGAGATGGCGTGGTAGACTATAGAGGAAGGAGTTGGCGTGATAGATTATAGAGGAGGGAGTTGGTGTGATAGAGTATAGAGGAGGGAGTTGGTGTGATAGATTATAGAAGAGGGAGTTGGTGTGATAGAATGTACAGGAGGGAGTTATCGTGAAAGATTACAGAGGAGGGAGTTGGTGTGATAGATTATAGAGGAAGGAGTTGGCTTAAAAATTATAGAGGAAGGAGTTGGCGTGATAGATTATAGAGGAAGGAGTTGGCGTGATAGATTATAGAGGAGGGAGTTGGTGTGATAGAGTATAGAGGAGGGAGTTGGTGTGATAGATTATAGAGGAAGGAGTTGGCGTGAAAGATTATAGAGGAAGGAGTTGGCGTGCTAGATTATAGAGGAAGGAGATGGCTAGATAGACTATAGAGGAAGGAGTTGGCGTGGTCGATTATAGAGGAGGGAGTTGGCGTGATAGAGTATTGAGGAAGGGGTTGGCGTGATAGATTATAGAGGAGGGAGTTGGCGTGATAGATTATAGAGGAAGGAGTTGGCGTGATAGATTATAGAGGAGGGATTTGGTGTGATAGAGTATAGAGGAAGGAGTTGGAGTGATAGATTATAGAGGAAGGAGTTGGCGTGATAGATTATAGAGGAGGGATTTGGTGTGATAGAGTATAGAGGAGGGAGATGGTGTGATAGATTATAGAGAAGGGAATTGGTGTGATAGAGTGTAGAGGAGGGAGTTAGCGTGAAAGATTATAGAGGAGGGATTTGGTGTGATAGATTATAGAGGAAGGAGTTGGTCTCAAAAATTATAGAGGAAGGAGTTGGCGTGATAGATTATAGAGGAAGGAGTTGGTGTGATATATTATAGAGGAAAGAGTTGGTGTGATAGATTATAGAGGAGGGAGTGGGTGTGATAGAGTAGAGGAGGGAGTTGGCGTGATAGAGTGTAGAGGAATGAGTTGGCGTGATAGACTATAGAGGAAGGAGTTGGTGTGATAGATTGTAGAAGAGGGAGTTTGCGTGATAGAATAGAGGAGGGAGTTGGTGTTATAGAATAGAGGAGGGAGTTTGTGTGAGAGAGTGTAGAGAAAGGAAGGAGATGGCGTGGTAGACTATATAGGAAGGAGTTGGCGTGATAGATTATAGAGGAGGGAGTTGGTGTGATAGAGTATAGAGGAGGGAGTTGGTGTGATAGATTATAGAAGAGGGAGTTGGTGTGATAGAGTGTACAGGAGGGAGTTATCGTGAAAAATTATAGAGCAGGGAGTTGGTGTGATAGATTATAGAGGAAGGAGTTGGCGTGAAAGATTATAGAGGATGGAGTTGGCGTGATAGATTATAGAGGAAGGAGTTGGCGTAATAGAGGAGGGATCTGGTGTGATAGAGTATAGAGGAGGGAGTTGGGGTGATAGATTATAGAGGAGGGAGTTGGTGAGATAGAGTGTAGAGGAGGGAGTTAGCGTGAAAGATTATAGAGGAGGGAGTTGGTGTGATAGATTATAGAGGAAGGAGTTGGCGTGAACAATTATAGAGGAAGGAGTTGGCGTGATAGATTATAGAGGAAGGAGTTAGCGAGATAGACTATAGAGGAAGGAGTTGGCGTGATCGATTATAGAGGAGGGATTTGGCGTGATAGAGTATAGAGGAAGGAGTTGGCGTGATAGATTATAGAGGAGGGAGTTGGCGTGATCGATTATAGAGGAGGGATTTGGCGTGATAGAGTGTAGAGGAGTGAGTTGGCGTGATAGATTATAGAGGAAGGAGTTGGTGTGATAGATTGTAGAAGAGAGAGTTTGCGTGATAGAATAGAGGAGGGAGTTGGTGTTATAGAAGAGAGGAGGGAGTTGGTGTGATAGAGTGTAGAGGAAGGAAGGAGATGGCGTGGTAGACTATAGAGGAAGGAGTTGGCGTGATAGATTATAGAGGAGGGAGTTGGTGTGATAGAGTATAGAGGAGGGAGTTGGTGTGATAGATTATAGAAGAGGGAGTTGGTGTGATAGAATGTACAGGAGGGAGTTATCGTGAAAGATTATAGAGGAGGGAGTTGGTGTGATAGATTATAGAGGAAGGAGTTGGCGTAAACGATTATAGAGGAAGGAGTTGGCGTGATAGATTATAGAGGAGGGAGTTGGCGTGATAGAGTATATGGGAAGGAGTTAGCGTGAAATATTATAGAGGAAGGAGTTGGTGTGATAGAGTAGAGGAGGGAGTTGGCCTGCTAGATTATACAGGAGGGTGTTGGTGTGATAGAGTAGAGGAGGGAGTTGGTGTTATAGAATAGAGGAGGGAGTTTGTGTGAAAGAGTGTAGAGAAAGGAAGGAGTTGGCGTAGTAGACTATAGAGGAGGGAGTTGGTGTGATAGATTATAGAGGAAGGAGTTGGCGTGTAAGACTATAGAGGAAGGAGTTGGCGTGATAGATTATAGAGGAAGGAGTTGGCGAGATAGAATATAGAGGAAGGAGTTGGCGTGATCGATTATAGAGGAGGGAGTTGGCGTGATAGAGTATAGAGGAAGGAGTTGGCGTGATAGCTTATAGAGGAGGGAGTTGGCGTGATCGATTATAGAGGAGGGAGTTGGCGTGATAGAGTATAGAGGAGGGATTTGGCGTGAAAGGTTATGGAGGAAGGTGTTGGCGTGATAGATTATAGAGGAAGGAGTTTGTGTGATATATTATAGAGGAGGAAGTTGGCGTGATAGTGTATAGAGGAAGGAGTTGACGTGAAAGATTATAGAGGAAGGAGTTGGCGTGATAGATTATAGAGGAGGGATTTGGCGTGATAGATTATATGGGAAGGAATTGACGTGAAATATTATAGAGGAAGGAGTTGGTGTGATAGAGTAGAGGATGGATTTGGCGAGATAGAGTATATGGGAAGGAGTTGGCATGAAATATTATAGAGGAAGGAGTTGGTGTGATAGAGTAGAGGAGGGAGTTGGCCTGCTAGATTATACAGGAGGGTGTTGGTGTGATAGAGTGTAAAGGAGGGAGTTGGAGTGATAGATTATAGAGGAGGAAGTTGGTGTGATAGAGTGTACAGGAGGGAGTTGGCGTGATAGAGTGTAGAGGAGTGAGTTGGCGTGATAGATTATAGATGAAGGAGTTGGTATGATAGATTGTAGAAGAGGGGGTTTGCGTGATAGAGTAGAGGAGGGAGTTGGCTTAAAAATTATAGAGGAAGGAGTTGGCGTGATAGATTATAGAGGAAGGAGTTGGCGTGATAGATTATAGAGGAGGGAGTTGGTGTGATAGAGTATAGAGGAGGGAGTTGGTGTGATAGATTATAGAGGAAGGAGTTGGCGTGAAAGATTATAGAGGAAGGAGTTGGCGTGCTAGATTATAGAGGAAGGAGATGGCTAGATAGACTATAGAGGAAGGAGTTGGCGTGGTCGATTATAGAGGAGGGAGTTGGCGTGATAGAGTATTGAGGAAGGGGTTGGCGTGATAGATTATAGAGGAGGGAGTTGGCGTGATAGATTATAGAGGAAGGAGTTGGCGTGATAGATTATAGAGGAGGGATTTGGTGTGATAGAGTATAGAGGAAGGAGTTGGAGTGATAGATTATAGAGGAAGGAGTTGGCGTGATAGATTATAGAGGAGGGATTTGGTGTGATAGAGTATAGAGGAGGGAGATGGTGTGATAGATTATAGAGAAGGGAATTGGTGTGATAGAGTGTAGAGGAGGGAGTTAGCGTGAAAGATTATAGAGGAGGGATTTGGTGTGATAGATTATAGAGGAAGGAGTTGGCCTCAAAAATTATAGAGGAAGGAGTTGGCGTGATAGATTATAGAGGAAGGAGTTGGTGTGATATATTATAGAGGAAAGAGTTGGTGTGATAGATTATAGAGGAGGGAGTGGGTGTGATAGAGTAGAGGAGGGAGTTGGCGTGATAGAGTGTAGAGGAATGAGTTGGCGTGATAGACTATAGAGGAAGGAGTTGGTGTGATAGATTGTAGAAGAGGGAGTTTGCGTGATAGAATAGAGGAGGGAGTTGGTGTTATAGAATAGAGGAGGGAGTTTGTGTGAGAGAGTGTAGAGAAAGGAAGGAGATGGCGTGGTAGACTATATAGGAAGGAGTTGGCGTGATAGATTATAGAGGAGGGAGTTGGTGTGATAGAGTATAGAGGAGGGAGTTGGTGTGATAGATTATAGAAGAGGGAGTTGGTGTAATAGAGTGTACAGGAGGGAGTTATCGTGAAAAATTATAGAGCAGGGAGTTGGTGTGATAGATTATAGAGGAAGGAGTTGGCGTGAAAGATTATAGAGGATGGAGTTGGCGTGATAGATTATAGAGGAAGGAGTTGGCGTAATAGAGGAGGGAGTTGGTGTGATAGAGTATAGAGGAGGGAGTTGGGGTGATAGATTATAGAGGAGGGAGTTGGTGAGATAGAGTGTAGAGGAGGGAGTTAGCGTGAAAGATTATAGAGGAGGGAGTTGGTGTGATAGATTATAGAGGAAGGAGTTGGCGTGAACAATTATAGAGGAAGGAGTTGGCGTGATAGATTATAGAGGAAGGAGTTGGCGAGATAGACTATAGAGGAAGGAGTTGGCGTGATCGATTATAGAGGAGGGATTTGGCGTGATAGAGTATAGAGGAAGGAGTTGGCGTGATAGATTATAGAGGAGGGAGTTGGCGTGATCGATTATAGAGGAGGGATTTGGCGTGATAGAGTGTAGAGGAGTGAGTTGGCGTGATAGATTATAGAGGAAGGAGTTGGTGTGATAGATTGTAGAAGAGAGAGTTTGCGTGATAGAATAGAGGAGGGAGTTGGTGTTATAGAAGAGAGGAGGGAGTTGGTGTGATAGAGTGTAGAGGAAGGAAGGAGATGGCGTGGTAGACTATAGAGGAAGGAGTTGGCGTGATAGATTATAGAGGAGGGAGTTGGTGTGATAGAGTATAGAGGAGGGAGTTGGTGTGATAGATTATAGAAGAGGGAGTTGGTGTGATAGAATGTACAGGAGGGAGTTATCGTGAAAGATTATAGAGGAGGGAGTTGGTGTGATAGATTATAGAGGAAGGAGTTGGCGTAAACGATTATAGAGGAAGGAGTTGGCGTGATAGATTATAGAGGAGGGAGTTGGCGTGATAGAGTATATGGGAAGGAGTTAGCGTGAAATATTATAGAGGAAGGAGTTGGTGTGATAGAGTAGAGGAGGGAGTTGGCCTGCTAGATTATACAGGAGGGTGTTGGTGTGATAGAGTAGAGGAGGGAGTTGGTGTTATAGAATAGAGGAGGGAGTTTGTGTGAAAGAGTGTAGAGAAAGGAAGGAGTTGGCGTAGTAGACTATAGAGGAGGGAGTTGGTGTGATAGATTATAGAGGAAGGAGTTGGCGTGTAAGACTATAGAGGAAGGAGTTGGCGTGATAGATTATAGAGGAAGGAGTTGGCGAGATAGAATATAGAGGAAGGAGTTGGCGTGATCGATTATAGAGGAGGGAGTTGGCGTGATAGAGTATAGAGGAAGGAGTTGGCGTGATAGCTTATAGAGGAGGGAGTTGGCGTGATCGATTATAGAGGAGGGAGTTGGCGTGATAGAGTATAGAGGAGGGATTTGGCGTGAAAGGTTATGGAGGAAGGTGTTGGCGTGATAGATTATAGAGGAAGGAGTTTGTGTGATATATTATAGAGGAGGAAGTTGGCGTGATAGTGTATAGAGGAAGGAGTTGACGTGAAAGATTATAGAGGAAGGAGTTGGCGTGATAGATTATAGAGGAGGGATTTGGCGTGATAGATTATATGGGAAGGAATTGACGTGAAATATTATAGAGGAAGGAGTTGGTGTGATAGAGTAGAGGATGGATTTGGCGAGATAGAGTATATGGGAAGGAGTTGGCATGAAATATTATAGAGGAAGGAGTTGGTGTGATAGAGTAGAGGAGGGAGTTGGCCTGCTAGATTATACAGGAGGGTGTTGGTGTGATAGAGTGTAAAGGAGGGAGTTGGAGTGATAGATTATAGAGGAGGAAGTTGGTGTGATAGAGTGTACAGGAGGGAGTTGGCGTGATAGAGTGTAGAGGAGTGAGTTGGCGTGATAGATTATAGATGAAGGAGTTGGTATGATAGATTGTAGAAGAGGGGGTTTGCGTGATAGAGTAGAGGAGGGAGTTGGTGTTATAGAATAGAGGAGGGAGTTTGTGTGAAAGAGTGTAGAGAAAGGTAGGAGTTGGCGTAGTAGACTATAGAGGAAGGAGTTGGCGTGATAGATTATAGAGGAGGGAGTTGGTGTGATAGAGTATAGGGGAGGGAGTTGGTGTGATAGATTACAGATGAGGGAGTTGGTTTGATAGAGTGTACAGGAGGGAGTTATCGTGAAAAATTATAGAGGAGGGAGTTGGTGTGATAGATTATAGAGGAAGGAGTTGACGTGAAAGATTATAGAGGAAGGAGTTGGCGTGATAGATTATAGAGGAAGGAGTTGGCGTGATAGATTATAGAGGAGGGAGTTGGCGTGATAGAGTATATGGGAAGGAGTTAGCGTGAAATATTATAGAGGAAGGAGTTGGTGTGATAGAGTAGAGGAGGGAGTTGGCCTGCTAGATTATACAGGAGGGTGTTGGTGTGATAGAGTAGAGGAGGGAGTTGGTGTTATAGAATAGAGGAGGGAGTTTGTGTGAAAGAGTGTAGAGAAAGGAAGGAGTTGGCGTAGTAGACTATAGAGGAGGGAGTTGGTGTGATAGATTATAGAGGAAGGAGTTGGCGTGTAAGACTATAGAGGAAGGAGTTGGCGTGATAGATTATAGAGGAAGGAGTTGGCGAGATAGACTATAGAGGAAGGAGTTGGCGTGATCGATTATAGAGGAGGGAGTTGGCGTGATAGAGTATAGAGGAGGGAGTTGGGGAGATAGAGTGTAGAGGAGGGAGTTAGCGTGAAAGATTATAGAGGAGGGAGTTGGTGTGATAGATTATAGAGGAAGGAGTTGGCGTGAACAATTATAGAGGAAGGAGTTGGCGTGATAGATAATAGAGGAAGGAGTTGGCGAGATAGACTATAGAGGAAGGAGTTGGCGTGATCGATTATAGAGGAGGGATTTGGCGTGATAGAGTATAGAGGAAGGAGTTGGCGTGATAGATTATAGAGGAGGGAGTTGGCGTGATCGATTATATGGGAAGGAATTGACGTGAAATATTATAGAGGAAGGAGTTGGTGTGATAGAGTAGAGGATGGATTTGGCGAGATAGAGTATATGGGAAGGAGTTGGCATGAAATATTATAGAGGAAGGAGTTGGTGTGATAGAGTAGAGGAGGGAGTTGGCCTGCTAGATTATACAGGAGGGTGTTGGTGTGATAGAGTGTAAAGGAGGGAGTTGGAGTGATAGATTATAGAGGAGGAAGTTGGTGTGATAGAGTGTACAGGAGGGAGTTGGCGTGATAGAGTGTAGAGGAGTGAGTTGGCGTGATAGATTATAGATGAAGGAGTTGGTATGATAGATTGTAGAAGAGGGGGTTTGCGTGATAGAGTAGAGGAGGGAGTTGGTGTTATAGAATAGAGGAGGGAGTTTGTGTGAAAGAGTGTAGAGAAAGGTAGGAGTTGGCGTAGTAGACTATAGAGGAAGGAGTTGGCGTGATAGATTATAGAGGAGGGAGTTGGTGTGATAGAGTATAGGGGAGGGAGTTGGTGTGATAGATTACAGATGAGGGAGTTGGTTTGATAGAGTGTACAGGAGGGAGTTATCGTGAAAAATTATAGAGGAGGGAGTTGGTGTGATAGATTATAGAGGAAGGAGTTGGCGTGAAAGATTATAGAGGAAGGAGTTGGCGTGATAGATTATAGAGGAAGGAGTTGGCGTGATAGATTATAGAGGAGGGATTTGGTGTGATAGAGTATAGAGGAGGGAGTTGGTGTGATAGATTATAGAGAAGGGAGTTGGTGTGATAGAGTGTAGAGGAGGGAGTTAGCGTGAAAAATTATAGAGGAGGGAGTTGGTGTGATAGATTATAGAGGAAGGAGTTGGCGTGAAAAATTATAGAGGAAGGAGTTGGCGTGATAGATTATAGAGGAAGGAGTTGGCGAGATAGACTATAGAGGAAGGAGTTGGCGTGATCGATTATAGAGGAGGGAGTTGGCGTGATAGAGAATAGAGGAAGGAGTTCGCGTGATAGATTATAGAGGAGGGAGTTGGCGTGATATTATAGAGGAGGGAGTTGGCGTGATAGAGTATAGAGGAGGAAGTTGGTGTGATAGAGTAGAGGAGGGAGTTGGCGTGATAGAGTGTAGAGGAGTGAGTTGGCGTGATAGATTATAGAGGAAGGAGTTGGTGTGATAGATTGTAGAAGAGGGAGTTGGTGTGATAGAATGTACAGGAGGGAGTTATCGTGAAAGATTACAGAGGAGGGAGTTGGTGTGATAGATTATAGAGGAAGGAGTTGGCTTAAAAATTATAGAGGAAGGAGTTGGCGTGATAGATTATAGAGGAAGGAGTTGGCGTGATAGATTATAGAGGAGGGAGTTGGAGTGATAGAGTATAGAGGAGGGATTTGGTGTGATAGATTATAGAGGAAGGAGTTGGCGTGAAAGATTATAGAGGAAGGAGTTGGCGTGCTAGATTATAGAGGAAGGAGATGGCTAGATAGACTATAGAGGAAGGAGTTGGCGTGGTCGATTATAGAGGAGGGAGTTGGCGTGATAGAGTATTGAGGAAGGGGTTGGCGTGATAGATTATAGAGGAGGGAGTTGGCGTGATAGATTATAGAGGAAGGAGTTGGCGTGATAGATTATAGAGGAGGGATTTGGTGTGATAGAGTATAGAGGAAGGAGTTGGAGTGATAGATTATAGAGGAAGGAGTTGGCGTGATAGATTATAGAGGAGGGATTTGGTGTGATAGAGTATAGAGGAGAGAGATGGTGTGATAGATTATAGAGAAGGGAGTTGGTGTGATAGAGTGTAGAGGAGGGAGTTAGCGTGAAAGATTATAGAGGAGGGATTTGGTGTGATAGATTATAGAGGAAGGAGTTGGCCTCAAAAATTATAGAGGAAGGAGTTGGCGTGATAGATTATAGAGGAAGGAGTTGGTGTGATATATTATAGAGGAAATAGTTGGTGTGATAGATTATAGAGGAGGGAGTTGGTGTGATAGAGTAGAGGAGGGAGTTGGCGTGATAGAGTGTAGAGGAGTGAGTTGGCGTGATAGACTATAGAGGAAGGAGTTGGTGTGATAGATTGTAGAAGAGGGAGTTTGCGTGATAGAATAGAGGAGGGAGTTGGTGTTATAGAATAGAGGAGGGAGTTTGTGTGAGAGAGTGTAGAGAAAGGAAGGAGATGGCGTGGTAGACTATATAGGAAGGAGTTGGCGTGATAGATTATAGAGGAGGGAGTTGGTGTGATAGAGTATAGAGGAGGGAGTTGGTGTGATAGATTATAGAAGAAGGAGTTGGTGTGATAGAGTGTACAGGAGGGAGTTATCGTGAAAAATTATAGAGGAGGGAGTTGGTGTGATAGATTATAGAGGAAGGAGTTGGCGTGAAAGATTATAGAGGATGGAGTTGGCGTGATAGATTATAGAGGAAGGAGTTGGCGTAATAGATTATAGAGGAGGGAGTTGGTGTGATAGAATATAGAGGAGGGAGTTGGTGTGATAGATTATAGAGGAGGGAGTTGGTGAGATAGAGTGTAGAGGAGGGAGTTAGCGTGACAGATTATAGAGGAGGGAGTTGGTGTGATAGATTATAGAGGAAGGAGTTGGCGTGAACAATTATAGAGGAAGGAGTTGGCGTGATAGATTATAGAGGAAGGAGTTGGCGAGATAGATTATAGAGGAAGGAGTTGGTGTGATATATTATAGAGGAAATAGTTGGTGTGATAGATTATAGAGGAGGGAGTTGGTGTGATAGAGTAGAGGAGGGAGTTGGCGTGATAGAGTGTAGAGGAGTGAGTTGGCGTGATAGACTATAGAGGAAGGAGTTGGTGTGATAGATTGTAGAAGAGGGAGTTTGCGTGATAGAATAGAGGAGGGAGTTGGTGTTATAGAATAGAGGAGGGAGTTTGTGTGAGAGAGTGTAGAGAAAGGAAGGAGATGGCGTGGTAGACTATATAGGAAGGAGTTGGCGTGATAGATTATAGAGGAGGGAGTTGGTGTGATAGAGTATAGAGGAGGGAGTTGGTGTGATAGATTATAGAAGAGGGAGTTGGTGTGATAGAGTGTACAGGAGGGAGTTATCGTGAAAAATTATAGAGGAGGGAGTTGGTGTGATAGATTATAGAGGAAGGAGTTGGCTTGAAAGATTATAGAGGATGGAGTTGGCGTGATAGATTATAGAGGAAGGAGTTGGCGTAATAGATTATAGAGGAGGGAGTTGGTGTGATAGAGTATAGAGGAGGGAGTTGGTGTGATAGATTATAGAGGAGGGAGTTGGTGAGATAGAGTGTAGAGGAGGGAGTTAGCGTGAAAGATTATAGAGGAGGGAGTTGGTGTGATAGATTATAGAGGAAGGAGTTGGCGTGAACAATTATAGAGGAAGGAGTTGGCGTGATAGATTATAGAGGAAGGAGTTGGCGAGATAGACTATAGAGGAAGGAGTTGGCGTGATCGATTATAGAGGAGGGATTTGGCGTGATAGAGTATAGAGGAAGGAGTTGGCGTGATAGATTATAGAGGAGGGAGTTGGCGTGATCGATTATAGAGGAGGGATTTGGCGTGATAGAGTGTAGAGGAGTGAGTTGGCGTGATAGATTATAGAGGAAGGAGTTGGTGTGATAGATTGTAGAAGAGAGAGTTTGCGTGATAGAATAGAGGAGGGAGTTGGTGTTATAGAAGAGAGGAGGGAGTTGGTGTGATAGAGTGTAGAGGAAGGAAGGAGATGGCGTGGTAGACTATAGAGGAAGGAGTTGGCGTGATAGATTATATAGGAGGGAGTTGGTGTGATAGAGTATAGAGGAGGGAGTTGGTGTGATAGATTATAGAAGAGGGAGTTGGTGTGATAGAATGTACAGGAGGGAGTTATCGTGAAAGATTATAGAGGAGGGAGTTGGTGTGATAGATTATAGAGGAAGGAGTTGGCGTAAACGATTATAGAGGAAGGAGTTGGCGTGATAGATTATAGAGGAGGGAGTTGGCGTGATAGAGTATATGGGAAGGAGTTAGCGTGAAATATTATAGAGGAAGGAGTTGGTGTGATAGAGTAGAGGAGGGAGTTGGCCTGCTAGATTATACAGGAGGGTGTTGGTGTGATAGAGTAGAGGAGGGAGTTGGTGTTATAGAATAGAGGAGGGAGTTTGTGTGAAAGAGTGTAGAGAAAGGAAGGAGTTGGCGTAGTAGACTATAGAGGAAGGAGTTGGTGTGATAGATTATAGAGGAAGGAGTTGGCGTGTAAGACTATAGAGGAAGGAGTTGGCGTGATAGATTATAGAGGAAGGAGTTGGCGAGATAGACTATAGAGGAAGGAGTTGGCGTGATCGATTATAGAGGAGGGAGTTGGCGTGATAGAGTATAGAGGAAGGAGTTGGCGTGATAGCTTATAGAGGAGGGAGTTGGCGTGATCGATTATAGAGGAGGGAGTTGGCGTGATAGAGTATAGAGGAGGGATTTGGCGTGAAAGGTTATGGAGGAAGGTGTTGGCGTGATAGATTATAGAGGAAGGAGTTTGTGTGATATATTATAGAGGAGGAAGTTGGCGTGATAGTGTATAGAGGAAGGAGTTGACGTGAAAGATTATAGAGGAAGGAGTTGGCGTGATAGATTATAGAGGAGGGATTTGGCGTGATAGATTATATGGGAAGGAATTGACGTGAAATATTATAGAGGAAGGAGTTGGTGTGATAGAGTAGAGGATGGATTTGGCGAGATAGAGTATATGGGAAGGAGTAGGCATGAAATATTATAGAGGAAGGAGATGGTGTGATAGAGTAGAGGAGGGAGTTGGCCTGCTAGATTATACAGGAGGGTGTTGGTTTGATAGAGTGTAAAGGAGGGAGTTGGAGTGATAGATTATAGAGGAGGAAGTTGGTGTGATAGAGTGTACAGGAGGGAGTTGGCGTGATAGAGTGTAGAGGAGTGGGTTGGCGTGATAGATTATAGATGAAGGAGTTGGTATGATAGATTGTAGAAGAGGGGGTTTGCGTGATAGAGTAGAGGAGGGAGTTGGTGTTATAGAATAGAGGAGGGAGTTTGTGTGAAAGAGTGTAGAGAAAGGTAGGAGTTGGCGTAGTAGACTATAGAGGAAGGAGTTGGCGTGATAGATTATAGAGGAGGGAGTTGGTGTGATAGAGTATAGGGGAGGGAGTTGGTGTGATAGATTACAGATGAGGGAGTTGGTTTGATAGAGTGTACAGGAGGGAGTTATCGTGAAAAATTATAGAGAAGGGAGTTGGTGTGATAGAGTGTAGAGGAGGGAGTTGGCGTGATCGATTATAGAGGAGGGAGTTGGCGTGATAGAGTATAGAGGAAGGAGTTGGCGTGATAGCTTATAGAGGAGGGAGTTGGCGTGGTCGATTATAGAGGAGGGAGTTGGCGTGATAGAGTATAGAGGAGGGATTTGGCGTGAAAGGTTATGGAGGAAGGTGTTGGCGTGATAGATTATAGAGGAAGGAGTTTGTGTGATATATTATAGAGGAGGAAGTTGGCGTGATAGTGTATAGAGGAAGGAGTTGACGTGAAAGATTATAGAGGAAGGAGTTGGCGTGATAGATTATAGAGGAGGGATTTGGCGTGATAGATTATATGGGAAGGAATTGACGTGAAATATTATAGAGGAAGGAGTTGGTGTGATAGAGTAGAGGATGGATTTGGCGAGATAGAGTATATGGGAAGGAGTAGGCATGAAATATTATAGAGGAAGGAGTTGGTGTGATAGAGTAGAGGAGGGAGTTGGCCTGCTAGATTATACAGGAGGGTGTTGGTTTGATAGAGTGTAAAGGAGGGAGTTGGAGTGATAGATTATAGAGGAGGAAGTTGGTGTGATAGAGTGTACAGGAGGGAGTTGGCGTGATAGAGTGTAGAGGAGTGAGTTGGCGTGATAGATTATAGATGAAGGAGTTGGTATGATAGATTGTAGAAGAGGGGGTTTGCGTGATAGAGTAGAGGAGGGAGTTGGTGTTATAGAATAGAGGAGGGAGTTTGTGTGAAAGAGTGTAGAGAAAGGTAGGAGTTGGCGTAGTAGACTATAGAGGAAGGAGTTGGCGTGATAGATTATAGAGGAGGGAGTTGGTGTGATAGAGTATAGGGGAGGGAGTTGGTGTGATAGATTACAGATGAGGGAGTTGGTTTGATAGAGTGTACAGGAGGGAGTTATCGTGAAAAATTATAGAGGAGGGAGTTGGTGTGATAGATTATAGAGGAAGGAGTTGGCGTGAAAGATTATAGAGGAAGGAGTTGGCGTGATAGATTATAGAGGAAGGAGTTGGCGTGATAGATTATAGAGGTGGGCTTTGGTGTGATAGAGTATAGAGGAGGGAGTTGGTGTGATAGATTATAGAGAAGGGAGTTGGTGTGATAGAGTGTAGAGGAGGGAGTTAGCGTGAAAAATTATAGAGGAGGGAGTTGGTGTGATAGATTATAGAGGAAGGAGTTGGCGTGAGAAATTATAGAGGAAGGAGTTCGCGTGATAGATTATAGAGGAAGGAGTTGGCGAGATAGACTATAGAGGAAGGAGTTGGCGTGATCGATTATAGAGGAGGGAGTTGGCGTGATAGAGTATAGAGGAAGGAGTTGGCGTGATAGATTATAGAGGAGGGAGTTGGCGTGATATTATAGAGGAGGGAGTTGGCGTGATAGAGTATAGAGGAGGAAGTTGGTGTGATAGAGTAGAGGAGGGAGTTGGCGTGATAGAGTGTAGAGGAGTGAGTTGGCGTGATAGATTATAGAGGAAGGAGTTGGTGTGATAGATTGTAGAAGAGGGAGTTTGCGTGATAGAATAGAGGAGGGAGTTGGTGTTATAGAATAGAGGAGGGAGTTGGTGTGATAGAGTGTAGAGGAAGAAGGAGTTGGCGTGATCGATTATAGAGGAAGGAGTTGGTGTGATAGATTATAGAGGAAGGAGTTGGCGTGAAAGATTATAGAGGAAGGAGTTGGCGTGATAGATTATAGAGGAAGGAGTTGGCGAGATAGACTATAGAGGAAGGAGTTGGCGTGATCGATTATAGAGGAGGGAGTTGGCGTGATTGAGTATAGAGGAAGGAGTTGGCGTGATCGATTATAGAGGAAGGAGTTGGTGTGATAGATTATAGAGGAAGGAGTTGGCGTGAAAGATTATAGAGGAAGGAGTTGGCGTGATAGATTATAGAGGAAGGAGTTGGCGAGATAGACTATAGAGGAAGGAGTTGGCGTGATCGATTATAGAGGAGGGAGTTGGCGTGATTGAGTATAGAGGAAGGAGTTGGCGAGATAGACTATAGAGGAAGGAGTTGGCGTGATCGATTATAGAGGAGGGAGTTGGCGTGATAGAGTATAGAGGAAGGAGTTGGCGTGATAGGGTATAGAGGAAGGAGTTGGCGTGAAAGATTATAGAGGAAGGAGTTGGTGTGATAGATTACAGAGGAAGGAGTTGGCGTGATAGACTATAGAGGAAGGAGTTGGCGTGATCGATTATAGAAGAGGGAGTTGGCGTGATATAGTATAGAGGAAGGAGTTGGCGTAATAGAGTATAGAGGAGGGAGTTGGCGTGAAAGATTATAGAGGAAGGAATTGGTGTGATAGATTATAGAGGAGGGAGTTGGCGTGATAGAGTATAGAGGAAGGATTTGGCGTGAAAGATTATAGAGGAAGGATTTGGCGTGATAGACTATAGAGGAAGGAGTTGGCGTGACAGATTATAGAGGAGGGAGTTGGCGTGATAGAGTATATGGGAAGGAGTTGGCGTGAAAGATTATAGAGGAAGGAGTTGGCGTGATAGACTATAGAGGAAGGAGTTGGCGTGATCGATTGTAAAGGAGGGAGTTGGCGTGATAGAGTATAGAGGAAAGAGTTGGCGTGATAAATTATAGAGGAAGGAGTTGGCGTGATAGACTATAGAGGAAGGAGTCGGCGTGATTGACTATAGAGGAAGCAGTTGGCGTGATAGATTATAGAGGAAGGAGTCGGCATGATAGACTATAGAGGAAGGAGTTGGCGTGATAGATTAGAGAGGAGGGAGTTGGCGTGATAGATTATAGAGGAAGGAGTTGGCGTGATAGATTATAGAGGAAGGAATTGGCGTGATAGATTATAGAGGAATGAGTCGGCGTGATAGATTATAGAGGATGCAGTTGGCTTGATAGATTATAGAGGAAGGAGTTGGTTTGATAGATTATACAGGAGGGAGTTGGTGTGATAGACTACAGAGGAGGGAGTTGGCGTGATCGATTATAGAGAAGGGAGTTGGCGTGATAGAGTATAGAGGAGGGAGTTGGCGTGAAAGATTATGGAGGAAGGTTTTGGCGTGATAGAGTATAGAGGAAGGAGTTGGCGTGATAGATTATAGAGGAGGGATTTGGCGTGATCGATTATAGAGGAGGGAGTTGGCGTGATAGAGTATAGAGGAGGGAGTTGGCGTGAAAGATTATGGAGGAAGGTGTTGGCGTGATAGATTATAGAGGAGGGAGTTGGCGTGATAGAGTATAGAGGAAGGAGTTGGCGTGAAAGATTATAGAGGAAGGAGTTGGCGTGATAGATTATAGAGGAGGGATTTGGCGTGATCGATTATAGAGGAGGGAGTTGGCGTGATAGAGTATAGAGGAGGGAGTTGGCGTGAAAGATTATGGAGGAAGGAGTTGGCGTGATCGATTATAGAAGAGGGAGTTGGCGTGATATAGCATAGAGGAAGGAGTTGGCGTGATAGAGTATAGAGGAGGGAGTTGGCGTGAAAGATTATACAGGAAGGAGTTTGTGTGATATATTATAGAGGAGGGAGTTGGCGTGATAGTGTATAGAGGAAGGAGTTGACGTGAAAGATTATTGGGGAAAGAGTTGGCGTGATAGATTATAGAGGAGGCATTTGGCGTGATATAGTATATGGGAAGGAGTTGACGTGAAATATTATAGAGGAAGGAGTTGGTGTGATAGAGTAGAGGATGGATTTGGCGTGATAGAGTATATGGGAAGCAGATGGCATGAAATATTATAGAGGAAGGAGTTGGTGTGATAGTGTAGAGGAGGGAGTTGGCCTGCTAGATTATACAGGAGGGTGTTGGTGTGATAGAGTGTAAAGGAGGGAGTTGGAGAGATAGATTATAGAGGAGGAAGTTGATGTGATAGAGTGTACAGGAGGGAGTTAGCGTGAAAGATTATAGAGGAGGGAGTTGGTGTGATATATTATAGAGGAAGGAGTTGGTGTGATAGATTATAGAGGAGGGAGTTGGTGAGATAGAGTAGAGGAGGGAGTTGGCGTGATAGAGTGTAGAGGAGTGAGTTGGCGTGATAGATTATAGAGGAAGGAGTTGGTGTGATAGATTGTAGAAGAGGGGGTTTGCGTGATAGAGTAGAGGAGGGAGTTGGTGTTATAGAATAGAGGAGGGAGTTTGTGTGATAGAGTGTAGAGAAAGGAAGGAGTTGGCGTAGTAGACTACAGAGGAAGGAGTTGGCGTGATAGATTATAGAGGAGGGAGTTGGTGTGATAGAGTATAGAGGAGGGAGTTGGTGTGATATATTACAGAAGAGGGAGTTGGTGTGATAGAGTGTACAGGAGGGAGTTATCGTGAAAAATTATAGAGGAGGGAGTTGGTGTGATAGATTATAGAGGAAGCAGTTGGCGTGAAAGATTATAGAGGAAGGAGTTGGCATGATAGATTATAGAGGAAGGAGTTGGCGTGATAGATTCTAGAGGAGGGATTTGGTGTGATAGAGTATAGAGGAGGGAGTTGGTGTGATTGATTATAGAGAAGGGTGTTGGTGTGATAGAGTGTAGAGGAGGGAGTTAGCGTGAAAGATTATAGAGGAGGGAGTTGGTGTGATAGATTATAGAGGAAGGAGTTGGCGTGAAAAATTATAGAGGAAGGAGTTGGCGTGATAGATTATAGAGGAAGGAGTTGGCGAGATAGACTATATAGGAAGGAGTTGGCGTGATCGATTATAGAGGAGGGAGTTGGCGTGATAGAGAATAGAGGAAGGAGTTGGCGTGATAGATTATAGAGGAGGGAGTTGGCGTGATCGATTATAGAGGAGGGATTTGGCGTGATAGAGTATAGAGGAGGGAGTTGGCGTGATAGAGTATAGAGGAAGGAGTTGGCGTGATAGATTATAGAGGAGGGAGTTGGCGTGATCGATTATAGAGGAGGGAGTTGGCGTGATAGAGTATAGAGGAGGGAGTTGGTGTGATAGAGTAGAGGAGGGAGTTGGCGTGATATAGTGTAGAGGAGTGATTTGGCGTGATAGATTATAGAGGAAGGAGTTGGTGTGATAGATTGTAGAAGAGGGAGTTTGCGTGATAGAATAGAGGAGGGAGCTGGTGTTATAGAATAGAGGAGGGAGTTGGTGTGATAGAGTGTAGAGGAAGGAAGGAGATGGCGTGGTTGACTATTGAGGAAGGAGTTGGCGTGATAGATTATAGAGGAGGGGGTAGGTGTGATAGAGTATAGAGGAGGGAGTTGGTGTGATAGATTATAGAAGAGGGGGTTGGTGTGATAGAATGTACAGGAGGGAGTTATCGTGAAAGATTATAGAGGAGGGAGTTGGTGTGATAGATTATAGAGGAAGGAGTTGGCGTAAAAGATTATAGAGGAAGGAGTTGGCGTGATAGATTATAGAGTAGGGAGTTGGCGTGATAGAGTATATGGGAAGGAGTTGGTGTGAAATATTATAGAGGAAGGAGTTGGTGTGATAGAGTAGAGAAGGGAGTTGGCCTGCTAGATTATACAGGAGGGTGTTGGTGTGATAGAGTGTAAAGGAGGGAGTTGGAGTGATATATTATAGAAGAGGAAGTTGGTGTGATAGATTGTACAGGAGGGTTTTAACGTGAAAGATTATAGAGGAGGGTGTTGGTGTGATATATTATAGAGGAAGGAGTTGGTGTGATAGATTATAGAGGAGGGAGTTGGTGTGATAGAGTAGATGAGGGAGTTTGCGTGATAGAGTGTAGAGGAGTGAGTTGGCGTGATAGATTATAGAGGAAGGAGATGGTGTGATAGATTGTAGAAGAGGGAGTTTGCGTGAAAGAGTAGAGGAGGGAGTTGGTTTTATAGAATAGAGGAGGGAGTTGGTGTGATAGAGTGTAGAGAAAGGAAGGAGATGGCGTGGTAGACTATAGAGGAAGGAGTTGGCGTGATAGATTATAGAGGAGGGAGTTGGTGTGATAGAGTATAGAGGAGGGAGTTGGTGTGATAGATTATAGAAGAGGGAGTTGGTGTGATAGAGTGTACAGGAGGGAGTTATCGTGAAAGATTATAGAGGAGGGAGTTGGTGTGATAGATATTAGAGGAAGGAGTTGACGTGAAAGATTATAGAGGAAGGAGTTGGGTTGAAAGATTATAGAGGAAGGAGTTGGCGAGATAGACTATAGAGGAAGGAGTTGGCGTGATCGATTATAGAGGAAGGAGTTGGTGTGATAGATTATAGAGGAAGGAGTTGGCGTGAAAGATTATAGAGGAAGGAGTTGGCGTGATAGATTATAGAGGAAGGAGTTGGCGAGATAGACTATAGAGGAAGGAGTTGGCGTGATCGATTATAGAGGAGGGAGTTGGCGTGATTGAGTATAGAGGAAGGAGTTGGCGTGATAGATTATAGAGGAGGGAGTTGGCGTGATCGATTATAGAGGAGGGAGTTGGCGTGATAGAGTATAGAGGTGGGAATTGGCGTGAAAGATTATGGAGGAAGGTGTTGGCGTGATAGATTATAGAGGAAAGAGTTGGCGTGATATATTATAGAGGAGGGAGTTGGCGTGATAGTGTATAGAGGAAGGAGTTGACGTGAAAGATTATAGAGGAAGGAGATGGCGTGATAGATTATAGAGGAGGGAGTTGGCGTGATAGAGTATATGGGAAGGAGTTGACGTGAAATATTATAGAGGAAGGAGTTGGTGTGATAGAGTAGAGGATGGATTTGGCGTGATAGAGTATATGGGAAGGAGTTGGCATGAAATATTATAGAGGAAGGAGTTGGTGTGATAGAGTAGAGGAGGGAGTTGGCCTGCTAGATTATACAGGAGGGTGTTGGTGTGATAGAGTGTAAAGGAGGGAGTTGGGATGATAGATTATAGAGGAGGAAGTTAGTGTGATAGAGTGTACAGGAGGGAGTTAGCGTGAAAGATTATAGAGGAGGGAGTTGGTGTGATATATTATAGAGGAAAGAGTTGGTGTGATAGATTATAGAGGAGGGAGTTGGTGTGATAGAGTAGAAGAGGGAGTTGGCGTGATAGGGTGTAGAGGAGTGAGTTGGCGTGATAGATTATAGAGGAAGGAGTTGGTGCGATAGATTGTAGAAGAGGGTGTTTGCTTGATAGAGTAGAGGAGGGAGTTGGTGTTATAGAATAGAGGAGGGAGTTTGTGTGATAGAGTGTAGATAAAGGAAGGAGATGGCGTGGTAGACTATAGAGGAGGGAGTTGGTGTGATAGAGTATACAGGAGGGAGTTGGTGTGATAGATTATAGAAGAGGGAGTTGGTGTGATAGAGTGTACAGGAGGGAGTTATCGTGAAAAATTATAGAGGAGGGAGTTGGTGTGATAGATTATAGAGGAAGGAGTTGGCGTGATAGATTATAGAGGATGGAGTTGGTGTGATAGAGTATAGAGGAGGGAGTTGGTGCGATAGATTATTGAGGAGGGAGTTGGTGTGATAGAGTGTAGAGGAGGGAGTTTGCGTGAAAGATTATAGAGGAGGGAGTTGGTGTGATAGATTATAGAGGAAGGAGTTGGCGTGAAAGATTATAGAGGAAGGAGTTGGCATGATAAATTATAGAGGAAGGAGTTGGCGTGATAGACTATAGAGGAAGGAGTTGGCGTGATCGATTATAGAGGAGGGAGTTGGCGTGATAGCGTATAGAGGAAGGAGTTGGCGTGATAGATTATAGAGGAGGGAGTTGGCGTGATGGATTATAGAGGAGGGAGTTGGCGTGATAGAGTATAGAGGAGGGAGTTGGCGTGAAAGATTATGGAGGAAGGTGTTGGCGTGATAGATTATAGAGGAAGGAGTTGGTGTGATAGATTATAGAGGAGGGAGTTGGTGTGATAGAGTAGAGGAGGGAGTTGGCGTGATAGAGTGTAGAGGAGTGATTTGGCCTGATAGATTATAGAGGAAGGAATTGGTGTGATAGATTGTAGAAGAGGGAGTTTGCGTGATAGAGTAGAGGAGGGAGTTGGTGTTATAGAATAGAGGATGGAGTTGGTGTGATAGAGTGTAGAGAAAGGAAGGAGATGGCGTGGTAGACTATAGAGGAAGGAGTTGGCGTGATAGATTATAGAGGAGGGAGTTGGTGTGATAGAGTATAGAGGAGGGAGTTGGTGTGATAGATTATAGAAGAGGGAGTTGGTGTGATAGAGTGTACAGGAAGGAGTTATCGTGAAAGATTATAGAGGAGGGAGTTGGTGTGATAGATTATAGAGGAAGGAGTTGACGTGAAAGATTATAGAGGAATGCGTTGGCGTGATAGATTATAGAGGAAGGAGTTGGCGTGATAGATTATAGAGGATGGAGTTGGTGTGATAGAGTATAGAGGAGGGAGTTGGTGTGATAGATTATAGAGGAGGGAGTTGGTGTGATAGAGTGTAGAGGAGGGAGTTAGCGTGAAAGATTATAGAGGAGGGAGTTGGTGTGATAGATTATAGAGGAAGGAGTTGGCGTGAAAGATTATAGAGGAAGGAGTTGGTGTGATAGATTACAGAGGAAGGAGTTGGCGTGAAAGATTATAGAGGAAGGAGTTGGCGTGATAGATTATAGAGGAAGGAGTTGGCGAGATAGACTATAGAGGAAGGAGTTGGCGTGATCGATTATAGAGGAGGGAGTTGGCGTGATTGAGTATAGAGGAAGGAGTTGGCGTGATAGATTATAGAGGAGGGAGTTGGCGTGATCGATTATAGAGGAGGGATTTGGCGTGATAGAGTATAGAGGTGGGAATTGGCGTGAAAGATTACGGAGGAAGGTGTTGGAGTGATAGATTATAGAGGAAAGAGTTGGCGTGATATATTATAGAGGAGGGAGTTGGCGTGATAGAGTATAGAGGAAGGAGTTGGCGTGATAGATTATAGAGGAGGGAGTTGGCGTGATGGATTATAGAGGAGGGAGTTGGCGTGATAGAGTATAGAGGAGGGAGTTGGCGTGAAAGATTATGGAGGAAGGTGTTGGCGTGATAGATTATAGAGGAAGGAGTTGGTGTGATAGATTATAGAAGAGGGAGTTGGTGTGATAGAGTAGAGGAGGGAGTTGGCGTGATAGAGTGTAGAGGAGTGAGTTGGCCTGATAGATTATAGAGGAAGGAATTGGTGTGATAGATTGTAGAAGAGGGAGTTTGCGTGATAGAGTAGAGGAGGGAGTTGGTGTTATAGAATAGAGGATGGAGTTGGTGTGATAGAGTGTAGAGAAAGGAAGGAGATGGCGTGGTAGACTATAGAGGAAGGAGTTGGCGTGATAGATTATAGAGGAGGGAGTTGGTGTGATAGAGTATAGAGGAGGGAGTTGGTGTGATAGATTATAGAAGAGGGAGTTGGTGTGATAGAGTGTACAGGAAGGAGTTATCGTGAAAGATTATAGAGGAGGGAGTTGGTGTGATAGATTATAGAGGAAGGAGTTGACGTGAAAGATTATAGAGGAATGCGTTGGCGTGATAGATTATAGAGGAAGGAGTTGGCGTGATAGATTATAGAGGATGGAGTTGGTGTGATAGAGTATAGAGGAGGGAGTTGGTGTGATAGATTATAGAGGAGGGAGTTGGTGTGATAGAGTGTAGAGGAGGGAGTTAGCGTGAAAGATTATAGAGGAGGGAGTTGGTGTGATAGATTATAGAGGAAGGAGTTGGCGTGAAAGATTATAGAGGAAGGAGTTGGTGTGATAGATTATAGAGGAAGGAGTTGGCGTGAAAGATTATAGAGGAAGGAGTTGGCGTGATAGATTATAGAGGAAGGAGTTGGCGAGATATACTATAGAAGAAGGAGTTGGCGTGATCGAATATAGAGGAGGGAGTTGGCGTGATTGAGTATAGAGGAAGGAGTTGGCGTGATAGATTATAGAGGAGGGAGTTGGCGTGATCGATTATAGAGGAGGGATTTGGCGTGATAGAGTATAGAGGTGGGAATTGGCGTGAAAGATTACGGAGGAAGGTGTTGGCGTGATAGATTATAGAGGAAAGAGTTGGCGTGATATATTATAGAGGAGGGAGTTGGCGTGATAGTGTATAGAGGAAGGAGTTGACGTGAAAGATCATAGAGGAAGGAGATGGCGTGATAGATTATAGAGGAGGGAATTGGCGTGATAGAGTATATGGGAAGGAGTTGACGTGAAATATTATAGAGGAAGGAGTTGGTGTGATAGAGTAGAGGATGGATTTGGCGTGATAGAGTATATGGGAAGGAGTTGGCATGAAATATTTTAGAGGAAGGAGTTGGTGTGATAGAGTAGAGGAGGGAGTTGGCCTGCTAGATTATACAGGAGGGTGTTGGTGTGATAGAGTGTAAAGGAGGGAGTTGGAGTGATAGATTATATAGGAGGAAGTTGGTGTGATAGAGTGTACAGGAGGGAGTTAGCGTGAAAGATTATAGAGGAGGGAGTTGGTGTGGTATATTATAGAGGAAGGAGTTGGTGTGATAGATTATAGAGGAGGGAGTTGGTGTGATAGAGTAGAAGAAGGAGTTGGCGTGATAGAGTGTAGAGGAGTGAGTTGGCGTGATAGATTATAGAGGAAGGAGTTGGTGTGATAGATTGTAGAAGAGGGGGTTTGCGTGATAGAGTAGAGGAGGGAGTTGGTGTTATAGAATAGAGGAGGGAGTTTGTGTGATAGAGTTTAGAGAAAGGAAAGAGATGGCGTGGTAGACTATAGAGGAAGGAGTTGGCGTGATAGATTATAGAGGAGGGAGTTGGTGTGATAGAGTATAGAGGAGGGAGTTGGTGTGATAGATTATAGAAGAGGGAGTTGGTGTGATAGAGTGTACAGGAGGGAGTTATCGTGAAAAATTATAGAGGAGGGAGTTGGTGTGATAGATTATAGAGGAAGGAGTTGGCGTGAAAGATTATAGAGGAAGGAGTTGGCGTGATAGATTATAGAGGAGGGAGTTGGTGTGATAGAGTATAGAGGAGGGAGTTGGTGTGATAGATTATAGAGGAGGGAGTTGGTGTGATAGAGTGGAGAGGAGGGAGTTAGCGTGAAAGATTATAGAGGAGGGAGTTGGTGTGATAGATTATAGAGGAAGGAGTTGGCGTGAAAAATTATAGAGGAAGGAGTTGGCGTGATAGATTATAGAGGATGGAGTTGGCGAGATAGACTATAGAGGAAGGAGTTGGCGTGATCGATTATAGAGGAGGGAGTTGGCGTGATAGAGTATAGAGGAAGGAGTTGGCGTGATATATTATAGAGGAGGGAGTTGGCGTCATCGATTATAGAGGAGGGAGTTGGCGTGATTGAGTATAGAGGAGGGAGTTGGTGTGATAGAGTAGAGGAGGGAGTTGGCGTGATATAGTGTAGAGGAGTGAGTTGGCGTGATAGATTATAGAGGAAGGAGTTGGTGTGATAGAGTATAGAGGAGGGAGTTGGTGCGATAGATTATTGAGGAGGGAGTTGGTGTGATAGAGTGTAGAGGAGGGAGTTAGCGTGAAAGATTATAGAGGAGGGAGTTGGTGTGATAGATTATAGAGGAAGGAGTTGGCGTGAAAGATTATAGAGGAAGGAGTTGGCATGATAAATTATAGAGGAAGGAGTTGGCGTAATAGACTATAGAGGAAGGAGTTGGCGTGATCGATTATAGAGGAGGGAGTTGGCGTGATAGCGTATAGAGGAAGGAGTTGGCGTGATAGATTATAGAGGAGGGAGTTGGCGTGATGGATTATAGAGGAGGGAGTTGGCGTGATAGAGTATAGAGGAGGGAGTTGGCGTGAAAGATTATGGAGGAAGGTGTTGGCGTGATAGATTATAGAGGAAGGAGTTGGTGTGATAGATTATAGAGGAGGGAGTTGGTGTGATAGAGTAGAGGAGGGAGTTGGCGTGATAGAGTGTAGAGGAGTGATTTGGCCTGATAGATTATAGAGGAAGGAATTGGTGTGATAGATTGTAGAAGAGGGAGTTTGCGTGATAGAGTAGAGGAGGGAGTTGGTGTTATAGAATAGAGGATGGAGTTGGTGTGATAGAGTGTAGAGAAAGGAAGGAGATGGCGTGGTAGACTATAGAGGAAGGAGTTGGCGTGATAGATTATAGAGGAGGGAGTTGGTGTGATAGAGTATAGAGGAGGGAGTTGGTGTGATAGATTATAGAAGAGGGAGTTGGTGTGATAGAGTGTACAGGAAGGAGTTATCGTGAAAGATTATAGAGGAGGGAGTTGGTGTGATAGATTATAGAGGAAGGAGTTGACGTGAAAGATTATAGAGGAATGCGTTGGCGTGATAGATTATAGAGGAAGGAGTTGGCGTGATAGATTATAGAGGATGGAGTTGGTGTGATAGAGTATAGAGGAGGGAGTTGGTGTGATAGATTATAGAGGAGGGAGTTGGTGTGATAGAGTGTAGAGGAGGGAGTTAGCGTGAAAGATTATAGAGGAGGGAGTTGGTGTGATAGATTATAGAGGAAGGAGTTGGCGTGAAAGATTATAGAGGAAGGAGTTGGTGTGATAGATTACAGAGGAAGGAGTTGGCGTGAAAGATTATAGAGGAAGGAGTTGGCGTGATAGATTATAGAGGAAGGAGTTGGCGAGATAGACTATAGAGGAAGGAGTTGGCGTGATCGATTATAGAGGAGGGAGTTGGCGTGATTGAGTATAGAGGAAGGAGTTGGCGTGATAGATTATAGAGGAGGGAGTTGGCGTGATCGATTATAGAGGAGGGATTTGGCGTGATAGAGTATAGAGGTGGGAATTGGCGTGAAAGATTACGGAGGAAGGTGTTGGAGTGATATATTATAGAGGAAAGAGTTGGCGTGATATATTATAGAGGAGGGAGTTGGCGTGATAGAGTATAGAGGAAGGAGTTGGCGTGATAGATTATAGAGGAGGGAGTTGGCGTGATGGATTATAGAGGAGGGAGTTGGCGTGATAGAGTATAGAGGAGGGAGTTGGCGTGAAAGATTATGGAGGAAGGTGTTGGCGTGATAGATTATAGAGGAAGGAGTTGGTGTGATAGATTATAGAAGAGGGAGTTGGTGTGATAGAGTAGAGGAGGGAGTTGGCGTGATAGAGTGTAGAGGAGTGAGTTGGCCTGATAGATTATAGAGGAAGGAATTGGTGTGATAGATTGTAGAAGAGGGAGTTTGCGTGATAGAGTAGAGGAGGGAGTTGGTGTTATAGAATAGAGGATGGAGTTGGTGTGATAGAGTGTAGAGAAAGGAAGGAGATGGCGTGGTAGACTATAGAGGAAGGAGTTGGCGTGATAGATTATAGAGGAGGGAGTTGGTGTGATAGAGTATAGAGGAGGGAGTTGGTGTGATAGATTATAGAAGAGGGAGTTGGTGTGATAGAGTGTACAGGAAGGAGTTATCGTGAAAGATTATAGAGGAGGGAGTTGGTGTGATAGATTATAGAGTAAGGAGTTGACGTGAAAGATTATAGAGGAATGCGTTGGCGTGATAGATTATAGAGGAAGGAGTTGGCGTGATAGATTATAGAGGATGGAGTTGGTGTGATAGAGTATAGAGGAGGGAGTTGGTGTGATAGATTATAGAGGAGGGAGTTGGTGTGATAGAGTGTAGAGGAGGGAGTTAGCGTGAAAGATTATAGAGGAGGGAGTTGGTGTGATAGATTATAGAGGAAGGAGTTGGCGCGAAAGATTATAGAGGAAGGAGTTGGTGTGATAGATTATAGAGGAAGGAGTTGGCGTGAAAGATTATAGAGGAAGGAGTTGGCGTGATAGATTATAGAGGAAGGAGTTGGCGAGATAGACTATAGAGGAAGGAGTTGGCGTGATCGAATATAGAGGAGGGAGTTGGCGTGATTGAGTATAGAGGAAGGAGTTGGCGTGATAGATTATAGAGGAGGGAGTTGGCGTGATCGATTATAGAGGAGGGATTTGGCGTGATAGAGTATAGAGGTGGGAATTGGCGTGAAAGATTACGGAGGAAGGTGTTGGCGTGATAGATTATAGAGGAAAGAGTTGGCGTGATATATTATAGAGGAGGGAGTTGGCGTGATAGTGAATAGAGGAAGGAGTTGACGTGAAAGATCATAGAGGAAGGAGATGGCGTGATAGATTATAGAGGAGGGAGTTGGCGTGATAGAGTATATGGGAAGGAGTTGACGTGAAATATTATAGAGGAAGGAGTTGGTGTGATAGAGTAGAGGATGGATTTGGCGTGATAGAGTATATGGGAAGGAGTTGGCATGAAATATTATAGAGGAAGGAGTTGGTGTGATAGAGTAGAGGAGGGAGTTGGCCTGCTAGATTATACAGGAGGGTGTTGGTGTGATAGAGTGTAAAGGAGGGAGTTGGAGTGATAGATTATATAGGAGGAAGTTGGTGTGATAGAGTGTACAGGAGGGAGTTAGCGTGAAAGATTATAGAGGAGGGAGTTGGTGTGGTATATTATAGAGGAAGGAGTTGGTGTGATAGATTATAGAGGAGGGAGTTGGTGTGATAGAGTAGAAGAAGGAGTTGGCGTGATAGAGTGTAGAGGAGTGAGTTGGCGTGATAGATTATAGAGGAAGGAGTTGGTGTGATAGATTGTAGAAGAGGGGGTTTGCGTGATAGAGTAGAGGAGGGAGTTGGTGTTATAGAATAGAGGAGGGAGTTTGTGTGATAGAGTTTAGAGAAAGGAAAGAGATGGCGTGGTAGACTATAGAGGAAGGAGTTGGCGTGATAGATTATAGAGGAGGGAGTTGGTGTGATAGAGTATAGAGGAGGGAGTTGGTGTGATAGATTATAGAAGAGGGAGTTGGTGTGATAGAGTGTACAGGAGGGAGTTATCGTGAAAAATTATAGAGGAGGGAGTTGGTGTGATAGATTATAGAGGAAGGAGTTGGCGTGAAAGATTATAGAGGAAGGAGTTGGCGTGATAGATTATAGAGGAGGGAGTTGGTGTGATAGAGTATAGAGGAGGGAGTTGGTGTGATAGATTATAGAGGAGGGAGTTGGTGTGATAGAGTGGAGAGGAGGGAGTTAGCGTGAAAGATTATAGAGGAGGGAGTTGGTGTGATAGATTATAGAGGAAGGAGTTGGCGTGAAAAATTATAGAGGAAGGAGTTGGCGTGATAGATTATAGAGGAAGGAGTTGGCGAGATAGACTATAGAGGAAGGATTTGGCGTGATCGATTATAGAGGAGGGAGTTGGCGTGATAGAGTATAGAGGAAGGAGTTGGCGTGATATATTATAGAGGAGGGAGTTGGCGTCATCGATTATAGAGGAGGGAGTTGGCGTGATAGAGTATAGAGGAGGGAGTTGGTGTGATAGAGTAGAGGAGGGAGTTGGCGTGATATAGTGTAGAGGAGTGAGTTGGCGTGATAGATTATAGAGGAAGGAGTTGGTGTGATAGATTGTAGAAGAGGGAGTTTACGTGATAGAATAGAGGAGGGAGCTGGTGTTATAGAATAGAGGAGGGAGTTGGTGTGATAGAGTGTAGAGGAAGGAAGGAGATGGCGTGGTAGACTATAGAGGAAGGAGTTGGCGTGATAGATTATAGAGGAGGGGGTTGGTGTGATAGAGTATAGAGGAGGGAGTTGGTGTGATAGGTTATAGAAGATGGAGTTGTTGTGATAGAATGTACAGGAGGGAGTTATCGTGAAAGATTATAGAGGAGGGAGTTGGTGTGATAGATTATAGAGGAAGGAGTTGGCGTAAAAGATTATATGGGAAGGAGTTGGTGTGAAATATTATAGAGGAAGGAGTTGGTGTGATAGAGTAGAGGAGGGAGTTGGCCTTCTAGATTATACAGGAGGGTGTTGGTGTGATAGAGTGTAAAGGAGGGAGTTGGAGTGATATATTATAGAAGAGGAAGTTGGTGTGATATATTGTACAGGAGGGAGTTAACGTGAAAGATTATAGAGGAGGGAGTTGGTGTGATATATTATAGAGGAAGGAGTTGGTGTGATAGATTATAGAGGAGGGAGTTGGTGTGATAGAGTAGATGAGGGAGTTTGCGTGATAGAGTGTAGAGGAGTGAGTTGGCGTGATAGATTATAGAGGAAGGAGTTGGTGTGATAGATTGTAGAAGAGGGAGTTTGCGTGATAGAGTAGAGGAGGGAGTTGGTGTTATAGAATAGAGGAGGGAGTTGGTGTGATAGAGTGTAGAGAAAGGAAGGAGATGGCGTGGTAGACTATAGAGGAAGGAGTTGGCGTGATAGATTATAGAAGAGGGAGTTGGTGTGATAGAGTATAGAGGAGGGAATTGGTGTGATAGATTATAGAAGAGGGAGTTGGTGTGATAGATTATAGAGGAGGGAGTTGGTGTGATAGAGTGTACAGGAGGGAGTTATCGTGAAAGATTATAGAGGAGGGAGTTGGTGTGATAGATTATAGAGGAAGGAGTTGGCGTGAAAGATTATAGAGGAAGGAGTTGGCGTGATAGATTATAGAGGAAGGAGTTGGCGTGATAGATTATAGAGGATGGAGTTGGTGTGATAGAGTATAGAGGAGGGAGTTGGTGTGATAGATTATAGAGGAGGGAGTTGGTGTGATTGAGTGTAGAGGAGGGAGTTAGCGTGAAAGATTATAGAGGAGGGAGTTGGTGTGATAGATTATAGAGGAAGGAGTTGGCGTGAAAGATTATAGAGGAAGGAGTTGGCATGATAAATTATAGAGGAAGGAGTTGGCGTGATAGACTATAGAGGAAGGAGTTGGCGTGATCGATTATAGAGGAAGGAGTTGGCGTGATAGAGTATAGAGGAAGGAGTTGGCGTGATATATTATAGAGGAGGGAGTTGGCCTGATCGATTATAGAGGAGGGAGTTGGCGTGATAGAGTATAGAGGAGGGAGTTGGCGTGAAAGATTATGGAGGAAGGTGTTGGCGTGATAGATTATAGAGGAAGGAGTTGGCGTGATATATTATAGAGGAGGGAGTTGGCGTGATAGAGTATATGGGAAGGAGTTGACGTGAAAGATTATAGAGGAAGGAGTTGGCGTGATATATTATAGAGGAGGGAGTTGGCGTGATAGAGTATATGGGAAGGAGTTGACGTGAAATATTATAGAGGAAGGAGTTGGTGTCATAGAATAGAGGATGGATTTGGCGTGATAGAGTATATGGGAAGGAGTTGGCATGAAATATTATAGAGGAAGGAGTTGGTGTGATAGAGTAGAGGAGGGAGTTGGCCTGCTATATTATACAGGAGGGTGTTGTTGTGATAGAGTGTAAAGGAGGGAGTTGGAGTGATAGATTATAGAGGAGGAAGTTGGTGCGATAGATTGTACAGGAGGGAGTTATAGTGAAAAATTATAGAGGAGGGAGTTGGTGTGATAGATTATAGAGGAAGGAGTTGGAGTGAAAGATTATAGAGGAAGGAGTTGGCGTGATAGATTATAGAGGAAGGAGTTGGCGTGATAGATTATAGAGGAGGGAGTTGGTGTGATAGAGTATAGAGGAGGGAGTTGGTGTGATAGATTATAGACGAGGGTGTTGGTGTGATAGAGTGTAGAGGAGAGAGTTTGCGTGAAAGATTATAGAGGAGGGAGTTGGTGTGATAGATTATAAAGGAAGGAGTTGGCGTGAAAAATTATAGAGGAAGGAGTTGGCGTCATAGATTATAGAGGAAGGAATTGGCGAGATAGACTATAGAGGAAAGAGTTGGCGTGATCGATTATAGAGGAGGGAGTTGGCGTGATAGAGTATAGAGGAAGGAGTTGGCGTGATAGATTATAAAGGAGGGAGTTGGCGTGATCGATTATAGAGGAGGGAGTTGGCGTGATAGAGTATAGAAGAGGGAGTTGGTGTGATAGAGTAGAGGAGGGAGTTGGCGTGATAGAATGTAGAGGAGTGAGTTGGCGTGATAGATTATAGAGGAAGGAGTTGGTGTGATAGATTGTAGAAGAGGGAGTTTGCGTGATAGAATAGAGGAGGGAGTTGGTGTTATAGAATAGAGGAGGGAGTTGGTGTGATACAGTGTAGAGGAAGGAAGGAGATGGCGTGGTAGACTATAGAGGAAGGAGTTAGCGTGATAGATTATAGAGGAGGGAGTTGGTGTGATAGTGTATAGAGGAGGGAGTTGGTGTGATAGATTATAGAGGAGGGAGTTGGCGTGATAGAGTATATGGGAAGGAGTTGACGTGAAATATTATAGAGGAAGGAGTTGGTGTGATAGAGTAGAGGATGGATTTGGCGTGATAGAGTATATGGGAAGGAGTTGGCATAAAATATTATAGAGGAAGGAGTTGGTGTGATAGAGTAGAGGAGGGAGTTGGCCTGCTAGATTATACAGGAGGGTGTTGGTGTGATAGAGTGTAAAGGAGGGAGTTGGAGTGATAGATTATACAGGAGGAAGTTGGTGTGATAGAGTGTACAGGAGGGAGTTAGCGTGAAAGATTATAGAGGAGGGAGTTGGTGTGATATATTATAGAGGAAGGAGTTGGTGTGATAGATTATAGAGGAGGGAGTTGGTGTGATAGAGTAGAAGAGGAGTGAGTTGGCGTGATAGATTATAGAGGAAGGAGTTGGTGTGATAGATTGTAGAAGAGGGAGTTTGCGTGATAGAATAGAGGAGGGAGCTGGTGTTATAGAATAGAGGAGGGAGTTGGTGTGATAGAGTGTAGAGGAAGGAAGGTGATGGCGTGGTAGACTATAGAGGAAGGAGTTGGCGTGATAGATTATAGAGGAGGGGGTTGGGGTGATAGAGTATAGAGGAGGGAGTTGGTGTGATAGGTTATAGAAGAGGGAGTTGGTGTGATAGAATGTACAGGAGGGAGTTATCGTGAAAGATTATAGAGGAGGGAGTTGGTGTGATAGATTATAGAGGAAGGAGTTGGCGTAAAAGATTATAGAGGAAGGAGTTGGCGTGATAGATTATAGAGGAGGGAGTTGGCGTGATAGAGTATATGGGAAGGAGTTGGTGTGAAATATTATAGAGGAAGGAGTTGGTGTGATAGAGTAGAGGAGGGAGTTGGCCTGCTAGATTATACAGGAGGGTGTTGGTGTGATAGAGTGTAAAGGAGGGAGTTGGAGTGATATATTATAGAAGAGGAAGTTGTTGTGATAGATTGTACAGGAGGGAGTTAACGTGAAATATTATAGAGGAGGGAATTGGTGTGATATATTATAGAGGAAGGAGTTGGTGTGATAGATTGTAGAAGAGGGGGTTTGCGTGATAGAGTAGAGGAGGGAGTTGGTGTTATAGAATAGAGGAGGGAGTTTGTGTGATAGAGTGTAGAGAAAGGAAGGAGATGGCGTGGTAGACTATAGAGGAAGGAGTTGGCGTGATAGATTATAGAGGAGGGAGTTGGTGTGATAGAGTATAGAGGAGGGAGTTGGTGTGATAAATTATAGAAGAGTGAGTTGGTGTGATAGAGTGTACAGGAGGGAGTTATCGTGAAAAATTATAGAAGAGGGAGTTGGTGTGATAGATTATAGAGGAAGGAGTTGGCGTGAAAGATTATAGAGGAAGGAGTTGGTGTGATAGAGTATAGAGGAGGGAGTTGGTGTGATAGATTATAGAGGAGGGAATTGGTGTGATAGAGTGGAGAGGAGGGAGTTAGCGTGAAAGATTATAGAGGAGGGAGTTGTTGTGATAGATTATAGAGGAAGGAGTTGGCGTGAAAAATTATAGAGGAAGGAGTTGGCGTGATAGATTATAGAGGAAGGAGTTGGCGATATAGACTATAGAGGAAGGAGTTGGCGTGATCGATTATAGAGGAGGGAGTTGGCGTGATAGAGTATAGAGGAAGGAGTTGGCGTGATAGATTATAGAGGAGGGAGTTGGCGTGATCGATTATAGAGGAGGGAGTTGGCGTGATAGAGTATAGAGGAGGGAGTTGGTGTGATAGAGTAGAGGAGGGAGTTGGCGTGATATAGTGTAGAGGAGTGAGTTGGCGTGATAGATTATAGAGGAAGGAGTTGGTGTGATAGATTGTAGAAGAGGGAGTTTGCGTGATAGAATAGAGGAGGGAGCTGGTGTTATAGATTAGAGGAGGGATTTGGTGTGATAGAGTGTAGAGGAAGGAAGGAGATGGCGTGGTAGACTATAGAGGAAGGAGTTGGCGTGATAGATTATAGAGGAGGGGGTTGGTGTGATAGAGTATAGAGGAGGGAGTTGGTGTGATAGATTATAGACGAGGGTGTTGGTGTGATAGAGTGTAGAGGAGAGAGTTTGCGTGAAAGATTATAGAGGAGGGAGTTGGTGTGATAGATTATAAAGGAAGGAGTTGGCGTGAAAAATTATAGAGGAAGGAGTTGGCGTCATAGATTATAGAGGAAGGAATTGGCGAGATAGACTATAGAGGAAAGAGTTGGCGTGATCGATTATAGAGGAGGGAGTTGGCGTGATAGAGTATAGAGGAAGGAGTTGGCGTGATAGATTATAAAGGAGGGAGTTGGCGTGATCGATTATAGAGGAGGGAGTTGGCGTGATAGAGTATAGAAGAGGGAGTTGGTGTGATAGAGTAGAGGAGGGAGTTGGCGTGATAGAATGTAGAGGAGTGAGTTGGCGTGATAGATTATAGAGGAAGGAGTTGGTGTGATAGATTGTAGAAGAGGGAGTTTGCGTGATAGAATAGAGGAGGGAGTTGGTGTTATAGAATAGAGGAGGGAGTTGGTGTGATACAGTGTAGAGGAAGGAAGGAGATGGCGTGGTAGACTATAGAGGAAGGAGTTAGCGTGATAGATTATAGAGGAGGGAGTTGGTGTGATAGTGTATAGAGGAGGGAGTTGGTGTGATAGATTATAGAGGAGGGAGTTGGCGTGATAGAGTATATGGGAAGGAGTTGACGTGAAATATTATAGAGGAAGGAGTTGGTGTGATAGAGTAGAGGATGGATTTGGCGTGATAGAGTATATGGGAAGGAGTTGGCATAAAATATTATAGAGGAAGGAGTTGGTGTGATAGAGTAGAGGAGGGAGTTGGCCTGCTAGATTATACAGGAGGGTGTTGGTGTGATAGAGTGTAAAGGAGGGAGTTGGAGTGATAGATTATACAGGAGGAAGTTGGTGTGATAGAGTGTACAGGAGGGAGTTAGCGTGAAAGATTATAGAGGAGGGAGTTGGTGTGATATATTATAGAGGAAGGAGTTGGTGTGATAGATTATAGAGGAGGGAGTTGGTGTGATAGAGTAGAAGAGGAGTGAGTTGGCGTGATAGATTATAGAGGAAGGAGTTGGTGTGATAGATTGTAGAAGAGGGAGTTTGCGTGATAGAATAGAGGAGGGAGCTGGTGTTATAGAATAGAGGAGGGAGTTGGTGTGATAGAGTGTAGAGGAAGGAAGGTGATGGCGTGGTAGACTATAGAGGAAGGAGTTGGCGTGATAGATTATAGAGGAGGGGGTTGGGGTGATAGAGTATAGAGGAGGGAGTTGGTGTGATAGGTTATAGAAGAGGGAGTTGGTGTGATAGAATGTACAGGAGGGAGTTATCGTGAAAGATTATAGAGGAGGGAGTTGGTGTGATAGATTATAGAGGAAGGAGTTGGCGTAAAAGATTATAGAGGAAGGAGTTGGCGTGATAGATTATAGAGGAGGGAGTTGGCGTGATAGAGTATATGGGAAGGAGTTGGTGTGAAATATTATAGAGGAAGGAGTTGGTGTGATAGAGTAGAGGAGGGAGTTGGCCTGCTAGATTATACAGGAGGGTGTTGGTGTGATAGAGTGTAAAGGAGGGAGTTGGAGTGATATATTATAGAAGAGGAAGTTGTTGTGATAGATTGTACAGGAGGGAGTTAACGTGAAATATTATAGAGGAGGGAATTGGTGTGATATATTATAGAGGAAGGAGTTGGTGTGATAGATTGTAGAAGAGGGGGTTTGCGTGATAGAGTAGAGGAGGGAGTTGGTGTTATAGAATAGAGGAGGGAGTTTGTGTGATAGAGTGTAGAGAAAGGAAGGAGATGGCGTGGTAGACTATAGAGGAAGGAGTTGGCGTGATAGATTATAGAGGAGGGAGTTGGTGTGATAGAGTATAGAGGAGGGAGTTGGTGTGATAAATTATAGAAGAGTGAGTTGGTGTGATAGAGTGTACAGGAGGGAGTTATCGTGAAAAATTATAGAAGAGGGAGTTGGTGTGATAGATTATAGAGGAAGGAGTTGGCGTGAAAGATTATAGAGGAAGGAGTTGGTGTGATAGAGTATAGAGGAGGGAGTTGGTGTGATAGATTATAGAGGAGGGAATTGGTGTGATAGAGTGGAGAGGAGGGAGTTAGCGTGAAAGATTATAGAGGAGGGAGTTGTTGTGATAGATTATAGAGGAAGGAGTTGGCGTGAAAAATTATAGAGGAAGGAGTTGGCGTGATAGATTATAGAGGAAGGAGTTGGCGATATAGACTATAGAGGAAGGAGTTGGCGTGATCGATTATAGAGGAGGGAGTTGGCGTGATAGAGTATAGAGGAAGGAGTTGGCGTGATAGATTATAGAGGAGGGAGTTGGCGTGATCGATTATAGAGGAGGGAGTTGGCGTGATAGAGTATAGAGGAGGGAGTTGGTGTGATAGAGTAGAGGAGGGAGTTGGCGTGATATAGTGTAGAGGAGTGAGTTGGCGTGATAGATTATAGAGGAAGGAGTTGGTGTGATAGATTGTAGAAGAGGGAGTTTGCGTGATAGAATAGAGGAGGGAGCTGGTGTTATAGATTAGAGGAGGGATTTGGTGTGATAGAGTGTAGAGGAAGGAAGGAGATGGCGTGGTAGACTATAGAGGAAGGAGTTGGCGTGATAGATTATAGAGGAGGGGGTTGGTGTGATAGAGTATAGAGGAGGGAGTTGGTGTGATAGGTTATAGAAGAGGGAGTTGGTGTGATAGAATGTACAGGAGGGAGTTATCGTGAAAGATTATAGAGGAGGGAGTTGGTGTGATAGATTATAGAGGAAGGAGTTGGCGTAAAAGATTATAGAGGAAGGAGTTGGCGTGATAGATTATAGAGGAGGGAGTTGGCGTGATAGAGTATATGGGAAGGAGTTGGTGTGAAATATTATAGAGGAAGGAGTTGGTGTGATAGAGTAGAGGAGGGAGTTGGCCTGCTAGATTATACAGGAGGGTGTTGGTGTGATAGAGTGTAAAGGAGGGAGTTGGAGTGATATATTATAGAAGAGGAAGTTGGTGTGATAGATTGTACAGGAGGGAGTTAACGTGAAAGATTATAGAGGAGGGAGTTGGTGTGATATATTATAGAGGAAGGAGTTGGTGTGATAGATTATAGAGGAGGGAGTTGGTGTGATAGAGTAGATGAGGGAGTTTGCGTGATAGAGTGTAGAGGAGTGAGTTGGCGTGATAGATTATAGAGGAAGGAGTTGGTGTGATAGATTGTAGAAGAGGGAGTTTGCGTGATAGAGTAGAGGAGGGGGTTGGTGTTATAGAATAGAGGAGGGAGTTGGTGTGATAGAGTGTAGAGAAAGGAAGGAGATGGCGAGGTAGACTATAGAGGAAGGAGTTGGCGTGATAGATTATAGAGGAGGGAGTTGGTGTGATAGAGTATAGAGGAGGGAGTTGGTGTGATAGATTATAGAAGAGGGAGTTGGAGTGATAGAGTGTACAGGAGGGAGTTATCGTGAAAGATTATAGAGGAGGGAGTTGGTGTGATAGATTATAGAGGAAGGAGTTGGCGAGATAGACTATAGAGGAAGGAGTTGGCGTGATCGATTATAGAGGAGGGAGTTGGCGTGAATGAGTATAGAGGAAGGAGTTGGCGTGATAGATTATAGAGGAGGGAGTTAGCGTGATCGATTATAGAGGAGGGAGTTGGCGTGATAGAGTATAGAGGAGGGAGTTGGTGTGATAGAGTAGAGGAGGGAGTTGGCGTGATATAGTGTAGAGGATTGAGTTGGCGTGATAGATTATAGAGGAAGGAGTTGGTGTGATAGATTGTAGAAGAGGGAGTTTGCGTGATAGAATAGAGGAGGGAATTGGTGTTATAGATTAGAGGAGGGAGTTGGTTTGATAGAGTGTAGAGGAAGGAAGGAGATGGCGTGGTAGACTATAGAGGAAGGAGTTGGCGTGATAGATTATAGAGGAGGGGGTTGGTGTGATAGAGTATAGAGGAGGGAGTTGGTGTGATAGGTTATAGAAGAGGGAGTTGGTGTGATAGAATGTACAGGAGGGAGTTATCGTGAAAGATTATAGAGGAGGGAGTTGGTGTGATAGATTATAGAGGAAGGAGTTGGCGTAAAAGATTATAGAGGAAGGAGTTGGCGTGATAGATTATAGAGGAGGGAGTTGGCGTGATAGAGTATATGGGAAGGAGATGGTGTGAAATATTATAGAGGAAGGAGTTGGTGTGATAGAGTAGAGGAGGAAGTTGGCCTGCTAGATTATACAGGAGGGTGTTGGTGTGATAGAGTGTAAAGGAGGGAGTTGGAGTGATATATTATAGAAGAGGAAGTTGGTGTGATAGATTGTACAGGAGGGAGTTAACGTGAAAGATTATAGAGGAGGGAGTTGGTGTGATATATTATAGAGGAAGGAGTTGGTGTGATAGATTATAGAGGAGGGAGTTGGTGTGATAGAGTAGATGAGGGAGTTTGCGAGATAGAGTGTAGAGGAGTGAGTTGGCGTGATAGATTATAGAGGAAGGAGTTGGTGTGATAGATTGTAGAAGAGGGAGTTTGCGTGATAGAGTAGAGGAGGGAGTTGGTGTTATAGAATAGAGGAGGGAGTTGGTGTGATAGAGTGTAGAGAAAGGAAGGAGATGGCGTGGTAGACTATAGAGGATGGAGTTGGCGTGATAGATTATAGAGGAGGGATTTGGTGTGATAGAGTATAGAAGAGGGAGTTGGAGTGATAGAGTGTACAGGAGGGAGTTATCGTGAAAGATTATAGAGGAGGGAGTTGGTGTGATAGATTATAGAGGAAGGAGTTGGCGTGAAAGATTATAGAGGAAGGAGTTGGCGTGATAGATTATAGAGGAAGGAGTTGGCGTGATAGATTATAGAGGATGGAGTTGGTGTGATAGAGTATAGAGGAGGGAGTTGGTGTGATAGATTATAGAGGAGGGAGTTGGTGTGATAGAGTGTAGAGGAGGGAGTTAGCGCTAAAGATTATAGAGGAGGGAGTTGGTGTGATAGATTATAGAGGAAGGAGTTGGCGTGAAAGATTATAGAGGAAGGAGTTGGCATGATAAATTATAGAGGAAGGAGTTGGCGTGATAGACTATAGAGGAAGGAGTTGGCGTGATCGATTATAGAGGAGGGAGTTGGCGTGATAGAGTATAGAGGAAGGAGTTGGCGTGATAGATTATAGAGGAGGGAGTTGGCGTGATCGATTATAGAGGAGGGAGTTGGCGTGTTAGAGTATAGAGGAGGGAGTTGGCGTGAAAGATTATGGAGGAAGGTGTTGGCGTGATAGATTATAGAGGAAGGAGTTGGCGTGATATATTATAGAGGAGGGAGTTGGCGTGATAGAGTATATGGGAAGGAGTTGACGTGAAAGATTATAGAGGAAGGAGTTGGCGTGATAGATTATAGAGGAGGGAGTTGGCGTGATAGAGTATATGGGAAGGAGTTGACGTGAAATATTATAGAGGAAGGAGTTGGTGTCATAGAGTAGAGGATGGATTTGGCGTGATAGAGTATATGGGAAGGAGTTGGCATGAAATATTATAGAGGAAGGAGTTGGTGTGATAGAGTAGAGGAGGGAGTTGGCCTGCTAGATTATACAGGAGGGTGTTGTTGTGATAGAGTGTAAAGGAGGGAGTTGGAGTGATAGATTATAGAGGAGGAAGTTGGTGCGATAGATTGTGCAGGAGGGAGTTATCGTGAAAGATTATAGAGGAGGGAGTTGGTGTGATATATTATAGAGGAAGGAGTTGGTGTGATAGATTATAGAGGAGGGTGTTGGTGTGATAGAGTAGAGGAGGGAGTTGGCGTGATAGAGTGTAGAGGAGTGAGTTGGCGTGATTGATTATAGAGGAAGGAGTTGGTGTGATAGATTGTAGAAGAGGGAGTTTGCGTGATAGAGTAGAGGAGGGAGTTGGTGTTATAGAATAGAGGAGGGAGTTTGTGTGATAGAGTGTAGAGAAAGGAAGGAGATGGCGTGGTAGACTATAGAGGAAGGAGTTGGCGTGATAGATTATAGAGGAGGGAGTTGGTGTGATAGAGTATAGAGGAGGGAGTTGGTGTGATAAATTATAGAAGAGGGAGTTGGTGTGATAGAGTGTACAGGAGGGAGTTATCGTGAAAAATTATAGAGGAGGGAGTTGGTGTGATAGATTATAAAGGAAGGAGTTGGTGTGAAAGATTATAGAGGAAGGAGTTGGCGCGATAGATTATAGAGGAAGGAGTTGGCGTGATAGATTATAGAGGAGGGAGTTGGTGTGATAGAGTATAGAGGAGGGAGTTGGTGTGATAGATTAAAGAGGAGGGTGTTGGTGTGATAGAGTGTAGAGGAGGGAGTTAGCATGAAAGATTATAGAGGAGGGAGTTGGTGTGATAGATTATAAAGGAAGGAGTTGGCGTGAAAAATTATACAGGACGGAGTTGGCGTCATAGATTATAGAGGAAGGAGTTGGCGAGATAGACTATAGAGGAAAGAGTTGGCGTGATCGATTATAGAGGAGGGAGTTGGCGTGATAGAGTATAGAGGAAGGAGTTGGCGTGATAGATTATAGAGGAGGGAGTTGGCGTGATCGATTATAGAGGAGGGAGTTGGCGTGATAGAGTATAGAGGAGGGAGTTGGTGTGATAGAGTAGAGGAGGGAGTTGGTGTGATAGAGTGTAGAGAAAGGAAGGAGATGGCGAGGTAGACTATAGAGGAAGGAGTTGGCGTGATAGATTATAGGGGAGGGAGTTGGTGTGATAGAGTATAGAGGAGGGAGTTGGTGTGATAGATTATAGAAGAGGGAGTTGGAGTGATAGAGTGTACAGGAGGGAGTTATCGTGAAAGATTATAGAGGAGGGAGTTGGTGTGATAGATTATAGAGGAAGGAGTTGGCGAGATAGACTATAGAGGAAGGAGTTGGCGTGATCGATTATAGAGGAGGGAGTTGGCGTGATAGAGTATAGAGGAAGGAGTTGGCGTGATAGATTATAGAGGAGGGAGTTGGCGTGATCGATTATAGAGGAGGGAGTTGGCGTGATAGAGTATAGAGGAGGGAGTTGGTGTGATAGAGTAGAGGAGTGAGTTAGCGTGATAGATTATAGAGGAAGGAGTTGGTGTGATAGATTGTAGAAGAGGGAGTTTGCGTGATAGAATAGAGGAGGGAATTGGTGTTATAGATTAGAGGAGGGAGTTGGTTTGATAGAGTGTAGAGGAAGGAAGGAGATGGCGTGGTAGACTATAGAGGAAGGAGTTGGGGTGATAGATTATAGAGGAGGGGGTTGGTGTGATAGAGTATAGAGGAGGGAGTTGGTGTGATAGGTTATAGAAGAGGGAGTTGGTGTGATAGAATGTACAGGAGGGAGTTATCGTGAAAGATTATAGAGGAGGGAGTTGGTGTGATAGATTATAGAGGAAGGAGTTGGCGTAAAAGATTATAGAGGAAGGAGTTGGCGTGATAGATTATAGAGGAGGGAGTTGGCGTGATAGAGTATATGGGAAGGAGTTGGTGTGAAATATTATAGAGGAAGGAGTTGGTGTGATAGAGTAGAGGAGGGAGTTGGCCTGCTAGATTATACAGGAGGGTGTTGGTGTGATAGAGTGTAAAGGAGGGAGTTGGAGTGATATATTATAGAAGAGGAAGTTGGTGTGATAGATTGTACAGGAGGGAGTTAACGTGAAAGATTATAGAGGAGGGAGTTGGTGTGATATATTATAGAGGAAGGAGTTGGTGTGATAGATTATAGAGGAGGGAGTTGGTGTGATAGAGTAGATGAGGGAGTTTGCGAGATAGAGTGTAGAGGAGTGAGTTGGCGTGATAGATTATAGAGGAAGGAGTTGGTGTGATAGATTGTAGAAGAGGGAGTTTGCGTGATAGAGTAGAGGATGGAGTTGGTGTTATAGAATAGAGGAGGGAGTTGGTGTGATAGAGTGTAGAGGAGGGATTTGGTGTGATAGAGTATAGAAGAGGGAGTTGGAGTGATAGAGTGTACAGGAGGGAGTTATCGTGAAAGATTATAGAGGAGGGAGTTGGTGTGATAGATTATAGAGGGAGGAGTTGGCGTGAAAGATTATAGAGGAAGGAGTTGGCGTGATAGATTATAGAGGAAGGAGTTTGCGTGATAGATTATAGAGGATGGAGTTGGTGTGATAGAGTATAGAGGAGGGAGTTGGTGTGATAGATTATAGAGGAGGGAGTTGGTGTGATAGAGTGTAGAGGAGGGAGTTAGCGTGAAAGATTATAGAGGAGGGAGTTGGTGTGATAGATTATAGAGGAAGGAGTTGGCGTGAAAGATTATAGAGGAAGGAGTTGGCATGATAAATTATAGAGGAAGGAGTTGTCGTGATAGACTATAGAGGAAGGAGTTGGCGTGATCGATTATAGAGGAGGGAGTTGGCGTGATAGAGTATAGAGGAAGGAGTTGGCGTGATAGATTATAGAGGAGGGAGTTGGCGTGATCGATTATAGAGGAGGGATTTGGCGTGTTAGAGTATAGAGGAGGGAGTTGGCGTGAAATATTATGGAGGAAGGTGTTGGCGTGATAGATTATAGAGGAAGGAGTTGGCGTGATATATTATAGAGGAGGGAGTTGGCGTGATAGAGTATATGGGAAGGAGTTGACGTGAAAGATTATAGAGGAAGGAGTTGGCGTGATAGATTATAGAGGAGGGAGTTGGCGTGATAGAGTATATGGGAAGGAGTTGACGTGAAATATTATAGAGGAAGGAGTTGGTGTCATAGAGTAGAGGATGGATTTGGCGTGATAGAGTATATGGGAAGGAGTTGGCATGAAATATTATAGAGGAAGGAGTTGGTGTGATAGAGTAGAGGAGGGAGTTGGCCTGCTAGATTATACAGGAGGGTGTTGTTGTGATAGAGAGTAAAGGAGGGAGTTGGAGTGATAGATTATAGAGGAGGAAGTTGGTGCGATAGATTGTGCAGGAGGGAGTTAGCGTGAAAGATTATAGAGGAGGGAGTTGGTGTGATATATTATAGAGGAAGGAGTTGGTGTGATAGATTATAGAGGAGGGTGTTGGTGTGATAGAGTAGAGGAGGGAGTTGGCGTGATAGAGTGTAGAGGAGTGAGTTGCCGTGATTGATTATAGAGGAAGGAGTTGGTGTGATAGATTGTAGAAGAGGGAGTTTGCGTGATAGAGTAGAGGAGGGAGTTGGTGTTATAGAATAGAGGATGGAGTTTGTGTGATAGAGTGTAGAGAAAGGAAGGAGATGGCGTGGTAGACTATAGAGGAAGGAGTTGGCGTGATAGATTATAGAGGAAGGAGTTGGTGTGATAGAGTATAGAGGAGGGAGTTGGTGTGATAAATTATAGAAGAGGGAGTTGGTGTGATAGAGTGTACAGGAGGGAGTTATCGTGAAAAATTATAGAGGAGGGAGTTGGTGTGATAGATTATAGAGGAAGGAGTTGGTGTGAAAGATTATAGAGGAAGGAGTTGGCGCGATAGATTATAGAGGAAGGAGTTGGCGTGATAGATTATAGAGGAGGGAGTTGGTGTGATAGAGTATAGAGGAGGGAGTTGGTGTGATAGATTAAAGAGGAGGGTGTTGGTGTGATAGAGTGTAGAGGAGGGAGTTAGCATGAAAGATTATAGAGGAGGGAGTTGGTGTGATAGATTATAAAGGAAGGAGTTGGCGTGAAAAATTATACAGGACGGAGTTGGCGTCATAGATTATAGAGGAAGGAGTTGGCGAGATAGACTATAGAGGAAAGAGTTGGCGTGATCGATTATAGAGGAGGGAGTTGGCGTGATAGAGTATAGAGGAAGGAGTTGGCGTTATAGATTATAGAGGAGGGAGTTGGCGTGATCGATTATAGAGGAGGGAGTTGGCGTGATAGAGTATAGAGGAGGGAGTTGGTGTGATAGAGTAGAGGAGGGAGTTGGCGTGATAGAGTGTAGAGGAGTGAGTTGGCGTGATAGATTATAGAGGAAGGAGTTGGTGTGATAGATTGTAGAAGAGGGAGTTTGCATGATAGAATAGAGGAGGGAGTTGGTGTTATAGAATAGAGGAGGGAGTTGGTGTGATAGAGTTTAGAGGAAGGAAGGAGATGGCGTGGTAGACTATAGAGGAAGGAGTTGGCGTGATAGATTATAGAGGAGGGAGTTGGTGTGATAGTGTATAGAGGAGGGAGTTGGTGTGATAGATTATAGAAGAGGGAGTTGGTGTGATAGAATGTACAGGAGGGAGTTATCGTGAAAGATTATAGAGGAGGGATTTGGTGTTATAGATTATAGAGGAAGGAATTGGTGTAAAAGATTATAGAGGAAGGAGTTGGCGTGATAGATTATAGAGGAAGGAGTTGGCGTGATAGATTATAGAGGAGGGAGTTGGTGTGTTAGAGTATAGAGGAGGGAGTTGGAGTGATAGATTATAGAGGAAGGAGTTGGCGTGAAAGATTATAGAGGAAGGAGGTGGCGTGCTAGATTATAGAGGAAGGAGTTGGCGAGAAAGACTATAGAGGAAGGAGTTGGCGTGATCGATTATAGAGGAGGGAGTTGGCGTGATAGAGTATAGAGGAAGGAGTTGGCGTGATACATTATAGAGGAGGGAGTTGGCGTGATAGAGTATAGAGGAAGGAGTTGGCGTGAAAGATTATAGAGGAAGGAGTTGGTGTGATAGATTACAGAGGAAGGAGTTGGCGTGATAGACTATAGAGGAAGGAGTTGGCGTGAAAGATTATAGAGGAAGGAGTTGGCGAGATAGATTATAGAGGAAGGAGTTGGTGTGATAGATTATAGAGGAGGGAGTTGGCGTGATAGAGTATAGAGGAAGGAGTTGGCGTGAAAGATTATAGAGGAAGGAGTTGGCGTGATAGACTATAGAGGAAGGAGTTGGCGTGATAGATTATAGAGGAGGGAGTTGGCGTGATAGAGTATATGGGAAGGAGTTGGCGTGAAAGATTATAGAGGAAGGAGTTGGCGTGATAGACTATAGAGGAAGGAGTTGGCGTGATCGATTGTAAAGGAGGGAGTTGGCGTGATAGGGTATAGTGGAAAGAGTTGGCGTGATAGATTATAGAGGAAGGAGTTGGCGTGATAGACTATAGAGGAAGGATTCGGCGTGATTGACTATAGAGGAAGCAGTTGGCGTGATAGATTATAGAGGAAGGAGTCGGCGTGATAGACTATACAGGAAAGAGTTGGCGTGATAGATTAGAGAGGAGGGAGTTGGCGTGATAGATTATAGAGGAAGGAGTTGGCGTGATAGATTATAGAGGAAGGAATTGGCGTGATAGATTATAGAGGAAGGAGTCGGCGTGATAGACTATAGAGGATGCAGTTGGCTTGATAGATTATAGAGGAAGGAGTTGGCTTGATAGACTATAGAGGAGGGAGTTGGTGTGATAGACTACAGAGGAGGGAGTTGGCGTGATCGATTATAGAGGAGGGAGTTGGCGTGATAGAGTATAGAGGAGGGAGTTGGTGTGATAGAGTAGAGGAGGGAGTTGGCGTGATAGAGTGTAGAGGAGTGAGTTGGCGTGATAGATTATAGAGGAAGGAGTTGGTGCGATAGATTGTAGAAGAGGGAGTTTGCGTGATAGAATAGAGGAGGGAGTTGGTGTTATAGAATAGAGGAGGGAGTTGGTGTGATAGAGTGTAGAGTAAGGAAGGAGATGGCGTGGTAGACTATAGAGGAAGGAGTTGGCGTGATAGATTATAGAGGAGGGATTTGGTGTGATAGAGTATAGAGGAGGGATTATAGAAGAGGGAGTTGGTGTGATAGAATGTACAGGAGGGATTTATCGTGAAAGATTATAGAGGAGGGAGTTGGTGTGATAGATTATAGAGGAAGGAGTTGGCGTAAAAGATTATAGAGGAAGGAGTTGGCGTGAAAGATTATAGAGGAAGGAGTTGGCGTGATAGATTATAGAGGAAGGAGTCGGCGTGATAGACTATAGAGGATGCAGTTGGCTTGATAGACTATAGAGGAAGGAGTTGACTTGATAGACTATAGAGGAGGGAGTTGGTGTGATAGACTACAAAGGAGGGAGTTGGCGTGATAGAGTATAGAGGAGGGAGTTGGTGTGATATAGTAGAGGAGGGAGTTGGCGTGATAGAGTGTAGAGGAGTGAGTTGGCGTGATAGATTATAGAGGAAGGAGTTGGTGTGATAGATTGTAGAAGAGGGAGTTTGCTTGATAGAATAGAGGAGGGAGTTGGTGTTATAGAATAGAGGAGGGAGTTGGTGTGATAGAGTGTAGAGGAAGGAAGGAGATGGCGTGGTAGACTATAGAGGAAGGAGTTTGCGTGATAGATTATAGAGGAGGGAGTTGGTGTGATAGAGTATAGAGGAGGGAGTTGATGTGATAGATTATAGAAGAGGGAGTTGGTGTGGTAGAATGTACAGGAGGGAGTTCTCGTGAAAGATTATAGAGGAGGGAGTTGGTGTGATAGATTATAGAGGAAGGAGTTGGCGTAAAAGATTATAGAGGAAGGAGTTGCCGTGATAGATTATAGAGGAAGGAGTTGGTGTGATAGATTATAGAGGAGGGAGTTGGTGTGATAGAGTATAGAAGAGGGAGTTGGTGTGATAGATTATAGAGGAAGAATTTGGCGTGAAAGATTATAGAGGAAGGAGTTGGCGTGATAGATTATAGAGGAAGGAGTTGGCGAGATAGACTATAGAGGAAGGAGTTGGCGTGATCGATTATAGAGGAGGGAGTTGGCGTGATAGAGTATAGAGGAAGGAGTTGGCGTGATAGAGTATAGAGGAGGGAGTTGGCGTGAAAGATTATAGAGGAAGGAGTTGGCGTGATAGATTATAGAGGAAGGAGTTGGTGTGATAGATTATAGAGGAGGGAGTTGGCGTGATAGAGTATAGAGGAAGGAGTTGGCGTGAAAGATTATAGAGGAAGGAGTTGGCGTGATAGACTATAGAGGAGGGAGTTGGCGTGATAGAGTATATGGGAAGGAGTTGATGTGAAATATTATAGAGGAAGGAGTTGGTGTGATAGAGTAGAGGAGGGAGTTGGCCTGCTAGATTATACAGGAGGGTGTTGGTGTGATAGAGTGTAAAGGAGGGAGTTGGAGTGATATATTATAGAAGAGGAAGTTGGTGTGATAGATTGTACAGGAGGGAGTTAACGTGAAAAATTATAGAGGAGGGAGTTGGTGTGATATATTATAGAGGAAGGAGTTGGTGTGATAGAATATAGAGGAGGGAGTTGGTGTGATAGAGTAGATGAGGGAGTTTGCGTGATAGAGTGTAGAGGAGTGAATTGGCGTGATAGATTATAGAGGAAGGAATTGGTGTGATAGATTGTAGAAGAGGGAGTTTACGTGATAGAGTAGAGGAGGGAGTTGGTTTTATAGAATAGGGGAGGGAGTTGGTGTGATAGAGTGTAGAGAAAGGAAGGAGATGGCGTGGTAGACTATAGAGGAAGGAGTTGGCGTGATAGATTATAGAGGAGGGAGTTGGTGTGATAGAGTATAGAGGAGGGAGTTGGTGTGATAGATTATAGAAGAGGGAGTTGGTGTGATAGAGTGAACAGGAGGGAGTTGTCGTGAAAGATTATAGAGGAGGGAGTTGGTGTAATAGATTATAGAGGAAGGAGTTGGCGTGAAAGATTATAGAGGAAGGAGTTGGCGTGATAGATTATAGAGGAAGGAGTTGGCGTGGTAGATTATAGAGGATGGAGTTGGTGTGATAGAGTATAGAGGAGGGAGTTGGTGTGATAGATTATAGAGGAGGGAGTTGGTGTGATAGAGTGTAGAGGAGGGAGTTAGCGTGAAAGATTATAGAGGAGGGAGTTGGTGTGATAGATTATAGAGGAAGGAGTTGGCGTGAAAGATTATAGAGGAAGGAGTTGGCATGATAAATTATAGAGGAAGGAGTTGGCGTGATAGACTATAGAGGAAGGAGATGGCGTGATCGATTATAGAGGAGGGAGTTGGCGTGATAGAGTATAGAGGAAGGAGTTGGCGTGATAGATTATAGAGGAGGGAGTTGGCGTGATCGATTATAGAGGAGGGAGTTGGCGTGATAGAGTATAGAGGAGGGAGTTGGCGTGAAAGATTATGGAGGAAGGTGTTGGCGTGATAGATTATAGAGGAAGGAGTTGGCGTGATATATTATAGAGGAGGGAGTTGGCGTGATAGAGTATATGGGAAGGAGTTGACGTGAAAGATTATAGAGGAAGGAGTTGGCGTGATAGATTATAGAGGAGGGAGTTGGTGTGATAGATTATAGAGGAGGGAGTTGGTGTGATAGAGTAGATGAGGGAGTTTGCGTGATAGAGTGTAGAGGAGTGAGTTGGCGTGAAAAATTATAGAGGAAGGAGTTGGCGTGATAGACTATAGAGGAAGGAGTTGGCGTGATAGATTATAGAGGAGGGAGTTGGCGTGATAGAGTATATGGGAAGGAGTTGGCGTGAAAGATTATAGAGGAAGGAGTTGGCGTGATAGACTATAGAGGAAGGGGTTGGCGTGATCGATTGTAAAGGAGGGAGTTGGCGTGATAGGGTATAGTGGAAAGAGTTGGCGTGATAGATTATAGAGGAAGGAGTTGGCGTGATAGACTATAGAGGAAGGAGTCGGCGTGATTGACTATAGAGGAAGCAGTTGGCGTGATAGATTATAGAGGAAGGAGTCGGCGTGATAGACTATAGAGGAAGGAGTTGGCGTGATAGATTAGAGAGGAGGGAGTTGGTGTGATAGAGTAGATGAGGGAGTTTGCGTGATAGAGTGTAGAGGAGTGAGTTGGCGTGAAAGATTATAGAGGAAGGAGTTGGCGTGATAGACTATAGAGGAAGGAGTTGGCGTGATAGATTATAGAGGAGGGAGTTGGCGTGATAGAGTATATGGGAAGGAGTTGGCGTGAAAGATTATAGAGGAAGGAGTTGGCGTGATAGACTATAGAGGAAGGAGTTGGCGTGATCGATTGTAAAGGAGGGAGTTGGCGTGATAGGGTATAGTGGAAAGAGTTGGCGTGATAGATTATAGAGGAAGGAGTTGGCGTGATAGACTATAGAGGAACGAGTCGGCGTGATTGACTATAGAGGAAGCAGTTGGCGTGATAGATTATAGAGGAAGGAGTCGGCGTGATAGACTATAGAGGAAGGAGTTGGCGTGATAGATTAGAGAGGAGGGATTTGGCGTGATAGATTATAGAGGAAGGAGTTGGCGTGATAGATTATAGAGGAAGGAATTGGCGTGATAGATTATAGAGGAAGGAGTCGGCGTGATAGACTATAGAGGATGCAGTTGGCTTGATAGATTATAGAGGAAGGAATTGGCTTGATAGACTATAGAGGAGGGAGTTGGTGTGATAGACTACAGAGGAGGGAGTTGGCGTGATCGATTATAGAGGAGGGAGTTGGCGTGATAGAGTATAGAGGAGGGAGTTGGTGTGATAGAGTAGAGGAGGGAGTTGGCGTGATAGAGTGTAGAGGAGTGAGTTGGCGTGATAGATTATAGAGGAAGGAGTTGGTGCGATAGATTGTAGAAGAGGGTGTTTGCGTGATAGAATAGAGGAGGGAGTTGGTGTTATAGAATAGAGGAGGGAGTTGGTGTGATAGAGTGTAGAGTATGGAAGGAGATGGCGTGGTAGACTATAGAGGAAGGAGTTGGCGTGATAGATTATAGAGGAGGGAGTTGGTGTGATAGAGTATAGAGGAGGGATTATAGAAGAGGGAGTTGGTGTGATAGAATGTACAGGAGGGAGTTATCGTGAAAGATTATAGAGGAGGGAGTTGGTGTGATAGATTATAGAGGAAGGAGTTGGCGTAAAAGATTATAGAGGAAGGAGTTGGCGTGAAAGATTATAGAGGAAGGAGTTGGCGTGATAGATTATAGAGGAAGGAGTCGGCGTGATAGACTATAGAGGATGCAGTTGGCTTGATAGACTATAGAGGAAGGAGTTGGCTTGATAGACTATAGAGGAGGGAGTTGGTGCGATAGACTACAGAGGAGGGAGTTGGCGTGATAGAGTATAGAGGAGGGAGTTGGTGTGATATAGTAGAGGAGGGAGTTGGCGTGATAGAGTGTAGAGGAGTGAGTTGGCGTGATAGATTATAGAGGAAGGAGTTGGTGTGATAGATTGTAGAAGAGGGAGTTTGCGTGATAGAATAGAGGAGGGAGTTGGTGTTATAGAATAGAGGAGGGAGTTGGTGTGATAGAGTGTAGAGGAAGGAAGGAGATGGCGTGGTAGACTATAGAGGAAGGAGTTTGCGTGATAGATTATAGAGGAGGGAGTTGGTGTGATAGAGTATAGAGGAGGGAGTTGATGGGATAGATTATAGAAGAGGGAGTTGGTGTGATAGAATGTACAGGAGGGAGTTCTCGTGAAAGATTATAGAGGAGGGAGTTGGTGTGATAGATTATAGAGGAAGGAGTTGGCGTAAAAGATTATAGAGGAAGGAGTTGGCGTGATAGATTATAGAGGAAGGAGTTGGTGTGATAGATTATAGAGGAGGGAGTTGGTGTGATAGAGTATAGAAGAGGGAGTTGGTGTGATAGATTATAGAGGAAGGATTTGGCGTGAAAGATTATAGAGGAAGGAGTTGGCGTGATAGATTATAGAGGAAGGAGTTGGCGAGATAGACTATAGAGGAAGGAGTTGGCGTGATCGATTATAGAGGAGGGAGTTGGCGTGATAGAGTATAGAGGAAGGAGTTGGCGTGATAGAGTATAGAGGAGGGAGTTGGCGTGATAGAGTATATGGGAAGGAGTTGACGTGAAAGATTATAGAGGAAGGAGTTGGCGTGATAGATTATAGAGGAGGGAGTTGGTGTGATAGATTATAGAGGAGGGAGTTGGTGTGATAGAGTAGATGAGGGAGTTTGCGTGATAGAGTGTAGAGGAGTGAGTTGGCGTGAAAGATTATAGAGGAAGGAGTTGGCGTGATAGACTATAGAGGAAGGAGTTGGCGTGATAGATTATAGAGGAGGGAGTTGGCGTGATAGAGTATATGGGAAGGAGTTGGCGTGAAAGATTATAGAGGAAGGAGTTGGCGTGATAGACTATAGAGGAAGGAGTTGGCGTGATCGATTGTAAAGGAGGGAGTTGGCGTGATAGGGTATAGTGGAAAGAGTTGGCGTGATAAATTATAGAGGAAGGAGTTGGCGTGATAGACTATAGAGGAAGGAGTCGGCGTGATTGACTATAGAGGAAGCAGTTGGCGTGATAGATTATAGAGGAAGGAGTCGGCGTGATAGACTATAGAGGAAGGAGTTGGCGTGATAGATTAGAGAGGAGGGAGTTGGCGTGATAGATTATAGAGGAAGGAGTTGGCGTGATAGATTATAGAGGAAGGAATTGGCGTGATAGATTATAGAGGAAGGAGTCGGCGTGATAAACTATAGAGGATGCAGTTGGCTTGATAGATTATAGAGGAAGGAGTTGGCTTTATAGACTATAGAGGAGGGAGTTGGTGTGATAGACTACAGAGGAGGGAGTTGGCGTGATCGATTATAGAGGAGGGAGTTGGCGTGATAGAGTATAGAGGAGGGAGTTGGTGTGATAGAGTAGAGGAGGGAGTTGGCGTGATAGAGTGTAGAGGAGTGAGTTGGCGTGATAGATTATAGAGGAAGGAGTTGGTGCGATATATTGTAGAAGAGGGAGTTTGCGTGATAGAATAGAGGAGGGAGTTGGTGTTATAGAATAGAGGAGGGAGTTGGTGTGATAGAGTTTAGAGTATGGAAGGAGATGGCGTGGTAGACTATAGAGGAAGGAGTTGGCGTGATAGATTATAGAGGAGGGAGTTGGTGTGATAGAGTAAAGAGGAGGGATTATAGAAAAGGGAGTTGGTGTGATAGAATGTACAGGAGGGAGTTATCGTGAAAGATTATAGAGGAGGGAGTTGGTGTGATAGATTATAGAGGAAGGAGTTGGCGTAAAAGATTATAGAGGAAGGAGTTGGCGTGAAAGATTATAGAGGAAGGAGTTGGCGTGATAGATTATAGAGAAAGGAGTCGGCGTGATAGACTATAGAGGATGCAGTTGGCTTGATAGGCTATAGAGGAAGGAGTTGGCTTGATAGAATATAGAGGAGGGAGTTGGTGTGATAGACTACAGAGGAGGGAGTTGGCGTGATAGAGTATAGAGGAGGGAGTTGGTGTGATATAGTAGAGGAGGGAGTTGGCGTGATAGAGTGTAGAGGAGTGAGTTGGCGTGATAGATTATAGAGGAAGGAGTTGGTGTGATAGATTGTAGAAGAGGGAGTTTGCGTGATAGAATAGAGGAGGGAGTTGGTGTTATAGAATAGAGGAGGGAGTTGGTGTGATAGAGTGTAGAGGAAGGAAGGAGATGGCGTGGTAGACTATAGAGGAAGGAGTTTGCGTGATAGATTATAGAGGAGGGAGTTGGTGTGATAGAGTATAGAGGAGGGAGTTGATGGGATAGATTATAGAAGATGGAGTTGGTGTGATAGAATGTACAGGAGGGAGTTCTCGTGAAAGATTATAGAGGAGGGAGTTGGTGTGATAGATTATAGAGGAAGGAGTTGGCGTAAAAGATTATAGAGGAAGGAGTTGGCGTTATAGATTATAGAGGAAGGAGTTGGTGTGATAGATTATAGAGGAGGGAGTTGGTGTGATAGAGTGTAGAAGAGGGAGTTGGTGTGATAGATTATAGAGGAAGGATTTGGCGTGAAAGATTATAGAGGAAGGAGTTGGCGTGATAGATTATAGAGGAAGGAGTTGGCGAGATAGACTATAGAGGAAGGAGTTGGCGTGATCGATTATAGAGGAGGGAGTTGGCGTGATAGAGTATAGAGGAAGGAGTTGGCGTGATAGAGTATAGAGGAGGGAGTTGGCGTGAAAGATTATAGAGGAAGGAGTTGGCGTGATAGATTATAGAGGAAGGAGTTGGTGTGATAGATTATAGAGGAGGGAGTTGGCGTGATAGAGTATAGAGGAAGGAGTTGGCGTGAAAGATTATAGAGGAAGGAGTTGGCGTGATAGACTATAGAGGAGGGAGTTGGCGTGATAGAGTATATGGGAAGGAGTTGGTGTGAAATATTATAGAGGAAGGAGTTGGTGTGATAGAGTAGAGGAGGGAGTTGGCCTGCTAGATTATACAGGAGGGTGTTGGTGTGATAGAGTGTAAAGGAGGGAGTTGGAGTGATATATTATAGAAGAGGAAGTTGGTGTGATAGATTGTACAGGAGGGAGTTAACGTGAAAGATTATAGAGGAGGGAGTTGGTGTGATATATTATAGAGGAAGGAGTTGGTGTGATAGATTATAGAGGAGGGAGTTGGTGTGATAGAGTAGATGAGGGAGTTTGCGTGATAGAGTGTAGAGGAGTGAGTTGGCGTGATAGATTATAGAGGAAGGAGTTGGTGTGATAGATTGTAGAAGAGGGAGTTTGCGTGATAGAGTAGAGGAGGGAGTTGGTGTTATAGAATAGGGGAGGGAGTTGGTGTGATAGAGTGTAGAGAAAGGAAGGAGATGGCGTGATAGACTATAGAGGAAGGAGTTGGCGTGATAGATTATAGAGGAGGGAGTTGGTGTGATAGAGTGTAGAGGAGGGAGTTGGTGTGATAGATTATAGAAGAGGGAGTTGGTGTGATAGAGTGTACAGGAGGGAGTTATCGTGAAAGATTATAGAGGAGGGAGTTGGTGTAATAGATTATAGAGGAAGGAGTTGGCGTGAAAGATTATAGAGGAAGGAGTTGGCGTGATAGATTATAGAGGAAGGAGTTGGCGTGGTAGATTATAGAGGATGGAGTTGGTGTGATAGAGTATAGAGGAGGGAGTTGGTGTGATAGATTATAGAGGAGGGAGTTGGTGTGATAGAGTGTAGAGGAGGGAGTTAGCGTGAAAGATTATAGAGGAGGGAGTTGGTGTGATAGATTATAGAGGAAGGAGTTGGCGTGAAAGATTATAGAGGAAGGAGTTGGCATGATAAATTATAGAGGAAGGAGTTGGCGTGATAGACTATAGAGGAAGGAGTTGGCGTGATCGATTATAGAGGAGGGAGTTGGCGTGATAGAGTATAGAGGAAGGAGTTGGCGTGATAGATTATAGAGGAGGGAGTTGGCGTGATCGATTATAGAGGAAGGAGTTGGCGTGATAGATTATAGAGGAAGGAGTTGGTGCGATAGATTGTAGAAGAGGGAGTTTGCGTGATAGAATAGAGGAGGGAGTTGGTGTTATAGAATAGAGGAGGGAGTTGGTGTGATAGAGTGTAGAGTATGGAAGGAGATGGCGTGGTAGACTATAGAGGAAGGAGTTGGCGTGATAGATTATAGAGGAGGGAGTTGGTGTGATAGAGTATAGAGGAGGGATTATAGAAGAGGGAGTTGGTGTGATAGAATGTACAGGAGTGAGTTACCGTGAAAGATTATAGAGGAGGGAGTTGGTGTGATAGATTATAGAGGAAGGAGTTGGCGTAAAAGATTATAGAGGAAGGAGTTGGCGTGAAAGATTATAGAGGAAGGAGTTGGCGTGATAGAATATAGAGGAAGGAGTCGGCGTGATAGACTATAGAGGATGCAGTTGGCTTGATAGACTATAGAGGAAGGAGTTGGCTTGATAGACTATAGAGGAGGGAGTTGGTGTGATAGACTACAGAGGAGGGAGTTGGCGTGATAGAGTATAGAGGAGGGAGTTGGTGTGATATAGTAGAGGAGGGAGTTGGCGTGATAGAGTGTAGAGGAGTGAGTTGGCGTGATAGATTATAGAGGAAGGAGTTGGTGTGATAGATTGTAGAAGAGGGAGTTTGCGTGATAGAATAGAGGAGGGAGTTGGTGTTATAGAATAGAGGAGGGAGTTGGTGTGATAGAGTGTAGAGGAAGGAAGGAGATGGCGTGGTAGACTATAGAGGAAGGAGTTTGCGTGATAGATTATAGAGGAGGGAGTTGGTGTGATAGAGTATAGAGGAGGGAGTTGATGGGATAGATTATAGAAGAGGGAGTTGGTGTGATAGAATGTACAAGAGGGAGTTCTCGTGAAAGATTATAGAGGAGGGAGTTGGTGTGATAGATTATAGAGGAAGGAGTTGGCGTAAAAGATTATAGAGGAAGGAGTTGGCGTGATAGATTATAGAGGAAGGAGTTGGTGTGATAGATTATAGAGGAGGGAGTTGGTGTGATAGAGTATAGAAGAGGGAGTTGGTGTGATAGATTATAGAGGAAGGATTTGGCGTGAAAGATTATAGAGGAAGGAGTTGGCGTGATAGATTATAGAGGAAGGAGTTGGCGAGATAGACTATAGAGGAAGGAGTTGGCGTGATCGATTATAGAGGAGGGAGTTGGCGTGATAGAGTATAGAGGAAGGAGTTGGCGTGATAGAGTATAGAGGAGGGAGTTGGCGTGAAAGATAATAGAGGAAGGAGTTGGCGTGATAGATTATAGAGGAAGGAGTTGGTGTGATAGATTATAGAGGAGGGAGTTGGCGTGATAGAGTATAGAGGAAGGAGTTGGCGTGAAAGATTATAGAGGAAGGAGTTGGCGTGATAGACTATAGAGGAGGGAGTTGGCGTGATAGAGTATATGGGAAGGAGTTGGTGTGAAATATTATAGAGGAAGGAGTTGGTGTGATAGAGTAGAGGAGGGAGTTGGCCTGCTAGATTATACAGGAGGGTGTTGGTGTGATAGAGTGTAAAGGAGGGAGTTGGAGTGATATATTATAGAAGAGGAAGTTGGTGTGATAGATTGTACAGGAGGGAGTTAACGTGAAAGATTATAGAGGAGGGAGTTGGTGTGATATATTATAGAGGAAGGAGTTGGTGTGATAGATTATAGAGGAGGGAGTTGGTGTGATAGAGTAGATGAGGGAGTTTGCGTGATAGAGTGTAGAGGAGTGAGTTGGCGTGATAGATTATAGAGGAAGGAGTTGGTGTGATAGATTGTAGAAGAGGGAGTTTGCGTGATAGAGTAGAGGAGGGAGTTGGTGTTATAGAATAGGGGAGGGAGTTGGTGTGATAGAGTGTAGAGAAAGGAAGGAGATGGCGTGGTAGACTATAGAGGAAGGAGTTGGCGTGATAGATTATAGAGGAGGGAGTTGGTGTGATAGAGTATAGAGGAGGGAGTTGGTGTGATAGATTATAGAAGAGAGAGTTGGTGTGATAGAGTGTACAGGAGGGAGTTATCGTGAAAGATTATAGAGGAGGGATTTGGTGTAATAGATTATAGAGGAAGGAGTTGGCGTGAAAGATTATAGAGGAAGGAGTTGGCGTGATAGATTATAGAGGAAGGAGTTGGCGTGGTAGATTATAGAGGATGGAGTTGGTGTGATAGAGTATAGAGGAGGGAGTTGGTGTGATAGATTATAGAGGAGGGAGTTGGTGTGATAGAGTGTAGAGGAGGGAGTTAGCGTGAAAGATTATAGAGGAGGGAGTTGGTGTGATAGATTATAGAGGAAGGAGTTGGCGTGAAAGATTATAGAGGAAGGAGTTGGCATGATAAATTATAGAGGAAGGAGTTGGCGTGATAGACTATAGAGGAAGGAGTTGGTGTGATAGATTGAAGAAGAGGGAGTTTGCGTGATAGAATAGAGGAGGGAGTTGGTGTTATAGAATAGAGGAGGGAGTTGGTGTGATAGAGTGTAGAGGAAGGAAGGAGATGGCGTGGTAGACTATAGAGGAAGGAGTTTGCGTGATAGATTATAGAGGAGGGAGTTGGTGTGATAGAGTATAGAGGAGGGAGTTGATGGGATAGATTATAGAAGAGGGAGTTGGTGTGATAGAATGTACAGGAGGGAGTTCTCGTGAAAGATTATAGAGGAGGGAGTTGGTGTGATTGATTATAGAGGAAGGAGTTGGCGTAAAAGATTATAGAGGAAGGAGTTGGCGTGATAGATTATAGAGGAAGGAGTTGGTGTGATAGATTATAGAGGAGGGAGTTGGTGTGATAGAGTATAGAAGAGGGAGTTGGTGTGATAGATTATAGAGGAAGGATTTGGCGTGAAAGATTATAGAGGAAGGAGTTGGCGTGATAGATTATAGAGGAAGGAGTTGGCGAGATAGATTATAGAGGAAGGAGTTGGCGTGATCGAATATAGAGGAGGGAGTTGGCGTGATAGAGTATAGAGGAAGGAGTTGGCGTGATAGAGTATAGAGGAGGGAGTTGGCGTGAAAGATAATAGAGGAAGGAGTTGGCGTGATAGATTATAGAGGAAGGAGTTGGTGTGATAGATTATAGAGGAGGGAGTTGGCGTGATAGAGTATAGAGGAAGGAGTTGGCGTGAAAGATTATAGAGGAAGGAGTTGGCGTGATAGACTATAGAGGAGGGAGTTGGCGTGATAGAGTATATGGGAAGGAGTTGGTGTGAAATATTATAGAGGAAGGAGTTGGTGTGATAGAGTAGAGGAGGGAGTTGGCCTGCTAGATTATACAGGAGGGTGTTGGTGTGATAGAGTGTAAAGGAGGGAGTTGGAGTGATATATTATAGAAGAGGAAGTTGGTGTGATAGATTGTACAGGAGGAATTAACGTGAAAGATTATAGAGGAGGGAGTTGGTGTGATATATTATAGAGGAAGGAGTTGGTGTGATAGATTATAGAGGAGGGAGTTGGTGTGATAGAGTAGATGAGGGAGTTTGCGTGATAGAGTGTAGAGGAGTGAGTTGGCGTGATAGATTATAGAGGAAGGAGTTGGTGTGATAGATTGTAGAAGAGGGAGTTTGCGTGATAGAGTAGAGGAGGGAGTTGGTGTTATAGAATAGGGGAGGGAGTTGGTGTGATAGAGTGTAGAGAAAGGAAGGAGATGGCGTGGTAGACTATAGAGGAAGGAGTTGGCGTGATAGATTATAGAGGAGGGAGTTGGTGTGATAGAGTATAGAGGAGGGAGTTGGTGTGATAGATTATAGAAGAGGGAGTTGGTGTGATAGAGTGTACAGGAGGGAGTTATCGTGAAAGATTATAGAGGAGGGATTTGGTGTAATAGATTATAGAGGAAGGAGTTGGCGTGAAAGATTATAGAGGAAGGAGTTGGCGTGATAGATTATAGAGGAAGGAGTTGGCGTGGTAGATTATAGAGGATGGAGTTGGTGTGATAGAGTATAGAGGAGGGAGTTGGTGTGATAGATTATAGAGGAGGGAGTTGGTGTGATAGAGTGTAGAGGAGGGAGTTAGCGTGAAAGATTATAGAGGAGGGAGTTGGTGTGATAGATTATAGAGGAAGGAGTTGGCGTGAAAGATTATAGAGGAAGGAGTTGGCATGATAAATTATAGAGGAAGGAGTTGGCGTGATAGACTATAGAGGAAGGAGTTGGTGTGATAGATTGAAGAAGAGGGAGTTTGCGTGATAGAATAGAGGAGGGAGTTGGTGTTATAGAATAGAGGAGGGAGTTGGTGTGATAGAGTGTAGAGGAAGGAAGGAGATGGCGTGGTAGACTATAGAGGAAGGAGTTTGCGTGATAGATTATAGAGGAGGGAGTTGGTGTGATAGAGTATAGAGGAGGGAGTTGATGGGATAGATTATAGAAGAGGGAGTTGGTGTGATAGAATGTACAGGAGGGAGTTCTCGTGAAAGATTATAGAGGAGGGAGTTGGTGTGATTGATTATAGAGGAAGGAGTTGGCGTAAAAGATTATAGAGGAAGGAGTTGGCGTGATAGATTATAGAGGAAGGAGTTGGTGTGATAGATTATAGAGGAGGGAGTTGGTGTGATAGAGTATAGAAGAGGGAGTTGGTGTGATAGATTATAGAGGAAGGATTTGGCGTGAAAGATTATAGAGGAAGGAGTTGGCGTGATAGATTATAGAGGAAGGAGTTGGCGAGATAGATTATAGAGGAAGGAGTTGGCGTGATAGATTATAGAGGAAGGAGTTGGCGAGATAGATTATAGAGGATGGAGTTGGTGTGATAGAGTATAGAGGAGGGAGTTGGTGTGATAGATTATAGAGGAGGGAGTTGGTGTGATAGAGTGTAGAGGAGGGAGTTAGCGTGAAAGATTATAGAGGAGGGAGTTGGTGTGATAGATTATAGAGGAAGGAGTTGGCGTGAAAGATTATAGAGGAAGGAGTTGGCATGATAAATTATAGAGGAAGGAGTTGGCGTGATAGACTATAGAGGAAGGAGTTGGCGTGATCGATTATAGAGGAGGGAGTTGGCGTGATAGAGTATAGAGGAAGGAGTTGGCGTGATAGATTATAGAGGAGGGAGTTGGCGTGATCGATTATAGAGGAAGGAGTTGGCGTGATAGATTATAGAGGAAGGAGTTGGTGCGATAGATTGTAGAAGAGGGAGTTTGCGTGATAGAATAGAGGAGGGAGTTGGTGTTATAGAATAGAGGAGGGAGTTGGTGTGATAGAGTGTAGAGTATGGAAGGAGATGGCGTGGTAGACTATAGAGGAAGGAGTTGGCGTGATAGATTATAGAGGAGGGAGTTGGTGTGATAGAGTATAGAGGAGGGATTATAGAAGAGGGAGTTGGTGTGATAGAATGTACAGGAGTGAGTTATCGTGAAAGATTATAGAGGAGGGAGTTGGTGTGATAGATTATAGAGGAAGGAGTTGGCGTAAAAGATTATAGAGGAAGGAGTTGGCGTGAAAGATTATAGAGGAAGGAGTTGGCGTGATAGAATATAGAGGAAGGAGTCGGCGTGATAGACTATAGAGGATGCAGTTGGCTTGATAGACTATAGAGGAAGGAGTTGGCTTGATAGACTATAGAGGAGGGAGTTGGTGTGATAGACTACAGAGGAGGGAGTTGGCGTGATAGAGTATAGAGGAGGGAGTTGGTGTGATATAGTAGAGGAGGGAGTTGGCGTGATAGAGTGTAGAGGAGTGAGTTGGCGTGATAGATTATAGAGGAAGGAGTTGGTGTGATAGATTGTAGAAGAGGGAGTTTGCGTGATAGAATAGAGGAGGGAGTTGGTGTTATAGAATAGAGGAGGGAGTTGGTGTGATAGAGTGTAGAGGAAGGAAGGAGATGGCGTGGTAGACTATAGAGGAAGGAGTTTGCGTGATAGATTATAGAGGAGGGAGTTGGTGTGATAGAGTATAGAGGAGGGAGTTGATGGGATAGATTATAGAAGAGGGAGTTGGTGTGATAGAATGTACAAGAGGGAGTTCTCGTGAAAGATTATAGAGGAGGGAGTTGGTGTGATAGATTATAGAGGAAGGAGTTGGCGTAAAAGATTATAGAGGAAGGAGTTGGCGTGATAGATTATAGAGGAAGGAGTTGGTGTGATAGATTATAGAGGAGGGAGTTGGTGTGATAGAGTATAGAAGAGGGAGTTGGTGTGATAGATTATAGAGGAAGGATTTGGCGTGAAAGATTATAGAGGAAGGAGTTGGCGTGATAGATTATAGAGGAAGGAGTTGGCGAGATAGACTATAGAGGAAGGAGTTGGCGTGATCGATTATAGAGGAGGGAGTTGGCGTGATAGAGTATAGAGGAAGGAGTTGGCGTGATAGAGTATAGAGGAGGGAGTTGGCGTGAAAGATAATAGAGGAAGGAGTTGGCGTGATAGATTATAGAGGAAGGAGTTGGTGTGATAGATTATAGAGGAGGGAGTTGGCGTGATAGAGTATAGAGGAAGGAGTTGGCGTGAAAGATTATAGAGGAAGGAGTTGGCGTGATAGACTATAGAGGAGGGAGTTGGCGTGATAGAGTATATGGGAAGGAGTTGGTGTGAAATATTATAGAGGAAGGAGTTGGTGTGATAGAGTAGAGGAGGGAGTTGGCCTGCTAGATTATACAGGAGGGTGTTGGTGTGATAGAGTGTAAAGGAGGGAGTTGGAGTGATATATTATAGAAGAGGAAGTTGGTGTGATAGATTGTACAGGAGGGAGTTAACGTGAAAGATTATAGAGGAGGGAGTTGGTGTGATATATTATAGAGGAAGGAGTTGGTGTGATAGATTATAGAGGAGGGAGTTGGTGTGATAGAGTAGATGAGGGAGTTTGCGTGATAGAGTGTAGAGGAGTGAGTTGGCGTGATAGATTATAGAGGAAGGAGTTGGTGTGATAGATTGTAGAAGAGGGAGTTTGCGTGATAGAGTAGAGGAGGGAGTTGGTGTTATAGAATAGGGGAGGGAGTTGGTGTGATAGAGTGTAGAGAAAGGAAGGAGATGGCGTGGTAGACTATAGAGGAAGGAGTTGGCGTGATAGATTATAGAGGAGGGAGTTGGTGTGATAGAGTATAGAGGAGGGAGTTGGTGTGATAGATTATAGAAGAGAGAGTTGGTGTGATAGAGTGTACAGGAGGGAGTTATCGTGAAAGATTATAGAGGAGGGATTTGGTGTAATAGATTATAGAGGAAGGAGTTGGCGTGAAAGATTATAGAGGAAGGAGTTGGCGTGATAGATTATAGAGGAAGGAGTTGGCGTGGTAGATTATAGAGGATGGAGTTGGTGTGATAGAGTATAGAGGAGGGAGTTGGTGTGATAGATTATAGAGGAGGGAGTTGGTGTGATAGAGTGTAGAGGAGGGAGTTAGCGTGAAAGATTATAGAGGAGGGAGTTGGTGTGATAGATTATAGAGGAAGGAGTTGGCGTGAAAGATTATAGAGGAAGGAGTTGGCATGATAAATTATAGAGGAAGGAGTTGGCGTGATAGACTATAGAGGAAGGAGTTGGTGTGATAGATTGAAGAAGAGGGAGTTTGCGTGATAGAATAGAGGAGGGAGTTGGTGTTATAGAATAGAGGAGGGAGTTGGTGTGATAGAGTGTAGAGGAAGGAAGGAGATGGCGTGGTAGACTATAGAGGAAGGAGTTTGCGTGATAGATTATAGAGGAGGGAGTTGGTGTGATAGAGTATAGAGGAGGGAGTTGATGGGATAGATTATAGAAGAGGGAGTTGGTGTGATAGAATGTACAGGAGGGAGTTCTCGTGAAAGATTATAGAGGATGGAGTTGGTGTGATTGATTATAGAGGAAGGAGTTGGCGTAAAAGATTATAGAGGAAGGAGTTGGCGTGATAGATTATAGAGGAAGGAGTTGGTGTGATAGATTATAGAGGAGGGAGTTGGTGTGATAGAGTATAGAAGAGGGAGTTGGTGTGATAGATTATAGAGGAAGGATTTGGCGTGAAAGATTATAGAGGAAGGAGTTGGCGTGATAGATTATAGAGGAAGGAGTTGGCGAGATAGATTATAGAGGAAGGAGTTGGCGTGATCGATTATAGAGGAGGGAGTTGGCGTGATAGAGTATAGAGGAAGGAGTTGGCGTGATAGAGTATAGAGGAGGGAGTTGGCGTGAAAGATTATAGAGGAAGGAGTTGGCGTGATAGATTATAGAGGAAGGAGTTGGTGTGATAGATTATAGAGGAGGGAGTTGGCGTGATAGAGTATAGAGGAAGGAGTTGGCTTGAAAGATTATAGAGGAAGGAGTTGGCGTGATAGACTATAGAGGAGGGAGTTGGCGTGATAGAGTATATGGGAAGGAGTTGGTGTGAAATATTATAGAGGAAGGAGTTGGTGTGATAGAGTAGAGGAGGGAGTTGGCCTGCTAGATTATACAGGAGGGTGTTGGTGTGATAGAGTGTAAAGGAGGGAGTTGGAGTGATATATTATAGAAGAGGAAGTTGGTGTGATAGATTGTACAGGAGGGAGTTAACGTGAAAGATTATAGAGGAGGGAGTTGGTGTGATATATTATAGAGGAAGGAGTTGGTGTGATAGATTATAGAGGAGGGAGTTGGTGTGATAGAGTAGAAGAGGGAGTTTGCGTGATAGAGTGTAGAGGAGTGAGTTGGCGTGATAGATTATAGAGGAAGGAGTTGGTGTGATAGATTGTAGAAGAGGGAGTTGGTGTTATAGAATAGGGGAGGGAGTTGGTGTGATAGAGTGTAGAGAAAGGAAGGAGATGGCGTGGTAGACTATAGAGGAAGGAGTTGGCGTGATAGATTATAGAGGAGGGAGTTGGTGTGATAGAGTATAGAGGAGGGAGTTGGTGTGATAGATTATAGAAGAGGGAGTTGGTGTGATAGAGTGTACAGGAGGGAGTTATCGTGAAAGATTATAGAGGAGGGATTTGGTGTAATAGATTATAGAGGAAGGAGTTGGCGTGAAAGATTATAGAGGAAGGAGTTGGCGTGATAGATTATAGAGGAAGGAGTTGGCGTGGTAGATTATAGAGGATGGAGTTGGTGTGATAGAGTATAGAGGAGGGAGTTGGTGTGATAGATTATAGAGGAGGGAGTTGGTGTGATAGAGTGTAGAGGAGGGAGTTAGCGTGAAATATTATAGAGGAGGGAGTTGGTGTGATAGATTATAGAGGAAGGAGTTGGCGTGAAAGATTATAGAGGAAGGAGTTGGCATGATAAATTATAGAGGAAGGAGTTGGCGTGATAGACTATAGAGGAAGGAGTTGGTGTGATAGATTGAAGAAGAGGGAGTTTGCGTGATAGAATAGAGGAGGGAGTTGGTGTTATAGAATAGAGGAGGGAGTTGGTGTGATAGAGTGTAGAGGAAGGAAGGAGATGGCGTGGTAGACTATAGAGGAAGGAGTTTGCGTGATAGATTATAGAGGAGGGAGTTGGTGTGATAGAGTATAGAGGAGGGAGTTGATGGGATAGATTATAGAAGAGGGAGTTGGTGTGATAGAATGTACAGGAGGGAGTTCTCGTGAAAGATTATAGAGGAGGGAGTTGGTGTGATTGATTATAGAGGAAGGAGTTGGCGTAAAAGATTATAGAGGAAGGAGTTGGCGTGATAGATTATAGAGGAAGGAGTTGGTGTGATAGATTATAGAGGAGGGAGTTGGTGTGATAGAGTATAGAAGAGGGAGTTGGTGTAATAGATTATAGAGGAAGGATTTGGCGTGAAAGATTATAGAGGAAGGAGTTGGCGTGATAGATTATAGAGGAAGGAGTTGGCGAGATAGATTATAGAGGAAGGAGTTGGCGTGATCGATTATAGAGGAGGGAGTTGGCGTGATAGAGTATAGAGGAAGGAGTTGGCGTGATAGAGTATAGAGGAGGGAGTTGGCGTGAAAGATTATAGAGGAAGGAGTTGGCGTGATAGATTATAGAGGAAGGAGTTGGTGTGATAGATTATAGAGGAGGGAGTTGGCGTGATAGAGTATAGAGGAAGGAGTTGGCTTGAAAGATTATAGAGGAAGGAGTTGGCGTGATAGACTATAGAGGAGGGAGTTGGCGTGAAAGAGTATATGGGAAGGAGTTGGTGTGAAATATTATAGAGGAAGGAGTTGGTGTGATAGAGTAGAGGAGGGAGTTGGCCTGCTAGATTATACAGGAGGGTGTTGGTGTGATAGAGTGTAAAGGAGGGAGTTGGAGTGATATATTATAGAAGAGGAAGTTGGTGTGATAGATTGTACAGGAGGGAGTTAACGTGAAAGATTATAGAGGAGGGAGTTGGTGTGATATATTATAGAGGAAGGAGTTGGTGTGATAGATTATAGAGGAGGGAGTTGGTGTGATAGAGTAGATGAGGGAGTTTGCGTGATAGAGTGTAGAGGAGTGAGTTGGCGTGATAGATTATAGAGGAAGGAGTTGGTGTGATAGATTGTAGAAGAGGGAGTTTGCGTGATAGAGTAGAGGAGGGAGTTGGTGTTATAGAATAGGGGAGGGAGTTGGTGTGATAGAGTGTAGAGAAAGGAAGGAGATGGCGTGGTAGACTATAGAGGAAGGAGTTGGCGTGATAGATTATAGAGGAGGGAGTTGGTGTGATAGAGTATAGAGGAGGGAGTTGGTGTGATAGATTATAGAAGAGGGAGTTGGTGTGATAGAGTGTACAGGAGGGAGTTATCGTGAAAGATTATAGAGGAGGGAGTTGGTGTAATAGATTATAGAGGAATGAGTTGGCGTGAAAGATTATAGAGGAAGGAGTTGGCGTGATAGATTATAGAGGAAGGAGTTGGCGTGGTAGATTATAGAGGATGGAGTTGGTGTGATAGAGTATAGAGGAGGGAGTTGGCGTGATAGACTATAGAGGAAGGAGTTGGTGTGATAGATTGAAGAAGAGGGAGTTTGCGTGATAGAATAGAGGAGGGAGTTGGTGTTATAGAATAGAGGAGGGAGTTGGTGTGATAGAGTGTAGAGGAAGGAAGGAGATGGCGTGGTAGACTATAGAGGAAGGAGTTTGCGTGATAGATTATAGAGGAGGGAGTTGGTGTGATAGAGTATAGAGGAGGGAGTTGATGGGATAGATTATAGAAGAGGGAGTTGGTGTGATAGAATGTACAGGAGGGAGTTCTCGTGAAAGATTATAGAGGAGGGAGTTGGTGTGATTGATTATAGAGGAAGGAGTTGGCGTAAAAGATTATAGAGGAAGGAGTTGGCGTGATAGATTATAGAGGAAGGAGTTGGTGTGATAGATTATAGAGGAGGGAGTTGGTGTGATAGAGTATAGAAGAGGGAGTTGGTGTGATAGATTATAGAGGAAGGATTTGGCGTGAAAGATTATAGAGGAAGGAGTTGGCGTGATAGATTATAGAGGGAGGAGTTGGCGAGATAGATTATAGAGGAAGGAGTTGGCGTGATCGATTATAGAGGAGGGAGTTGGCGTGATAGAGTATAGAGGAAGGAGTTGGCGTGATAGAGTGTAGAGGAGGGAGTTGGCGTGAAAGATTATAGAGGAAGGAGTTGGCGTGATAGATTATAGAGGAAGGAGTTGGTGTGATAGATTATAGAGGAGGGAGTTGGCGTGATAGAGTATAGAGGAAGGAGTTGGCTTGAAAGATTATAGAGGAAGGAGTTGGCGTGATAGACTATAGAGGAGGGAGTTGGCGTGATAGAGTATATGGGAAGGAGTTGGTGTGAAATATTATAGAGGAAGGAGTTGGTGTGATAGAGTAGAGGAGGGAGTTGGCCTGCTAGATTATACAGGAGGGTGTTGGTGTGATAGAGTGTAAAGGAGGGAGTTGGAGTGATATATTATAGAAGAGGAAGTTGGTGTGATAGATTGTACAGGAGGGAGTTAACGTGAAAGATTATAGAGGAGGGAGTTGGTGTGATATATTATAGAGGAAGGAGTTGGTGTGATAGATTATAGAGGAGGGAGTTGGTGTGATAGAGTAGATGAGGGAGTTTGCGTGATAGAGTGTAGAGGAGTGAGTTGGCGTGATAGATTATAGAGGAAGGAGTTGGTGTGATAGATTGTAGAAGAGGGAGTTTGCGTGATAGAGTAGAGGAGGGAGTTGGTGTTATAGAATATGGGAGGGAGTTGGTGTGATAGAGTGTAGAGAAAGGAAGGAGATGGCGTGGTAGACTATAGAGGAAGGAGTTGGCGTGATAGATTATAGAGGAGGGAGTTGGTGTGATAGAGTATAGAGGAGGGAGTTGGTGTGATAGATTATAGAAGAGGGAGTTGGTGTGATAGAGTGTACAGGAGGGAGTTATCGTGAAAGATTATAGAGGAGGGAGTTGGTGTAATAGATTATAGAGGAAGGAGTTGGCGTGAAAGATTATAGAGGAAGGAGTTGGCGTGATAGATTATAGAGGAAGGAGTTGGCGTGGTAGATTATAGAGGATGGAGTTGGTGTGATAGAGTATAGAGGAGGGAGTTGGTGTGATAGATTATAGAGGAGGGAGTTGGTGTGATAGAGTGTAGAGGAGGGAGTTAGCGTGAAAAATTATAGAGGAGGGAGTTGGCGTGATAGAGTATAGAGGAAGGAGTTGGCGTGATAGATTATAGAGGAGGGAGTTGGCGTGTTCGATTATAGAGGAGGGAGTTGGCGTGATAGAGTATAGAGGAGGGAGTTGGCGTGAAAGATTATGGAGGAAGGTGTTGGCGTGATAGATTATAGAGGAAGGAGTTGGCGTGATATATTATAGAGGAGGGAGTTGGCGTGATAGAGTATATGGGAAGGAGTTGACGTGAAAGATTATAGAGGAAGGAGTTGGCGTGATAGATTATAGAGGAGGGAGTTGGCGTGATAGAGTATATGGGAAGGAGTTGACGTGAAATATTATAGAGGAAGGAGTTGGTGTCATAGAGTAGAGGATGGATTTGGCGTGATAGAGTATATGGGAAGGAGTTGGCATGAAATATTATAGAGGAAGGAGTTGGTGTGATAGAGTAGAGGAGGGAGTTGGCCTGCTAGATTATACAGGAGGGTGTTGTTGTGATAGAGTGTAAAGGTGGGAGTTGGAGTGATAGATTATAGAGGAGGAAGTTGGTGCGATAGATTGTACAGGAGGGAGTTAGCGTGAAAGATTATAGAGGAGAGAGTTGGTGTGATATATTATAGAGGAAGGAGTTGGTGTGATAGATTATAGAGGAGGGTGTTGGTGTGATAGAGTAGAGGAGGGAGTTGGCGTGATAGAGTGTAGAGGAGTGAGTTGGCGTGATAGATTATAGAGGAAGGAGTTGGTGTGATAGATTGTAGAAGAGGGAGTTTGCGTGATAGAGTAGAGGAGGGAGTTGGCGTTATAGAATAGAGGAGGGAGTTTGTGTGATAGAGTGTAGAGAAAGGAAGGAGATGGCGTGGTAGACTATAGAGGAAGGAGTTGGCGTGATAGAGTATAGAGGAGGGAGTTGGTGTGATAGAGTATAGAGGAGGGAGTTGGTGTGATAAATTATAGAAGAGGGAGTTGTTGTGATAGAGTGTACAGGAGGGAGTTATCGTGAAAAATTATACAGGAGGGAGTTGGTGTGATAGATTATAGAGGAAGGAGTTGGAGTGAAAGATTATAGAGGAAGGAGTTGGCGTGATAGATTATAGAGGAAGGAGTTGGCGTGATAGATTATAGAGGAGGGAGTTGGTGTGATAGAGTATAGAGGAGGGAGTTGGGGTGATAGATTATAGAGGAGGGTTTTGGTGTGATAGCGTGTAGAGGAGGGAGTTAGCGTGAAAGATTATAGAGGAGGGAGTTGGTGTGATAGATTATAAAGGAAGGAGTTGGCGTGAAAAATTATAGAGGAAGGAGTTGGCGTCATAGGTTATAGAGGAAGGAGTTGGCGAGATAGACTATAGAGGAAAGAGTTGGCGTGATCGATTATAGAGGAGGGAGTTGGCGTGATAGAGTATAGAGGAAGGAGTTGGCGTGATAGATTATAGAGGAGGGAGTTGGCGTGATCGATTATAGAGGAGGGAGTTGGCGTGATAGAGTATAGAGGAGGGAGTTGGTGTGACAGAGTAGAGGAGGGAGTTGGCGTGATAGAGTGTAGAGGAGTGAGTTGGCGTGATAGATTATAGAGGAAGGAGTTGGTGTGATAGATTGTAGAAGAGGGAGTTTGCGTGATAGAATAGAGGAGGGAGTTGGTGTTATAGAATAGAGGAGGGAGTTGGTGTGATAGAGTGTAGAGGAAGGAAGGAGATGGCGTGGTAGACTATAGAGGAAGGAGTTGGCGTGATAGATTATAGAGGAGGGAGTTGGTGTGATAGTGTATAGAGGAGGGAGTTGGTGTGATAGATTATAGAAGAGGGAGTTGGTGTGATAGAATGTACAGGAGGGAGTTATCGTGAAAGATTATAGAGGAGGGAGTTGGTGTGATAGATTATAGAGGAAGGAGTTTGCGTAAAAGATTATAGAGGAAGGAGTTGGCGTGATAGATTATAGAGGAAGGAGTTGGCGTGATAGATTATAGAGGAGGGAGTTGGTGTGTTAGAGTATAGAGGAGGGAGTTGGTGTGATAGATTATAGAGGAAGGAGTTGGCGTGAAAGATTATAGAGGAAGGAGGTGGCGTGCTAGATTATAGAGGAAGGAATTGGCGAGATAGACTATAGAGGAAGGAGTTGGCGTGATCGATTATAGAGGAGGGAGTTGGCGTGATAGAGTATAGAGGAAGGAGTTGGCGTGATAGATTATAGAGGAGGGAGTTGGCGTGATAGAATATAGAGGAAGGAGTTGGCGTGAAAGATTATAGAGGAAGGAGTTGGTGTGATAGATTACAGAGGAAGGAGTTGGCGTGATAGACTATAGAGGAAGGAGTTGGCGTGATCGATTATAGAAGAGGGAGTTGGCGTGATATAGTATAGAGGAAGGAGTTGGCGTGATAGAGTATAGAGGAGGGAGTTGGCGTGAAAGATTATAGAGGAAGGAGTTGGCGTGATAGATTATAGAGGAAGGAGTTGGTGTGATAGATTATAGAGGAGGGAGTTGGCGTGATAGAGTATAGAGGAAGGAGTTGGTGTGAAAGATTATAGAGGAAGGAGTTGGCGTGATAGACTATAGAGGAAGGAGTTGGCGTGATAGAATATAGAGGAGGGAGTTGGCGTGATAGAGTATATGGGAAGGAGTTGGCGTGAAAGATTATAGAAGAAGGAGTTGGCGTGATAGACTATAGAGGAAGGAGTTGGCGTGATCGATTGTAAAGGAGGGAGTTGGCGTGATAGAGTATAGTGGAAAGAGTTGGCGTGATAGATTATAGAGGAAGGAGTTGGCGTGATAGACTATAGAGGAAGGAGTCGGCGTGATTGACTATAGAGGAAGCAGTTGGCGTGATAGATTATAGAGGAAGGAGTCGGCGTGATAGACTGTAGAGGAAGGAGTTGGCGTGATAGATTAGAGAGGAGGGAGTTGGCGTGATAGATTATAGAGGAAGGAGTTGGCGTTATAGATTATAGAGGAAGGAATTGGCGTGATAGATTATAGAGGAAGGAGTCGGCGTGATAGACTATAGAGGATGCATTTGGCTTGATAGATTATAGAGGAAGGAGTTGGCTTGATAGACTATAGAGGAGGGAGTTGGTGTGATAGACTACAGAGGAGGGAGTTGGCGTGATCGATTATAGAGGAGGGAGTTGGCGTGAAAGATTATAGAGGAAGGAGTTGGCGTGATAGATTATAGAGGAAGGAGTTGGTGTGATAGATTATAGAGGAGGGAGTTGGCGTGATAGAGTATAGAGGAAGGAGTTGGCTTGAAAGATTATAGAGGAAGGAGTTGGCGTGATAGACTATAGAGGAGGGAGTTGGCGTGATAGAGTATATGGGAAGGAGTTGGTGTGAAATATTATAGAGGAAGGAGTTGGTGTGATAGAGTAGAGGAGGGAGTTGGCCTGCTAGATTATACAGGAGGGTGTTGGTGTGATAGAGTGTAAAGGAGGGAGTTGGAGTGATATATTATAGAAGAGGAAGTTGGTGTGATAGATTGTACAGGAGGGAGTTAACGTGAAAGATTATAGAGGAGGGAGTTGGTGTGATATATTATAGAGGAAGGAGTTGGTGTGATAGATTATAGAGGAGGGAGTTGGTGTGATAGAGTAGATGAGGGAGTTTGCGTGATAGAGTGTAGAGGAGTGAGTTGGCGTGATAGATTATAGAGGAAGGAGTTGGTGTGATAGATTGTAGAAGAGGGAGTTTGCGTGATAGAGTAGAGGAGGGAGTTGGTGTTATAGAATAGGGGAGGGAGTTGGTGTGATAGAGTGTAGAGAAAGGAAGGAGATGGCGTGGTAGACTATAGAGGAAGGAGTTGGCGTGATAGATTATAGAGGAGGGAGTTGGTGTGATAGAGTATAGAGGAGGGAGTTGGTGTGATAGATTATAGAAGAGGGAGTTGGTGTGATAGAGTGTACAGGAGGGAGTTATCGTGAAAGATTATAGAGGAGGGAGTTGGTGTAATAGATTATAGAGGAAGGAGTTGGCGTGAAAGATTATAGAGGAAGGAGTTGGCGTGATAGATTATAGAGGAAGGAGTTGGCGTGGTAGATTATAGAGGATGGAGTTGGTGTGATAGAGTATAGAGGAGGGAGTTGGCGTGATAGACTATAGAGGAAGGAGTTGGTGTGATAGATTGAAGAAGAGGGAGTTTGCGTGATAGAATAGAGGAGGGAGTTGGTGTTATAGAATAGAGGAGGGAGTTGGTGTGATAGAGTGTAGAGGAAGGAAGGAGATGGCGTGGTAGACTATAGAGGAAGGAGTTTGCGTGATAGATTATAGAGGAGGGAGTTGGTGTGATAGAGTATAGAGGAGGGAGTTGATGGGATAGATTATAGAAGAGGGAGTTGGTGTGATAGAATGTACAGGAGGGAGTTCTCGTGAAAGATTATAGAGGAGGGAGTTGGTGTGATTGATTATAGAGGAAGGAGTTGGCGTAAAAGATTATAGAGGAAGGAGTTGGCGTGATAGATTATAGAGGAAGGAGTTGGTGTGATAGATTATAGAGGAGGGAGTTGGTGTGATAGAGTATAGAAGAGGGAGTTGGTGTGATAGATTATAGAGGAAGGATTTGGCGTGAAAGATTATAGAGGAAGGAGTTGGCGTGATAGATTATAGAGGGAGGAGTTGGCGAGATAGATTATAGAGGAAGGAGTTGGCGTGATCGATTATAGAGGAGGGAGTTGGCGTGATAGAGTATAGAGGAAGGAGTTGGCGTGATAGAGTGTAGAGGAGGGAGTTGGCGTGAAAGATTATAGAGGAAGGAGTTGGCGTGATAGATTATAGAGGAAGGAGTTGGTGTGATAGATTATAGAGGAGGGAGTTGGCGTGATAGAGTATAGAGGAAGGAGTTGGCTTGAAAGATTATAGAGGAAGGAGTTGGCGTGATAGACTATAGAGGAGGGAGTTGGCGTGATAGAGTATATGGGAAGGAGTTGGTGTGAAATATTATAGAGGAAGGAGTTGGTGTGATAGAGTAGAGGAGGGAGTTGGCCTGCTAGATTATACAGGAGGGTGTTGGTGTGATAGAGTGTAAAGGAGGGAGTTGGAGTGATATATTATAGAAGAGGAAGTTGGTGTGATAGATTGTACAGGAGGGAGTTAACGTGAAAGATTATAGAGGAGGGAGTTGGTGTGATATATTATAGAGGAAGGAGTTGGTGTGATAGATTATAGAGGAGGGAGTTGGTGTGATAGAGTAGATGAGGGAGTTTGCGTGATAGAGTGTAGAGGAGTGAGTTGGCGTGATAGATTATAGAGGAAGGAGTTGGTGTGATAGATTGTAGAAGAGGGAGTTTGCGTGATAGAGTAGAGGAGGGAGTTGGTGTTATAGAATAGGGGAGGGAGTTGGTGTGATAGAGTGTAGAGAAAGGAAGGAGATGGCGTGGTAGACTATAGAGGAAGGAGTTGGCGTGATAGATTATAGAGGAGGGAGTTGGTTTGATAGAGTATAGAGGAGGGAGTTGGTGTGATAGATTATAGAAGAGGGAGTTGGTGTGATAGAGTGTACAGGAGGGAGTTATCGTGAAAGATTATAGAGGAGGGAGTTGGTGTAATAGATTATAGAGGAAGGAGTTGGCGTGAAAGATTATAGAGGAAGGAGTTGGCGTGATAGATTATAGAGGAAGGAGTTGGCGTGGTAGATTATAGAGGATGGAGTTGGTGTGATAGAGTATAGAGGAGGGAGTTGGTGTGATAGATTATAGAGGAGGGAGTTGGTGTGATAGAGTGTAGAGGAGGGAGTTAGCGTGAAAAATTATAGAGGAGGGAGTTGGCGTGATAGAGTATAGAGGAAGGAGTTGGCGTGATAGATTATAGAGGAGGGAGTTGGCGTGATCGATTATAGAGGAGGGAGTTGGCGTGATAGAGTATAGAGGAGGGAGTTGGCGTGAAAGATTATGGAGGAAGGTGTTGGCGTGATAGATTATAGAGGAAGGAGTTGGCGTGATATATTATAGAGGAGGGAGTTGGCGTGATAGAGTATATGGGAAGGAGTTGACGTGAAAGATTATAGAGGAAGGAGTTGGCGTGATAGATTATAGAGGAGGGAGTTGGCGTGATAGAGTATATGGGAAGGAGTTGACGTGAAATATTATAGAGGAAGGAGTTGGTGTCATAGAGTAGAGGATGGATTTGGCGTGATAGAGTATATGGGAAGGAGTTGGCATGAAATATTATAGAGGAAGGAGTTGGTGTGATAGAGTAGAGGAGGGAGTTGGCCTGCTAGATTATACAGGAGGGTGTTGTTGTGATAGAGTGTAAAGGTGGGAGTTGGAGTGATAGATTATAGAGGAGGAAGTTGGTGCGATAGATTGTACAGGAGGGAGTTAGCGTGAAAGATTATAGAGGAGAGAGTTGGTGTGATATATTATAGAGGAAGGAGTTGGTGTGATAGATTATAGAGGAGGGTGTTGGTGTGATAGAGTAGAGGAGGGAGTTGGCGTGATAGAGTGTAGAGGAGTGAGTTGGCGTGATAGATTATAGAGGAAGGAGTTGGTGTGATAGATTGTAGAAGAGGGAGTTTGCGTGATAGAGTAGAGGAGGGAGTTGGCGTTATAGAATAGAGGAGGGAGTTTGTGTGATAGAGTGTAGAGAAAGGAAGGAGATGGCGTGGTAGACTATAGAGGAAGGAGTTGGCGTGATAGAGTATAGAGGAGGGAGTTGGTGTGATAGAGTATAGAGGAGGGAGTTGGTGTGATAAATTATAGAAGAGGGAGTTGTTGTGATAGAGTGTACAGGAGGGAGTTATCGTGAAAAATTATAGAGGAGGGAGTTGGTGTGATAGATTATAGAGGAAGGAGTTGGAGTGAAAGATTATAGAGGAAGGAGTTGGCGTGATAGATTATAGAGGAAGGAGTTGGCGTGATAGATTATAGAGGAGGGAGTTGGTGTGATAGAGTATAGAGGAGGGAGTTGGGGTGATAGATTATAGAGGAGGGTTTTGGTGTGATAGCGTGTAGAGGAGGGAGTTAGCGTGAAAGATTATAGAGGAGGGAGTTGGTGTGATAGATTATAAAGGAAGGAGTTGGCGTGAAAAATTATAGAGGAAGGAGTTGGCGTCATAGGTTATAGAGGAAGGAGTTGGCGAGATAGACTATAGAGGAAAGAGTTGGCGTGATCGATTATAGAGGAGGGAGTTGGCGTGATAGAGTATAGAGGAAGGAGTTGGCGTGATAGATTATAGAGGAGGGAGTTGGCGTGATCGATTATAGAGGAGGGAGTTGGCGTGATAGAGTATAGAGGAGGGAGTTGGTGTGACAGAGTAGAGGAGGGAGTTGGCGTGATAGAGTGTAGAGGAGTGAGTTGGCGTGATAGATTATAGAGGAAGGAGTTGGTGTGATAGATTGTAGAAGAGGGAGTTTGCGTGATAGAATAGAGGAGGGAGTTGGTGTTATAGAATAGAGGAGGGAGTTGGTGTGATAGAGTGTAGAGGAAGGAAGGAGATGGCGTGGTAGACTATAGAGGAAGGAGTTGGCGTGATAGATTATAGAGGAGGGAGTTGGTGTGATAGTGTATAGAGGAGGGAGTTGGTGTGATAGATTATAGAAGAGGGAGTTGGTGTGATAGAATGTACAGGAGGGAGTTATCGTGAAAGATTATAGAGGAGGGAGTTGGTGTGATAGATTATAGAGGAAGGAGTTTGCGTAAAAGATTATAGAGGAAGGAGTTGGCGTGATAGATTATAGAGGAAGGAGTTGGCGTGATAGATTATAGAGGAGGGAGTTGGTGTGTTAGAGTATAGAGGAGGGAGTTGGTGTGATAGATTATAGAGGAAGGAGTTGGCGTGAAAGATTATAGAGGAAGGAGGTGGCGTGCTAGATTATAGAGGAAGGAATTGGCGAGATAGACTATAGAGGAAGGAGTTGGCGTGATCGATTATAGAGGAGGGAGTTGGCGTGATAGAGTATAGAGGAAGGAGTTGGCGTGATAGATTATAGAGGAGGGAGTTGGCGTGATAGAATATAGAGGAAGGAGTTGGCGTGAAAGATTATAGAGGAAGGAGTTGGTGTGATAGATTACAGAGGAAGGAGTTGGCGTGATAGACTATAGAGGAAGGAGTTGGCGTGATCGATTATAGAAGAGGGAGTTGGCGTGATATAGTATAGAGGAAGGAGTTGGCGTGATAGAGTATAGAGGAGGGAGTTGGCGTGAAAGATTATAGAGGAAGGAGTTGGCGTGATAGATTATAGAGGAAGGAGTTGGTGTGATAGATTATAGAGGAGGGAGTTGGCGTGATAGAGTATAGAGGAAGGAGTTGGTGTGAAAGATTATAGAGGAAGGAGTTGGCGTGATAGACTATAGAGGAAGGAGTTGGCGTGATAGATTATAGAGGAGGGAGTTGGCGTGATAGAGTATATGGGAAGGAGTTGGCGTGAAAGATTATAGAAGAAGGAGTTGGCGTGATAGACTATAGAGGAAGGAGTTGGCGTGATCGATTGTAAAGGAGGGAGTTGGCGTGATAGAGTATAGTGGAAAGAGTTGGCGTGATAGATTATAGAGGAAGGAGTTGGCGTGATAGACTATAGAGGAAGGAGTCGGCGTGATTGACTATAGAGGAAGCAGTTGGCGTGATAGATTATAGAGGAAGGAGTCGGCGTGATAGACTGTAGAGGAAGGAGTTGGCGTGATAGATTAGAGAGGAGGGAGTTGGCGTGATAGATTATAGAGGAAGGAGTTGGCGTTATAGATTATAGAGGAAGGAATTGGCGTGATAGATTATAGAGGAAGGAGTCGGCGTGATAGACTATAGAGGATGCATTTGGCTTGATAGATTATAGAGGAAGGAGTTGGCTTGATAGACTATAGAGGAGGGAGTTGGTGTGATAGACTACAGAGGAGGGAGTTGGCGTGATCGATTATAGAGGAGGGAGTTGGCGTGATAGAGTATAGAGGAGGGAGTTGGTGTGATAGAGTAGAGGAGGGAGTTGGCGTGATAGAGTGTAGAGGAGTGAGTTGGCGTGATAGATTATAGAGGAAGGAGTTGGTGCGATAGATTGTAGAAGAGGGAGTTTGCGTGATAGAATAGAGGAGGGAGTTGGTTTTATAGAATAGAGGAGGGAGTTGGTGTGATAGAGTGTAGAGTAAGGAAGGAGATGGCGTGGTAGACTATAGAGGAAGGAGTTGGCGTGATAGATTATAGAGGAGGGAGTTGGTGTGATAGAGTATAGAGGAGGGATTATAGAAGAGGGAGTTGGTGTGATAGAATGTACAGGAGGGAGTTATCGTGAAAGATTATAGAGGAGGGAGTTGGTGTGATAGATTATAGAGGAAGGAGTTGGCGTAAAAGATTATAGAGGAAGGAGTTGGCGTGAAAGATTATAGAGGAAGGAGTTGGCGTGATAGATTATAGAGGAAGGAGTCGGCGTGATAGACTTTAGAGGATGCAGTTGGCTTGATAGACTATAGAGGAAGGAGTTGGCTTGATAGACTATAGAGGAGGGATTTGGTGTGATAGACTACAGAGGAGGGAGTTGGCGTGATAGAGTATAGAGGAGGGAGTTGATGTGATATAGTAGAGGAGGGAGTTGGCGTGATAGAGTGTAGAGGAGTGAGTTGGCGTGATAGATTATAGAGGAAGGAGTTGGTGTGATAGATTGTAGAAGAGGGAGTTTGCGTGATAGAATAGAGGAGGGAGTTGGTGTTATAGAATAGAGGAGGGAGTTGGTGTGATAGAGTGTAGAGGAAGGAAGGAGATGGCGTGGTAGACTAAAGAGGAAGGAGTTTGCGTGATAGATTATAGAGGAGGGAGTTGGTGTGATAGAGTATAGAGGAGGGAGTTGATGTGATAGATTATAGAAGAGGGAGTTGGTGTGATAGAATGTACAGGAGGGAGTTCTCGTGAAAGATTATAGAGGAGGGAGTTGGTGTGATAGATTATAGAGGAAGGAGTTGGCGTAAAAGATTATAGAGGAAGGAGTTGGCGTGATAGATTATAGAGGAAGGAGTTGATGTGATAGATTATAGAGGAGGGAGTTGTTGTGATAGAGTATAGAAGAGGGAGTTGGTGTGATAGATTATAGAGGAAGGATTTGGCGTGAAAGATTATAGAGGAAGGAGTTGGCGTGATAGATTCTAGAGGAAGGAGTTGGCGAGATAGACTATAGAGGAAGGAGTTGGCGTGATCGATTATAGAGGAGGGAGTTGGCGTGATAGAGTATAGAGGAAGGAGTTGGCGTGATAGATTATAGAGGAGGGAATAGGCGTGATAGAGTATAGAGAAGGAGTTGGCCTGAAAAATTATAGAGGAAGGAGTTGGTGTGATAGATTACAGAGGAAGGAGTTGGCTTGATAGACTATAGAGGAAGGAGTTGGCGTGATCGATTATAGAAGATGGAGTTGGCGTGATATAGTATAGAGGAAGGAGTTGGCGTGATAGAGTATAGAGGAGGGAGTTGGCGTTAAAGATTATAGAGGAAGGAGTTGGCGTGATAGATTATAGAGGAAGGAGTTGGTGTGATAGATTATAGAGGAGGGAGTTGGCGTGATAGAGTATAGAGGAAGGAGTTGGCGTGAAAGATTATAGAGGAAGGAGTTGGCGTGATAGACTATAGAGGAAGGAGTTGGCGTGATAGATTATAGAGGAGGGAGTTGGCGTGATAGAGTATATGGGAAGGAGTTGGCGTGAAAGATTATAGAGGAAGGAGTTGGCGTGATAGACTATAGAGGAAGTAATTGGCGTGATCGATTGTAAAGGATAGATTATAGAGGAAGGAATTGGCGCGATAGATTATAGAGGAAGGAGTCGGCGTGATAGACTATAGAGGATGCAGTTGGCTTGATAGATTATAGAGGAAGGAATTGGCTTGATAGACTATAGAGGAAGGAGTTGGTGTGATAGACTACAGAGGAGGGAGTTGGTGTGATAGACTACGCCCCAGTGGGTACAAGCCCCCTCTTACGCCCTAGTGGGTACAAGCCCCCTCTTACACCCCAGTGTTTACAAGCCCCCTACACCCCAGTGGGTACAAGCCCCAGTGGGTACAAACCCCCTCTTACGCCCTAGTGGGTACAAGCCCCCTCTTATGTCGCAGTGTGTACAAACCCCCTCTTAAGCCCCAGTGGGTACAAACCCCCTCTTACGCCCCAGTGGTACAAGCCTCCTCTTACGCCCCAGTGGGTACAAACCCCCTCTTACGCCCAAGTAGGTACAAACCCTCTCTTACGCCCCAGTGGGTACAAACCCCCTCTTACGCCACAGTGGGTACAAGCCCTCTCTTACACCCCAGTGGGTACAAACCCCCTCTTACGCCCAAGTAGGTACAAGCCCCCTCTTACACCCCAGTGTTTACAAGCCCCCTACACCCCAGTGGGTACAAGCCTCTTACACCACAGTCTTTACAAGCCCCCTCTTTCACCCCAGTTGATACAAGCCCCCAACATCCCAGTGGGTACAAGCCCCTCCCCCTCTACACCCCAGTGGATACACGCCCCCTACACCCCAGTGGGTACAAGCCCCCTCTTACACCCCAGTTGATACAAGCCCCCTACATCCCAGTGGGTACAAGCCCCCCACACCCTAGTGGGTACAAGCACCAGACCTGGGGCCGATGTACTCGGTACTCGTGAACTCGAGTACGGTATGTCCCGGATTCATCGAGTACATTTTTGAAATACTCGTATTCGTAGAAATTATGGTCAGGTACTCGTACTCGTGTTCAATGTACTCAGATTTTACGAGTACATTACGAATACATTCATCGCACCTTTGAATGGAATCCAACCCCCAGTTTGGTCCCAAACATAAATCTGTATTTAATACAGCATGAATTATAATACCTTTTACACAAATGTACGGGGGCTAGACGGCCCACCCTTGTCACTAGTCTGGAATGTGCATGCCTATGTATGGGGGTTAGACGGCCCACCCTTGTCACTAGTCTGGACTGCAGCAGAGCGGTGTCAGGTGACGGGACACATAACCCAACTCCTTGTCGTGTCACAGCACAAAGCGGCGAGGCGACATCAGAGATGCATATTTTCAGTGTAAACGTATAATCTAGTGTCGTAGAAGCACAGTGATAGCTCGTAGATCTTAGTGACATACTGTGTATTCTAAAACATCGTCAGTCAAGATGTGAAGACTGGGTGAGGTGAAACACGTCGTGTTTGTTGACAACACCAGTGATTCCCGCCATATTTCCATCAAGCCCACTGCACAGTTCTGCGACACTAAACTGTTCTATCAAACGTGAAGTGATACATCGGATAGCCAACAAGACGCCATCGTGTAGCATAACCATTGACGTCCTTTGTTTATTCAGTGTTTCGAACGCCAGGACAGTTCGTCAAAGGTAACGCCAGAAAGGTAATCGAAGGTTCGAATCAACCGCATCGACAAGCCTGTGCCCTTGTTTTTCTCTCGATCCTGCTAGCTGGAGATGTTCACTGCAACCCAGGCCCACGACAGAAGGGCTACTATCCCTGTGGTATGTGTGACAGAGACGTTCAGTGCACTGATTGCATTGCGTGCGATGACTGTTCTATCTGGTACCACAGGTCATGTATTGAACTCTCCACGGCTGATTTTGAAGTGTTACAACGATCTAGTATCCAGTGGATTTGTCCCAAATGTGACAGTATTAACTGTGACACGTTCATCTTTTCCTGCATCTCTGAAAACTTCTATTCTCCCCTCTATGATCTGGATGGTAGTATACCGTCCTTAAATCAGAACCAGCGCTTCAGTCCACTGAAGACCAGCAGCCCCCACTCTGACCGAAGTTGCCAAACTACTAAATTTACTTCCCCACCTCCCCACCTGACCTAAATCCTCGTCCACAGACCCTTGATGGCACTTGTTCTGCCCACCAAGACCCGTCACATATCCAGCCTCCGAAACTCCACCCACAACACCGCCTAACATCAACCTCCACCAATGACTCTAGTTCTGTCTTCAACCTACCCGGGAAAAAGAACCTGCGAATCAAGAAGAGTTTGCAGCAATAGTGAATTACGTGAAACCTGACATAATCTGTGACACAGAGTCATGTCTCAAGGCAGATGTCAAGCTGAGGGAGGTCTTCCCCGACGGTTACATCTACCACCGGAAAGACCGCAGCACCCTGGCAGGAGGGGTTTTCATTCTCGTCCGCAGGAGCCTTGTGTCGTCGATACAGCCAGACCTGGACGCCGAATGCGAGATGCTCTGGACTAAAATCCACCTCCAGCGCAACAGAGACTTGGTCGTAGGCTGCCACACCGGAACCACAACGATATGAATGAGCTGGAAAGATCTCTCACCAAAATAACAGGAGACGAGAGGCATAAGCACGTTCTCCTTACGGGTTATTTCAACTGCCCAGACGTGGATTGGAAAACTGAAGCAGTGAAAGCAAGAGCACCAGAGCGATCTGTCCAACAGGCCCTGGTCGACATCACCTCTGCAGCCCACCTGACTCAGGTACACGAAGAACCGACAAGGGAAGAAAATATCTCTAAGTCAGTGCCATGCATATCTGACCACAGCATCGTAGTCTCCGACTTTGATGTAAAACCCCAGCGCACCAAGGAGAAGCCAAGAAAGCAGTACACCTACTCTAGAACGATGGGACGACCTCAACTCTGAACTGAGCCAGCTGACAGAAGAGATCACTGAAAGGAGGAAGGAAGGATCAACGGTTGAAGACATGTGGACAAGCTTCAAGTCGTCCCTGATGGCAACCGTCGAGCGCTTCATACCATCCAGCCTCAGAAACTACAATCTACCGTGGATCAACCGGAAGATCAAGAAGTTCCTTCAGCGAAAGAAGAGGATCTACAACCAGGCAAAGAGGACTGGAAACTGGGCAAATTACAGATTTGCGCAGAAGGAGTGCAGGCAGCAAATGAGGTAGGCAGAATGGTTTCAGGTAAACAACGCAATCGAAGAGGGCCTCGTGGACAACAGCAAGCCTTTTTGGCATTATGTCAAGACAAGAAGACAGGATAACACAGGAGTAGCACCACTATTCAAAGACGACTCCATACACAGTGACAGAGCATCTAAGGCGAATATCCTGCTACAGAAATGTCAGTCCGTCTTCAGCAAGCGTGACAGTTCGCCACTCCTTGAGTTGAACGGTGTGCCGTTCCCCATTCTCGACAGTCTCACCATCACGACAGAAGGAGTCGCTAAGCTGCTCAGAAACCTCAACCCTGCCAAGGCATCAGGCCCAGACAACATTCCAAATCTGGTCATGAAAACTTGCGCCGATGCTATTACCCCCTCACCCGCAGCAATCTACAACACATCGATTGAGACAGGGCAACTCCCAGCGGACTGGTTGAGTGCAAACGTTTCCCCTGTGTTTAAGAAGGGTGACAGGAACAAAGCAGATAACTACCGCCCAGTCTCCTTGACATCAGTGGTGTGTAAGCTATTTGAGCATATCGTCTGTCGCCGCCTCCACAACCACTTCGACAAGCACAGTATCGACAAGCCGAAACCACGGATTCAGGAAAGGCCACTCAGGCGAAACACATCTGCTCACCTCCATGCAGGACATCCTCTCATCACATGACACTGGCCACCAAAACGACATCGTCATTCTGGATTTTAGCAAGGCCTTCAAAACAGTACCACACAGCAGGGGTTACTCCACAACTTGGACCACTATGGCGTGCACGGCACTGCCCACACCTGGCTGACTAACTTCTTGACCAAACACATGATGAGAGTGGTCATGGAGGAGATGCCTCCAACGAGGTGGGAGTAGAGTCCGGCGTCCCCCAGTGCACAGTGTTTGGCCCATTACTTTTCCTGTGCCACATCAATGATCTGCCGGACACCGTGAAATCCACAGTACGACTCTTCGCGGATGACTGCCTGCTCTATCGGAAGGTCCACTCCTTTCAGGATCACCTCACCCTGCAGTCCGACCTCAAGAGCCTCGTGGAATGGGCCCGATGGGGATGCGCTTCAACGTGCAGAAGTGCTACGTCCTCTCCACCAAACCCAGATCACACTTCTACTATAGCCTCGGGGGCACCATTCTCAAACATTTAGAGCAAAACCCCTACCTCGGCATCCAGATCTCTGCCGACCTGAAGTGGTCAACACACATGACCGACCTGGGCAAGAAAGCTGGATCAACGCTCGGCTTCCTACGCAGGAATCTCCGGAACTGCCCTCAGGAGTGTCGACGCCTTGCGTACGTCGCTCTCGTTAGATCCACCCTGGAATATGGGGAGGTAGTGTGGGACCACTACCTCAAACAAGACACGGAAAAGCTTGAACGCATTCAACGTCAGGCTGCACGCTTCATCACTAGAGACTACATATATCAGGAGCTTGGATGCATTGGCAGGATGCTTGACTTCCTCAACCTCCCATCCTTGGAAGAACGACGCAGGCAACTCAGGCTGACAATGCTGTACAAGATAGCACAAGGCCTGGTCCCAGCCCTACCTGCAGATGCCTTCCTCACAGCAGCCAACAGAAACAGACGTAGGGTCCGACCCGGCCACCACCTACGAGGGGTACGAAACTCACAACATTCTACAAAGACAAACAAACAACAACAGCCGCTGCTTCAAAGTATCCCCTTCCAAGACTGACCAATGATCCCTTCCAAGACTGACCAATATAGAGGCTCATTCTTTGTAAAGACCGTCATCGAATGGAACACCCCCACAGATGACATCATCAGCCTGCCCACATCCAACGCCTATTCGTCTGCAGTTGGGAGGCAGATGGTTGCATTAAACGGCTAGCAACCTTCTCCATGTCTTTATTCTTATAACTATGTTTTGTAAAGTATTTTATTTGCTTTACGGATAAAGGACTGTCTTCATCCAATTGCGCTGCGCACACCCCAAACGTCACGTTAATATGCTTCTGTGATGCACCCACATAAAACAACTGCAGTGGGATCTTCAGATTCAGATCAAATCACTGCTAGAGCGACCCAGCCAGCAGACTTCAATCACTGGCCGCGCACGGAAGCAGTGTCTACACGGTCGCTCTTCTTTTGTTCAGCTTTATCTACGATCTGATTCGTCATACATCGTCTGCCGATCAGTAGCGAATACTCTGAAAGCCGTGAGCTATCCGGTGAATTCTGAAGTTTAAACTCGACGTTAATGTTCACTATTTACGTCAGTGACAGTGGTCGGTTCTAGCCGCGAATCTTTGATTACAGAATTACGTAACTTTCCATATAGGGTTCCTGGCGGTAGAGTCGTTAGAACCTCGCTGGCTGTTTGCCTGTACAGTGGTACAGTGTTAGCGCGTTTGTGGGGTGATGTAATACTTGTGCCCGGTCACACCTGCTGGTGTAATTATACCAAACGTTCTATACGATAACGATCTATTTGTTATTCCCACCAGTATCGCCACCTGGAGGATTGTTTGAGAGTATGACTCGTAGCGCCGTCTGGCTCTGACCAAGTTTGCCTTAGCTGAATTAGTGGTAGCATAGAGCACTTCTGTTGCCAATTTTCTGTTACCGTTCATGGTAACAAGTTTTCGAAGATCGACTAGTAGTAACATAGGTGACTTACTGTTGCCTTCCTGGGAACCAGTCGGGATATCCTAGGATATTTATTCTTGTTTGGGTTTCGAGTACGGCCTATAAACACGCTTTTCCTACTAACGGGCACTTTGTAGTTTTCACCCCCACAGACACGCTCTTTGCTGTCTGTCCGTGTCGGTATGACAATTGACTGGGACCCCGTGCCTGTACATGTCGGTATGACAATTGACTGGGACCCCGTGCCTGTACATGTCGGTGTGACAATTGACTGGGACACCGTGCCTGTACATGTCGGTATGACAATTGACTGGGACCCCGTGCCTGTACATGTCGGTGTGACAATTGACTGGGACCCCGCGCCTGTACATGTCGGTGTGACAATTGACTGGGACACCGTGCCTGTACATGTCGGTATGACAATTGACTGGGACCCCGTGCCTGTACATGTCGGTATGACAATTGACTGGGACCCCGTGCCTGTACATGTCAGTGTGACAATTGACTGGGACCCCGCGCCTGTACATGTCGGTGTGACAATTGACTGGGGCCCCGCACCTGTACATGTCGGTGTGACAATTGACTGGGGCCCCGCGCCTGTACATGTCGGTGTGACAATTGACTGGGACCCCGCGCCTGTACATGTCGGTGTGACAATTGACTGGGACCCCGCGCCTGTACATGTCGGTATGACACTTGACTGGGGCCCCGCGCCTGTACATGTCGGTGTGACAATTGACTGGGACCCCGCGCCTGTACATGTCGGTGTGACAATTGACTGGGACCCCGCGCCTGTACATGTCGGTGTGACAATTGACTGGGACCCCGCGCCTGTACACGTCGGTATCTAAGGGCAGTTTTGTTCGCCGGTTACAATTGTTTATGGACAGGGAAGGAAGTCGCATCTGTGGCCTTTCTTCTGACCACACTGTGTCACCCCTAGGCCAGGTAAAACGACAGCACACCTGGAGTGTAAGACTCATTACGTCGGCCGCATGTATCGTGATGTTGTTTTCATTGACCTAAGTTCTATGACATCGCATCGTGTTACTCGAACGACTTATACGTCGGGTGTGGACCGCGGCTCGTGTTGCTATCCCGATATTCTGTCAACCAAGTGATATTGTTGGAGGTGTTACGCAGGTCACTCCCGGACACTTCCCCATGTACGACGGATGTCAACGAACACACGGCGATGTATAACATGTTGCAGAAAGGCAGCACTGAGGCCGCGGGCCACGCCACTCACGCAAGATTCAGTTTCACCATTACCAGGACCTCGTGGAACGCTGGCTACAACATTTGAAGCCGGCCGGTGTCCACTTGAATGTATTCGGTCCTACCAAATAGTACAGGTCTTTGCGGAGAGCCACCATCAGGTACACGTCACATAACATTCTCTGATCACCGAATTTACAGATTGTCATGTTAACAATGTTTAGTTGCAGCACCAGAGGTATATATTAGGCCTATGACGAATTCACGTGCCTACCTCCTTGACGCTCGCTGCACCGCCAGGCCATCACCCGGGATCAGGCTCAATCAATAGAACCAGGCGAATGTAGTTGATCATGCCTAATATTGTCTCTTTTTTCTCAAACCTGCGGCTGCTCAAGCTGGAGGTACGTGCAACGTATGCAATGTCACAGATGACGTTCTCACTCCCACGTCTGGTTGAGCTTTGTTGTTTGATCATGACTGACCCGATGACCCTTGCATAACCTGCATTTATGTGCAGTGGCGGATTAAGACATTCGTGGGCCTTAGGCACCCGGCACTTTCGTGGGCCCAAATAAACCCACGACAAGATTTTCAAGTTAGCATTTCACTATTTATATTTACACAACATAATGTATATGCACAAATCATCAATAAAGCTAATACACGAACAGTTCTTCTTTGAAAAGTCAACCATTGCAAATTTCAGATCGCAGATATTGTCGTGGTGTACGGTAGGCTGGTAGCGATTGTCGAAGTCGACTAACACCATCTCACACCTAAGGTTTAGCGATGCGTAGTCTACAGTTTTACCTTGCGTATTTTCTTGATGACAAACGAGCTAATAATGTCATCAACCAAGAGTGAACGCATCATTTCCGACTCTATGGCTAAAAAGTGACTGTGCCGACAAGCGCGATTGACCCATTATGGAACGCTGGTAGTCTTTGATGTTTAAGTACAGAGAAATATCGCTCGCCTTCGCAGCTTGAGCCGAAAATTTACATATATATCCGTAGCGCAATGTGAACGTTAGGGAAACAGGTAATTAGCTTATTTTCATGAAGAAAGGTTATCATCTCGGCACCTGTCTCGAAGTCTCCATATTTTGTGAAGAGACGGAATTCCTTCTAAAAATCAGGCTCAATATCGTTATCGTAATACCGAGTGAGCTCTTCGCACTTCGAAGTGATATCGCTGTCGGCGAGAGATCGAATCTCTCCGAAACGTTCATAGACATTCATGTAGGCGGCCTTCCGTTTTTTTTATTTCGGAGAGTAATATGTCAATGATGACTAGGTACGGGTCCATTCGGAAGTTCTCTCGACAGTCGCTCACTTTGACCTCTTCTGGTGTTTCGTCGTGGAACAACTTTCTCTTCTTTGCTCGCTTGTTTTCATCATCGTAATCAAGTCCTGGTGCAACGGACTTTGCTTCATTCTCGAATCGATCGAACCTTTCTGAGTCACGCAAAGAATGGATGTGTTCCAGCAAGACACGGTAATGCATAACCACTGAACAGATCTAAATTCCTGGAGCTTGCATTGCCTTGTTAACTCGGTCCAGGAAGTTGTTCCACACAATGCACATAAGGACGATATTCAAGAGCTCCGTTTGCTCACCAAAGACTTTGCCTCGAGCACGACAAGTGGAGGTTAGGTAGAATTTCTAGCTATCGCGTCAACAGAGTTTTTTAGTACTTTGTAGTTTGATGCCAGCGCCTTCAAGACCATCGTGTTTCTAATACGCGAGCACCTAGCTGATTAGCTAGGTGTGTTTAACAAACGACCTGTTCTCATCTCTATCCTGCACACCCCTCTATCGGTAAGGCGCTTAATTAAGCGGGCCCAATTACACCAACCGATCATGTGACTTTTTCGGGAAATATTACTGGCCGGCGGTGCACGCTGGGGAAATTTGCAGATAGCGAGCGCGACCATGTTTTGAATCACTTTTCTTCGCTGCGCCATACGAACATCATCCGAGCTTCTGAATTTATTCCCACCCACCCTCCCGATGTATTTGTACTTCTGTGTCGATACGCTTTCTAAACTTGCATATTACGTGTCAACATGTCTAGATATCGAATTGATCTGAATGTTGTATCGGGGGTTTATTCCCCCACTTTTGTGTATATCATTGTGAATACTCTAGCTAGCACTATATACATATAATTATGTATGCTTGTCTGCACATAGGTATTTTTTCCCTTTTTGTATGCTGTCGCTTTGTTTAAGAGCAGCAAGGGTTTTTGGTAAAGATTGTCTTCGGCAGTTGCTAGCTACAGTAGAAAATATCACTAATGTTAAATCTTATCTGGTATTGTTTACTAATTGGTCATACACACCAGCTTAATACCAGGCAATCCTTGTTGGGTATGAATAAAATTGGATTGCCCGTTACCAACCTACCAAGTAGTTGGTGTATTTATACAAACAGAGAAAGGTCTGCACAAGCGTGTCCCCATTTCATTGTAAACACAAATACACCGGGAGTCGACGGGGTATCGAGCTGCGGAAAACACACGAAAGGCTCTTTACCACTGGAGACTGTTTCGGTAGGTTCTCTAATAGTTTCGACCACCTCTGTGGCGAAGCTGACAAGAATGTGTAAAGTCGTTGAACGATGGCGAAAAACCTGACCGGATTAGTGGTGCTGGATTCGGCCGCTGCGGTCCCAACTAACTGTAGGCTGTGCGCTGCGCATGATACCCATTCAGCAAGAGGGTTCACCTGGTGAAATCGTGCCTGGACTCCAGAATAAGTTCCAAACATATTTCTCGCATTGTCATACATTTGTCCACGGCAATCCTCAAGCTTTATTCCGCATTCGTCTAGGAAAGACTTGAGTGTTTCGAACAAGTATTTCCTCTCGTGTTTCTCAATGTCTATGAAGGCCAGGAAGTGTTCCACGGGTTGTCCGTCAATCCTAACGTATCGCATGACGATGCTCAGTTGATCGATGTGTGCTACATGAGGTGTGGAATCTTTGCTGATAGAGTAGTACTTCGCCTTCTTTATTTCAGCAATTATTTTCGCTTTCACCCTGTCCGATAACAGCTTGACGAATTCTTCACAGATTGTTGAAGAGATATATGATACTTGACCTCTTCCTTTATTTCCATATCGGCGAATATGTTCGGCCTGAGAAGGGACGAACTGTGAGAGCAACTCTAACAAGTCTAAGTAGTTACCATTGCCCTTCTGCCAAAACAACTCGGTGTGGCCTCGGAACGGGTGTCCTCTCTCTGCCAAGAAGGTAACAACGGCAACGATGCGCTTGAGGGGTTCGATCCAGTATTGCTGCTCATTCTCCAGCTGCTTTGCGATCGCAGAATCAACATGGTGCGCTTTGGCATTTTCGAACCCCTTCTTTACAGCTACTAAGTGACTATCGCAACGCTCATGTGTCGTGATTCTGTGCGCATTTTACCCAATCATTGAAACCATTCAGAGAAAAGCTATCACTTCCGCTCCTGAATAGCTTACATACATAACAATACACATTGTTGATGGAGAATACACCAACCAGTCCCTCGTTACACTCTCCTCGTTAGCAAGCCATCGAACAAAGAATTTCCGTTGTACGTATCTTGTCTTGGACGTGTACGATCTCGCCGATTTGTGAAGATCTTTGTCCAAGTTCTGTGATGGTGGGTTTCTTGTAAAATGATCTGTCAATTCCTGAGCAATTTTCGGAAAGCACTGCTGAAAAGAGGGAGCGGCCATAATTTATCAGGATGGGAACCAAGGAATGAAGGGAAGGCTCAGTTTTTTAGTGCACAGGATTGGGGGGTGAGTTGGATTTCAAATCCAGCCAATACTTCCACCTCACTCGTTCCACGATAAATAATGATCACTCATATAATGTCTGTAAAAACATTAAAACATGTAAGGCTTACATCAGGATATGCCAAAACATAACTGGTTTTCGGGAACATTCAGTCTACAAAAAATGCTCGGCTATTTTCGTGGGCCCCTTGCCTTCGTGGGCCCTAGGCACGTGCCTATAGTGCCTATTGGTTGATCCGCCACTGTTTGCGTGTGACCGCGCATTGGACGCGATGATCCGCACAGGTGTGCTACCGCGCAATGGACGCGATGATCCGCACAGGTGTGCTACCGCGCAATGGACGCGATGATCCGCACAGGTGTGCGACCGCGAAATGGACGCGATGATCTGCACAGGTGTGCGACCGCGCAATGGACGTGATGATCCGCACAGGTGTGCGACCGCGCATTGGACGCGATAATCCGCACAGGTGTGCGACCGCGCAATGGACGCGATGATCCGCACAGGTGTGCGACCGCGCAATGGACGCGATGATACGCACAGGTGTGCTACCGCGCATTGGACGCAATGAACCGCACAGGTGGGCAAGCGTGCATTTGCGCGTTGACATCAGGGCGTTTTTTATTGAATTTTCACTGGGGGGGCAATGTCCTAAAAGGGCACTCCAAATGGTTAAAAAGGGCAGCTTACGCATTATTAATGATTATTTACATAACCCTTAGGAATGTATGAAAGCTTTATATTTATATATATATATATATATATATAATTATATATATATATTATATATAATTATATATATATATTATATATAATTATATATATATATATATATAATTATATATATATATGTGTATGTATGTATGTATGTATATATATATATATATATATATATATATATATATATATATATATATATATATATATATGATATATATATATATATATATATATATATATATATATATATATATATATATATATATATATATATATATATATATATATATATATATATATATATATATATATATATATATCATATATCTTTTTATCCAAATGGTTGCACACTGACGACTGCATCTCGGTATAAAATTAATGTTACACATATATCCCAGAAACATTTTTTATTACAAACTGATGCAATAGTTAGAGAACACGTCTCTAGCAACTTGCAAGTCAGTACGTTTGACAGTCGTCTCAATTTTACTAGACGTTTCGCGGGTGAATTTCCTAACAAATTCACGCTGCCCGTAGATGTCCAAATCTGGAGCCCCCATCTTCTCGTATTCTCCAGGAATTTGACGAGAGCGGGTCGAGGGTCAAAGTAGGCGGTGCCCACAATATTCAGTGCCACAATGAGGCGGGCGTTTCTCGTGTCCTCACCCATGCTGGTGCGGTGATTGTCGACAACGAGGTTGTGGTGCCTCACGATCCTTTCGGTGTGCATAGTGTGTGGACTCATGCAAGCCAGAGGTGCCAACACCTTCTGAACTGAACCTGTGGTGACTGGCAGAAGTTGCCGTAATCTGACAGTCATCTTACAACCGAGATCACAGCCATCAGGCAGGAACGGCACATTCATCATGTTCTCACATTGCTCGGCTGCCCCGTCCGCAAAGTCAGAAGCTTCGTCTGGAAAAAGACGCCAGACGACACGCACGCCATGTTCAACGAATGATCCCAGGTTGCGTGATATCACCAACCCCTTCATGTCTTTGATGACGTCCTCCTGCTCCGGGTGGATGCGTTCAGAGAGGTATTCGTGGGATGCTTGCACGACCTCCAGCCTGATTGCTTGTGCATTACGGCGGTTCGTACAAACGAACTGGTGGTTGGACTTTCGCTGTGTTAGGTCCTCACTGGTGCTATCGGTTGGGCATCTCTCTTTCTCCTCTCTTCTTCCCGGGAATGGTCCATCCCTCATCAATCTCAACTTCTTGACGGCAGCGCCAGTCACAGTGAGAAGATCGCTGATGAACAAATCACTCCTTTGCAACTTTTTCTGGAGTGTTTCAAATATCTCCAGGATATCGCCAATCAGTGAGGTGATCCACTTCTGTTGGTGGTTCCAGGTTCTCAAAAACCCTTTGGCTTCAGCCTTCTCCTTTCTATCGCTGGTACTTTCTGGTGCCTGCATCTGTTCCCACACATTAATGCTGGCTGGTAGGTTATTCAGCACAGCATCCACCAGCTGCAGCTCGTGCTGGGCAAACCTGACATCGTGGTGCCAGGGGAACTGTTTGACATTCTCGGCTTGCGCTGACAACATCTTCATCCTTCTCGGCGTCCGGAAGAATCGTACGAGCCCCAGTAGATTAGACTTCCAGATGCCCAGCTCCGGTACGGTGCTGACGACCGACTCAATGGCTAAGTCCGACCGGTGAGCAGCACACCAGAAAGTTGCCAGACCTCTCTGCACTCTGCAAGCAAACGCCATAACCCACCATGTCTGCCAGTGTTTGCCGATTCGCCGTCAGTGGTGACACCGACGAGCTTCGTGTCTTTACCTCCGGTCAGATCCAAAGTTTTGTTCACCGATTCCAGTAGTCCAAGGGCGCCATTCTTCTCTGGCGAATGCATGACAACGAACACACTCGTTACGCTACTATCACTATTAGCCATCCGTCCACTTACAAACTTGTGGTCCAACATTTGCCTGTCACAGCTGCCATCAATCTGCACACATGCATCGGTTGAACATTTGAGACAGACGCACTTTCTCTAGTTCGTATATGACATCCAGCATCTGCTTGTAGTAGTTCGGATCCCTGTAGTGTAGATCGCTAGACGCGGGCGTGAATGGAACAAATTCCACATCTACGCCATTTTGTCGCATAGTGGCCAACAGATGGTTCGACGCCAAACAAGCCAGAGATCGTATCGGCCGCGATCGGGCGGAGACCGTTTCGATTAGACAGTCGTTATATACGTCGACGCCCATTCGCAGAAACATCGCAAAAACAGTCTTATTGTAAGCAGTGAGTGCGCGTAGCCATGGATGCGACGTTGTGCACTCTTCCTAGGCTTCGTCCATCTTCTTCTTGCTTGTAGCTGCCATGTGCGGTTCAGAGGTCATATGGTCAATTACCCTTTCCAGCTTATCACTACAGTCCGTCCTGACGCCTCTTGCGATTCGCATAGTGCCATTTTTAGAACTTTTCTTTGCTATCTCTTCATACTCCTGACATGTAGTGCATAGAATGTGAGCCCTTGTTCGGCCACATTTCTTTGCCGAATATGAGCGAAGCTCGGGGAATTTGTTGACAACATCTGCAATAGTTAACGGAATTCCTTTGTACGTCGGTGTGCGGGAACTTGACGGTTACTGGCCTGAAGTTGCGTTGTCGGTTTCCAAGTGTCTGGGTAAGGTGGTGATCTTTGTCGCCAGGAGTGTGGTCAGGTGTGATGGCAGTGGACGGATCATGGCTGCTTGATGAACTGGTTGTCGGGCGAGAACACGACGAAGGCAGTATCTCTATGAATGGTGGTAAACTTTATCTTTGGAAGTGTCATCAGATGTGATGGCAGCGGACGGACCATAGTTCCCTGGCGGCATTGTGGGTATTTCTGGCAATGAGTCATTGAGGCTGCGTCGAAAAATTGTGTCTAGTAGTTGACATTTTGCGGCAGATTTCTGTAGCTCTTCTTGTCTTCGATTTGCATTTCTGTCTCTCTTAGGCATGACTGGCAGGATATCGACCTGGACAAATTAAATGGTTAAATGTAATAACTAACTCAGGAAAAGCCTGTCTATTTGAAACACTTGTATGTTAATATGTGCACCACCAACTTTTGAGTAAAAATGTTCCAAAGTTGATGTCCCTGCTGACCGCCAACTTTCCATCTCACATGTAGAACACTATCAACTACTCATACATTTTAAAGTTGATTTGTTTAGTATGTATACAATATGCTTATTTGAGTTACCATGCTTAACATTTCGATTTCTCAAAGATGCGGAGAATGAACTGCCTCAATCAAAATCTACCCTGACAGGTTTATGGCTGTTATGATGTTTGTATCATCTTACGTACAAGAGGGATCATTATTAAAATATGATTATTTTGTGATATTTGTTAAACGTTTCCAATTGCTTTCGTTGGACACTACACACACTTTGCCAGGTTTATTTATTATTTTGAACAAAAAACAGCCGACTGTCAGGTTGTTGATCTCGACCAGTGGTAATAGCGAATGGACGTGGTTTAGTCTCGCCTGTGCTATACCGGGTACGTTTCGCAATTTCGTGGCCAGGGCACCGATTTATGTTAACAGCTATTTCAACATCACTGTAAAGAACTGGATTGCACGCGGCTCAATCGTGTAAAATGTGATGACACGTCTTGTTGAATTGTACACAATTGAAACAAACAGTAACATGCAGGTACACATATTTACATATACATAATCATTAGCTATTCTAGAACCGGAACACTGACGTCATAAGTAAACACTTCTATGGCTATTGTATGGCTATGCCAAAGCACGTTTTCAGTTCTTCGCATGAACTGTACGAAGAAGCCATTCGGCAATACGTCACTGTTATTGCTATGATGCTATTACATTCCCATATCAATAAATTGATTTTTTGTAGACATATTGCCCTTCTTTAACTTTGGAACTTTTTTGATTTTGCCACCAATGAAAATTAACTAAAACACACTAACAAAAAGAATACAAATTAAGACCTACATTAATACAAGGGGCTGGTTAAGAAGAATGGGGGCACGCATTGGGGGGGCAAGTTGGTTTGACTGGGGGGGCAATTGAAAGGGCTGGGGGGCATTGCCCCCCCACTTTGTATGTTAAAAAACGCCCTGGTCCACTGTCAGCTCAAGCCTACTGCCCAGTGGCTGCACTCTCTCTGTCCACTGCCAGCTCACGCCTACTGCCCTGTGGCTGCACTCTCTCTGTCCACTGCCAGCTCACGCCTACTGCCCAGTGGCTGCACTCTCTCTGTCCACTGCCAGCTCACGCCTACTGCCCTGTGGCTGCACTCTCTCTGTCCACTGCCAGCTCACGCCTACTGCCCAGTGGCTGCACTCTCTCTGTCCACTGCCAGCTCACGCCTACTGCCCTGTGGCTGCACTCTCTCTGTCCACTGCCAGCTCACGCCTACTGCCCAGTGGCTGCACTCTCTCTGTCCACTGCCAGCTCACGCCTACTGCCCAGTGGCTGCACTCTCTCTGTCCACTGCCAGCTCACGCCTACTGCCCAGTCGCTGCACTCTCTCTGTCCATTCCCAGCTCACGCCTACTGCCCAGTGGCGACGCTCTCTCTGTCCACTGTCAGCTCACGCCTACTGCCCAGTGGCTGCACTCTCTCTGTCCACTGCCAGCTCACGCCTACTGCCCAGTGGCTGCACTCTCTCTGTCCACTGCCAGCTCACGCCTACTGCCCAGTGGCTGCACTCTCTCTGTCCACTGTCAGCTCACGCCTACTGCCCAGTCGCTGCACTCTCTCTGTCCATTCCCAGCTCACGCCTACTGCCCAGTGGCGACGCTCTCTCTGTCCACTGCCAGCTAAATTCCTGGCTGTCTTGCTCGATATCTTGGGCCTCTCTCTATCAACTTAATATACAAGCACACAGCTTCCGCATCGGGGCAGCTACTCACGCCTCAGCTCAGGGATATTCCGACGCACAGATCCAACGGACGGGCCGCTGGAAATCTTCCACTTTCGAAAAAGTATATTCGTATCACCTCTTTTGAACCAGTTTTCGAAATGAACTTTCACTGCCATGTTTCTCAGCCTGGCGGTGGGAGGCGTGAAGCTTTCTTTTTCTTCCTTTTCGGTGGTGGGTTTCAAGTTCTTTGGGGGCTCCGGTGTTTGCCCGGCTCTTCAGCTTTTGGCCGGGGAGTGGTGTACAATACCGGACAATCACCTTGTTGCAAACCATTGAACTTGTCTAGATACTCTATTATTAACACCATTGCTGCATCAACGAACACTTTGAGTCACTTACTCACGTGAGTTGCATATGTACTATACCAGTATGTATGAATTATGTGCCACGTGTATATATGTACTATACCAGTATGTATGAATTGTGTGCCACGTGTATATATGTACTATACCAGTATGTATGTATTATGTGCCACGTGTATATATGTACTATGCCAGTATGTATGTATTATGTGCCACGTGTATATATGTACTATACCAGTATGTATGAATTATGTGCCACGTGTATATATGTACTATACCAGTATGTATGAATTATGTGCCACGTGTATATATGTACTATACCAGTATGTATGAATTATGTGTCACGTGTATATATGTACTATGCCAGTATGTATGTATTATGTGCCACGTGTATATATGTACTATGCCAGTATGTATATATTATGTGCCACGTGTATATATGTACTATGCCAGTATGTATATATTATGTGCCACGTGTATATATGTACTATACCAGTATGTATGAATTATGTGCCACGTGTATATATGTACTATACCAGTATGTATGAATTATGTGTCACGTGTATATATGTACTATGCCAGTATGTATATTATGTGCCACATGTATATATGTACTATGCCAGTATGTATGTATTATGTGCCACGTGTATATATGTACTATGCCAGTATGTATATATTATGTGCCACGTGTATATATGTACTATGCCAGTATGTATGAATTATGTGCCACGTGAATATATGTACTATGCCAGTATGTATGTATTATGTGCCAGGTGTATATATGTACTATACCAGTATATATGTATTATGTGCCACGTGTATATATGTACTATACCCAGGGCCGTCTTAAGAATATTTGAGGCCCCCGGGCAAAGCAATGTACTGGGGCCCCTACCCCCCTCGCCCCAACACATTAAAATAAAGTTTTTCAACTGGGAAATTTGCGGCATTTCATTGCAGAAAATTGCTTTATAATTGGCTGAAAGTCTATGTTTTTGAGGATGCCGCTTTCAATGCACATGAGGGAGAGCAGATTCAACCGCTGCTGTCCCATTGTGCTGCGAAGATGATTCTTTGTAAGTTTCAAATGAATGATGGAAAATGAACGCTCCCTGTTCAGTTGGTCACCATCATGCACATAAATATTCTGAGTGCGATTTCAACATTGGGAAACACAGATTTCAACTTTTCTGAAATGAGTTTGCTGTACATGTCTGGAAGAGTCTTGCATTCTTCATCGTGGACAATGTAGTGCTTGAATTGCTTGCATTCATTGAGTAATTCATTGTAATCAAAATCTTCATGATAAGCATTAGCCAATTTTTCACACCTTTGACTAAGCTCATTACAGTCAATTGTTTTTAATTGGTTGAAGAAGGAAAACAGATTTCCAATACTTTCGTAGGCTTCTGCACATTTAGTCAGGTGAGAGTTCAGAGAGTCCAGAATAGGATGGTATGTTTCCACCTTGAATTTTTCACTTTCGTGGAGAAGTACCTGTTCTGCTGACCCATCATGTCTGGTAAGACGCACACTTCGCTTTCTTGCTCGTTTGTCTCCATCACTATATTTCGAATCTGGACACCTGCTTTTACCTTCGCTTCATACTCACTGAATTTGTCTCTCATTTCCTTAAGATAGCATTTCAGAGACTTGAGGAGATCAATGGCAACAAGTATGTCCACATCTTTTGACTGCAAAATTTTACTTGTTTTGTTCACTCTTTCCAGAATGTCATTCCAAAGAATTGTCAAAAAGATAGTCTCTAGCTTCTCCATTGTCTTGCTCAATCCTTCTGCCTTCCATCTTGTGTTCCACTCCTGATCAGCGTCAACTGCAAGAGCATCCAATGCATCTTGAATGTTCTCGAAACCTCCATGAAGAGCAGTGACAGCATCGAAATGTGCTGACCATCTCGTGTCACAATATGATTCTTTCCCAAGGATGACGTCAGAACATTCCAGCGATGTGTGGAAGCCGAGAAAAAGGAATACAAACGCTGAACAAAGTCAAAGAAGGAGACAATCTGTGGACCACAGTCTGCCGCTTTTACTCCCACCAAGTTCAGACTGTATTCAGCACAAGGAATATAAATAGCAAATTCATTTAGTTCACGGATCCGTGTTGCAATCCAGTGTAGCGTCCTGACATATTTGAAGCATTGTCATAAGACTGACCACGGCAGTTTGATAACGGAATGTTGTTCTCTTGCAGAAACTCTACAACCGTGTCTGCTAAATTCTTCGCCCCGTGAAAAAAGATGGGGATGAATTTGAGGAAACGTTCTACCGGTTCACTTCCACCAATATACCGGACAGTAAATGTCAGTTGATCAATATGCGAGATGTCCGGAGTGGAATCGACACTTATTTAATAATACTTTGACTCTTTGATTTCTTCCAGAATTGCACAAAATACCTGTTGTCCCATTATTTCAATAAATTCTTCAAACATTTTTGCCGATAGATATGATGGGTTCCCATTTCCAGCATTTCCGTACACTTTTAAATGTTCTTCCAAAAAAGGGTCAAACTCACTCAATAGTTCTAGAATGCCAAGAATGTTTCCGTTTTTTGAGGAGCCAATAGTTTGATTCTCCCCTCGAAATGCCAAACCTCTAGAGGCAAGAAAGCATATAACAGAAACCACACGCTTAACACTTTATACCAGTACTCCTTTTGTGAACGATGCTGACTTGGGAATACAGAATCCACACAATCACTTTTTTGTGCCGAATCGAATATCCCAACAGGCACCTGCGATGTTCTTCTCCATGTTCGTGCTTTGCAACGACATTGCTGTGTTTCCAATCATTGAATCCTGATGTAGCGAAAGGAGATTCTTTCTTGGACAATACACGATATGAAAAGCAATGCAAACAACCTTTGGATGGTGAATATAGCAGCCATTCGCGTTTTATAAACTCGCCATTCCGCAGTTCACGTTTGAATAATGTGTTTGTTAAATATCTTGTATGTGTTTTTTCTCCTTCACAATACACACGGCGGGAGTTCGAAAAGTCGCAATCGTGATTTTGACATTTTGTCGGCCCATTGAAAATCCAGTGGTCTACTGTAACAGTATCTTTCGTGTTTCATAGTCCTGGATCTGTCAGAGCGTGATCGTAAATCACATTCACATTCTCGGTTACCGTTGCGGATTCGTGTATTTCTTCTAGTAGTTCAGTAGGAGAAGGAGCTTGTGTATCTGGAACTGGGGGATCAGATGAAAAAGTGCTTGCAGGAGTGGAAGTAAGTGTTGATGCTGTATCCAGATCAGGAGCAGTAGCTGTTGCAGCAGGGGTGAACCAAGCCGACAACTTTGAAAGTTTGCTAAGTTTTCCTTTTTCCTCTGCAGCTTTGTTCCTCTTCTGTGCTCCACTAGCGTATGTACGCTTCATTTCTGTTAAAAAAAGATGCAAAATATATATATGCCCTTATTTTGCATAAAATTGTGTATTGTATTGGGGCAAACATCAATTCCGAACTGCTCGTTAACCTTTTTTGCCAATTCAACATACGTTATAAAATGGTTATCATCATATAACCCCATAATATATCATTTATGCTCATCCAAAAGACATTTACGACCAGAACCCACAAGCCTATTTAAACTGCCTGTTCTTTTGTACTTTAATGGCAAATGATACGGTTGACTTGGGTATCCCCCTGATTTTGCTTATTTGCGCAACTGTAATTTTTTTAGTAGTCATCCAAAACAAGCAGGTATTTGTCACTGTATACCATTCAACATAAAAAGAAGATATTTAATAATTAATATTTTTGTTAATTATTTTTTTTTACCAGTTTACCATTTTTTTTTACCAATTTACAATTTTTTCGTGACCTGGATGGTCTTGCTTTCCTGCCAGAAGATGATGTACCTGAGGGCATGGCCTACCTCCGTGAGAACATTCCTGATGGACTAGAATCCCTTCGGCAGTACTTTGATAGCACCTATGTGTCCGGAACCTACCGTCAGATACAGCCACCCCAACGTCCAGATGGCATACTACCTCCCCTTCACATTCGTCGCAAGCCACCTATGTATCCACCATCCATATGGAATGTTCACACTATCACCCTTCAAGGTGGCTCCAGAACCAACAACATATGTGAGGGTTGGAACAATGCCTTTTCCAAGCTGGTAGGACATGCTCACCCCACCATCTGGAGAGCCATTGACAGCATCCAGAAGGATCAGGCCCAGGTTGCCACTGCAATGCTACGTGATGAGCATGGTGAACCACCAGCCAAGCGTGTACGCCGCCACACACTTAAGCTCATGGTGAACCACCAGCCAAGCGTGTACGCCGCCACACACTTAAGCTCATGGTGAACCACCAGCCAAGCGTGTACGCCGCCACACACTTAAGCTCATGGTGAACCACCAGCCAAGCGTGTACGCCGCCACACACTTAAGCTCATGGTGAACCACCAGCCAAGCGTGTACGCCGCCACACACTTAAGCTCATGGTGAACCACCAGCCAAGCGTGTACGCCGCCACACACTTAAGCTCATGGTGAACCACCAGCCAAGCGTGTACGCCGCCACACACTTAAGCTCATGGTGAACCACCAGCCAAGCGTGTACGCCGCCACACACTTAAGCTCCAGACAAAGTTACATACTCTCTGTACTGACCGTCGTGATGGCACCAAGTCAGTTCCAGATACACTGTGGGGCATTGGACATTGTGTGAGATGGAAGTAGAGACTGTTCTATTGTTATATTTTCTATATTGTGTACACTGAATATGTGGATACCGAATACACGATTAAAAAGCAAAAAAGAAAAAAAAACTTAGTTGTCTTGGAATATGAGTGAAGTGGGGTTTTGTCCAATTGGGCTATCTACTGAGTGGGGTTTGTCTGAGTGGGGTTTTGTCCAGTGGGTTTTTGTCCGTTTACCCCGACAAGCACATACAATGCCTACAGACAATCAACATGTATTATCAGCTCAATTAAACATTGAAACAGTAGCAGGGTTTAGCACCTAGCAAGGTTGGTTAGCAGAGGCTTCATGCCATGATAAAAGGACTAGCCAGAGCTACACAGACCTGCTGTTACTAATGGCAATAAAGGGCCCTAGTTGATTTGTGCATTGGTTGGGCAGATGATTTTGTGAGATATATTACTAGTGATGGGAAGCGTGTGTCAGGAGAACCAGAATTGTAGGAAGATGTAGTAAGCAGGCATGGGTTAATTTCAATCGTTAATTCAATTAACTCAATTAAGTTAATTTAATTAACTAACTTTCTAAAAATGACAAATTAATTAAATTAAATTAATTAACTTTACTGGAAGAGGTTAACTTAATTTAATTTAATTGAAAAAAATCACAATTAACTTTCAATAATTTTTTTCATTGGGTATATTATTTTATGCAACCCGGTGGTGACAGCCACTGGCTTGCTGTCAGGAGTAAGAATTAGCTTTGATGATCATAGTGCCCATTAGACACAGCCACTCAGCCAGTGACCCAAGTCAATGTCCAGTCAGTGTCAACCAGTGAATAAGCTGAACTGTGAGTGTGCCTGGCCAGGTGCTACAGTATTATATAAGAGTATTGACTCCTCTTGCTTTTGTAGCTTTCATCACCTATCCAAGGGGATGCAATGCAAAGTGTATCTGGAGTCTGGAGTTTTCTAGACATAATCCCACATGAGAAAATCCAACGGGACAAATGTGAAAAGTGAATGAAATCCCGCAATACAATATTTAACTTAAATTCTCGAAATGTGCTTTCAAGTTTTAGAGACATTTGTGCAATGTAATTATGTTTCATTAACTTGCTTGCCATGTTGCAGACAGGGATGCCAGTTAACCCTCCCCCTCCCCCCCCCCCCGTAGCAGATAGTGGCTTCTTGTTTGTCTTGTTATCTTGCATGGGAATTGTTGGCAATAATCTTCTTGTGAGTAGTGGCTTCCATGGTGCCCACAAGACAAGACTTGTTTGTATGGGTGGCAAGTGCAGTGACCATCTGGTAAAACAAACCAATCATATGATATTGGTAATTTAATTGAACAATTTGGGAGTTTAATTTAATTGACCTGATAAATGTGTGAGGTTAATTTAATTAGGAAATTTCTGAGTTAATTGTAATTTAATTAATTAACTTTCTAAGTTAATTGCCCCATGCCAGGTAGTAAGTTTTATTATGTTTTGCAGCCATAAAGGCTTAATAGTACATGACTATTGTGTAGGCGTACGTGGAAAATATAATTATATACATTAAAAGGAAAAAAGGCAATGAATTAATAGAGCATTAAATTGCATATAAATAAATATAGTATAAATCAGTATTAAATTATGAAAATTAAATTGTATGTAAATAAATATAATATAAATGTGTATTAAATTAAGAGCATTAAATTGCATATAAATAAGTGAAAAATAGAGTATTAAATGTAGAGCACTGGATTGCATGAACATAAGTAACTAAAATTAGGTTTTGCTTTAATTACAAGTAAAAAGTAGAAGATTATGAAATAAAGTTGTGATTAGGTCTAATGCCAGTCGTAAAGTGCATATGGTATAAAATAGTTCTTAAATCTATCAGTTCTGCATCGAAGCACAGTGTACTTGTAGTTACTGCGGGTTGCGTGAGTAGGTTCCCTGGTTGGAGGCAGAAGATGATGCAACTTGTGATTAGGTTGTTGCATGTTCGTGAATAGAGTTCTGCATAGTATTTCCCTCCGGTCTGCCAGTGTTGGGATTCTTGCTGTCTTTGTTGGATTCGAGCTGCTTCGTCTGCTGTTTAGTTAAACTCGTGTGCCACACCTGGCAGCGTACTCAACCACTGGTGGGACCAGTGTTGTGTAAATCTTAACGAGGTGGTGGGATTCGACTCCAGCTCGGTTGAGCAGTATTATGAAGTATAGGCGTTGCGATGTTTTGACGGTTATTTCGTCTATGTGGGGTTGCCATTTTAAATAAGCTGTTAGTGTAACACCAAGTAGTCGGGTTGAGTTCACTTGTTCGTTGGGACTGTTGTTGATGGTTCGCGGCGGGATGTCTGGCGGGGTTCTATTGAAACAAATGTTTAGCTCCTTCCTCTTTTCGTAATTTAGTTCCATATGTTGGTCGCCGTCCACTGCGCGACTTCGGTTGCTGCTGTTTGTAGTGAGCTATTGTGGCCGGGGGGGGGGGGTTGAACATGTTTCCCATATGGTGCAGTCATTGACATATTTCACATGTACGCAGGATGTTTTAAGTCATTTGTGTGGTGCATAAAGCCGATAGGACAGAAAATTGTTCCTTGTGGAACGCCTGCGTTGATAGTAGTGAAATCCACATTGCCGATCTTTACTCCCTGTTTGCGTTGGCACAGGAAATATATTAGCTACTTGATGATGAAATTCAGGAGGCCAAGCGATGTGCATTCTGTAAGTAGAGTATGGTGGTCAACTCTATCAGACTTTGCTGAAATCAACAAGGATACGGATCATGGTTCCGGGGGCGGAGAGGGCGAACTTCCACTCGTGTACCAGCTCGACCAATGTGTGTACAGTGGATGTTCCCTTTTTATTGACCCATATTGTTTAGGGTCGACCTGGTCGCTGGCAATGTCCCGAATTCAAGTGCAAATGAATTTCTCCAGGCACTTCGATAAGACTGGCGTGAGAGAAATTGGGCGTAAGTCTTCGAAAATGATGACAATCAGTGCACACGCACAGCACCTATGTGTAGAGGAGGGAGTTGGTAGACTATAGGAGGGAGTTGGTGTGATAGAGTGTAGAGGAGGGAGTTGGTGTGCTAGAGTATACAGGAAGGAGTTGGTGTGATAGATTATAGAGGAGGGAGTTGGTGTAAGATTATAGAGGAAGGAGTTGGTGTGATAGATTATAGAGGAGGGAGTTGGTGTGATAGATTATAGAGGGAGTTGGTGTGACAGAATGTAGAGGGAGTTGGTGACAGATTATAGAGGGAGTTGGTGTGAGATTATAGAGGTGGGAGTTGGTGTGGTAGATTATAGAGGGAGTTGGTGTGAGATTATAGAGGAGGGAGTTCGTGTGACAGAATGTAGAGGAGGGAGTTGGTGTGATAGATTATAGAGGTGGGAGTTGGTGTGGTAGATTATAGAGGAGGGAGTTGGTGCGATAGATTACAGAGGACAGAGTTGGTATGATACAGAGTACAGCTCTGTATAGAGAGTTGGCAATGCAAAGACAGACGTTCAAGAATATTGTTGCGTAATTCCAGGTCTGATGAAAAACAGAAGGCTGGAAAAACTCCTGAGCAGGAACAAATGCCCAGACACACAAACGTTGTCTGCTGTTGACACTGACTGTCAAATTGATATATAAATTGAAAAATAAGAAATACAATGAACAAAGGAAATATATATATATATTTATTAAATATATTCTTGATTACTAAAAAGCTGTAATTATCAATATAAATATTGACATTTAAATATCACAGTTCTCCCCTGTATGACAGTAATAAGAACAAAGCCATCAACAAACAAAACTTCTGTGTATAATAAATGTGTTTAAAAGAACAAAGGCATTAACAAACAAAAACAAAACTTCTGTGTATAATAAATGTGTTTAAAAGATCAAAGGCATTAACAAACACAAACAAAACTTCTGTGTATAATAAATGTGTTTAAAAGAACAAAGGCATTAACAAACAAAACTTTTTTGTATAATAAATTTGTTTACAAGAACAAAGGCATTAACAAACAAAAACAAAACTTCTGTGTATAATAAATGTGTTTAAAAGATCAAAGGCATTAACAAACAAAAACAAAACTTCTGTGTATAATAAATGTGTTTAAAACCAAACAGTTTCAATCGTAAATTTTTTATCACAGTGCAGGAATGTTCACATGTCGAAAGCTCATCACTGAAACCCAGTTTCTTGGAACTGTGTAACATGTTGGCAAGTTTGGATGTTATCTCACAAGATAATGACTGTTCTGTTGACCTACACAGTAAACGTCCACAGCTGCTTCATAAAGAGACTTCAATGCCGAGTTAAAGGTTCCCCTCAATTCATTCAGCCGTGTAAGTGATATGCACAGGTGGTTTAATAGAAAGTGAGAACTTTTGTTGAAATCATCGAAAGAATTGATCCTGATTGTTGAATCTGGTAACTTGTGAAATTGTGAATATCCTCATGTAGTAGTATATAGACCTGGTCAACGTTGCCTTTTATTGCAGAAATTTGACTGGGCCCAGCCAAAAATAATATACCAGTTTGTCGAATGATTTCACAAAAACTAAAGAACAAATTTGCACAAATAAGCTTGCATGTTGCTATAGATACCAGGTAGGCTTGATGTTTTTTGCGAAATGATTCTTAAACGAGACGAGTGAAAAACTGAATTGTAGAAGTTGTTTTAAGGTTGGTGATGTAAATAGACTAAACAGTACATAAATAGCAATGTAAAACACTGTAAAACACTGTAAAACACCGTCCTTTTAACAGTCTGTACTATCAACCTGTAAGTCTGAGAAATAGCATGAATAAATAGTAATATAAGTACAGTGTATTCTCACCAAAAAAATTAATGTATTTATTGTATATGCATGCCTGAGCTTGTCTTGCACTGCTATGTTAACTTGTGTGATGTGAGCACTGTCAAAAACACTTGTCACACAATACAAGAATCAGTAATAATTTGACACAAGCGACAGAATCAAGAAACACTTGATGTGTGCAATGCAAGAATGGAGTATTGTACCAGTATATATGTAATAAAACACTCCTGGCTGTCACCAAAATGTTTTTTGATATTTACTAGAATTGGAGAGATTAAGACATCAAATATAATTTCTTTAATAGATAATAATAATGTATAAAATACTTCTATTGCGCTTAAATCCTCGGGAGACACAAGCTCGGCAGCGCACCAAAACAAAAGGGGTTAAGCAGTTCATAATTGATAAGCAGTTCCAGTTGTAAACAGTTTGATTGGTGGAGCTATGGAGGATAAGGAAGTTTAAACAGGTGGGTTTCTAGTTTACGGTGAAATGTTGTTATATTTCCTTCAGACTTAACACTAGATGATCGAAGCTGTCTGGGCTGCACGAGTGAGCAGTGAATGTAAATATGCTGGTTGCTTGGATGAAAGTGCTTGATAGGTAATTGTACAGATCTTAAAAATAATGTGATATATGACAGGGAGCCAATGCAATGATTTAAGAAGTGGTACTGAGCGAGAGAAACGAGGAGGCTGGGTAACACATGTGATCTACATTAGATCTACGTGTGATCTACATGTGATTTATGTGATCTGCATATGATCTATGTGCGATCTACATGTGATTTATGTGATCTACATATGATCTATGTGATCTACATGTGATTACTGTGATCTACATGTGATCTATGTGTACTTGTCCCAATTGTTACATGCACAAGTTTGATATGCTGGACCTAATAGACCTACATTACCAAAATATAACAAAAGTACACACAGCCACACACGCACGCACTTTTTGCTATGGATATCTTATGATCTGTTGTTTAATTTGTTCACAATACCAAAAGATTTCTGAAAATCTCCCAACATTGCATTCATCAGTATGACATCTATAGAAAGATATCGTTGTCACTCGGGCATCTGAGTCTCAGTCCAAGTCTAGGTTCAAGTCTGAGTCTGGGTCCTAGTCCGAGTTGGAGTCTGAGCTTTGGTCTGAGTCTGGGTCTGAGTCTGAGCCAGGCATCTCAGGAACGTCATCTCCTCTTTCATCAGCAGTCCTCACGTACATGGGTTTATTGAGATAGGTGACAGGTCGGAGGGTTGAAGGGTGATGTCTCCCATAAAGTTCACAATGGACATAATAACTCTTCCTGAAGTACTTATAGGCCAAGTCATAGTTGTCTGTGCCATGGTAGTAGGCTGCCATGTTGTAGTAGAGAATGCATGTAGTATTGTGATTCTCACCAACCACACGCAGTGCAAGAGCCAGTGCTTCCTTGTAAGTCTGCATAGAAAGAGAACAAAGCAATTACCTATAAGCTGACTGAAAAAAGATTATTAATTATTTTATACATGCAGTGTAATTGTTCTTTTGCAACCACAAGAAGAAACATTGATCAATATAAACAATAAGGTCTTAGCAAGAAATTAGTTTAGCTTACAGTGTGCGCGCGCGAGTGCATATGAGGTGCCGTAGCGGCCAAAAGGGTGATGAAACGCAAGAACCGTCGAGTTCTGTCTGTGAGAACCATCGAGTTCTGCAAGAACCGTCGAGTTCTGCAAGAACCGTCGAGTTCTGCAAGAACCGTCGAGTTCTGCAAGAACCGTCGAGTTCTGCAAGAACCGTCGAGTACTGCAAGAACCGTCGAGTCCTGCAAGAACCGTTGAGTTCTGCAAGACCCGTCGAGTTCTGCAAGATCCGTCGACTTCTGCCAAGTTCTGCAAGAACCGTCGAGTTCCGCAAGAACCGTTAAGTCTGGTTACCACTGAAAATAGTGCTGTAGGATGTGCAGTGACGTAATGCCGCAAAATATAATATACTACCCACATAAAATTTACTAAAAGTTACCATAACAGAGTAATTGATATTTACTATATTTTCATGGATCACTCACAAAGTCATTCTCACAGAGACAACGAATGGAAAAAATCCTGTAAATGCTACCAACGTAAACGTACTTAAAAGCTAAATTTACATTTAAAACGACAATGCCACGAGACGGCCTGCAGAATACATAACGAATTCATTGCAACATCCCGTGTCAGCTGTCGTGGCATCTCATTGACATGCTGAGCAAGTTTTTCAAAATCACCTACCTCCAGCTCTTTTTAAATGCTCTCATGTATGATGCCCGTCAATGTTTACAAAAATATCCATGTATTCATGCGCCCACGTGGCCCATAGCAAAGAAATTCCCAAAAATCCCTTCGCCTGTTAAACTGTAAAAAAATGCATTAAATATGCCTGCTCATCTGCACTTATGTCACATTGCTTAATTTCACATATCACAATTTAATACACCTGACCGCTTTTGTCTGAGAAAGTGTCAAATTTTATATCAAGTTGCGGCACAATGCATATGTAAACCCATTATGGAACACTCCTGCTTATCACGTCATTAGTATTTGTTTGACAGCCAAGTCTAAACAATGCCTAATAATTAGTTGAAAACCAGTCACATAATTTAATCATAGGTCGATTTTGACACTTGATAAATCATAGATCATGTACATGTGAGGGTCAATATCTTCTACCATTATGTTTAATTCATTTTTTTTATTTAGTATACTCCTAGCATTTAAACACACGCATCTATAACCTGCTTCAGACATGTTTTTTGGACATTTTGTTATTGGTTTATCTGTACTAGTTGCCTCTTGTCCTGCTTGAGGCATCTCTAAGTAACCCCCCCGCGCTTCTAGTTTAAATAGTGTTTACTACCAAAAATATTAGTTATGCTACCCATGCCACTGTCTACTGCTGCTGTGAGTCCATCTGCCCCCTTTCCACTTAGATGAAGCCCGTCCTTCATGTACATATCAGCCCTTCCAACAAAACTTCCCCACAAATCCAGAGCATTGCAACAAATGAATCCTGCTTATTGTCTCTTTAAATACACATGAGTTTATTTTCAAACTAATATACACATAATTGCTTGATTTTTAACCAAACATGGCATAACTTAGTCAGAAAAGTGACAATTTGTCACATTTAACAGGATTTTGGGTGATTTCCAATGTGTCAGACTAGTCAAATTTATTGTTTATGTGACTGCTTTCATGATTCTAGTTGATAAGATAAAAGGTATACCGCTTGATTTGCATACGCCACCATAAAGGGTATCACATGACCACAAGGTTGTTTGATTTAAATCATTGATTTAAATCACTAAAAAAAATCATTGATTTATGTTTTTTTATTTTGGATTTTTTTAATCGCTGATTATATGAATTTAACACAAATAATTGCTTACAAGCATCGAGATCAACAAAGTTTTGTATGTTTTTTAATACAAAATACACTTGTCTTCAAGAGGAAGTATCTTTTCAAGTCAGAAGCCCTGAGAAGTCCACTTAGAGCTTGTGCTAGTTATTACCAATTCAGTATGTTGACTCAAGTGAGACAGTCTTGGTGACAATTGTTTAATACTGTACCAGTTCATAGTCTGGTTGGAGACCCTTAGAGTAGATTTAACAAGATTGCCATCCCAAACAAGTTTATCGAGAGTCCAACAATTTTCTCATCTATGTGTAGCCCGCCCTTATCAAATATCTGTCAATTCTATTTTTAAACATATTCACACTACTAGCATTAACACTATCATTTGGCAGTTTGTTCCATTCATTTATTACCCTCTGTGAGAAAGAGTACTTTCTCATGTCCAACCTACACTGCTCCTTAACTAAAGTTGCTTTGTGTCCTCTGGTTCTACTGCCTTCTTTAAGTTTGAAGAACATATTCCTATCAACATCCTCATAACCGTTCACTATTTTAAACACTTCTATTTGGTCTCCTGGTCTCTAGTGTTGTCAAACCACATTATTATAGGCGACTTTCGTAACTAAGGTCTCTCAATTCTGGAATCATTTTAGTTGCTCTTCGTTGTATTCTTTCTAGCTTGTCTATGTCCTTTTTACGATACGGCCTCCATGCTTAAATACAATATTCCAAATGTGGTCTAACTATTGCTTTGTACAGGGGTACAATTAGCTGTTTCTCCTTATACATGATAGTTATCCTAATTAGCCCTAGAATTTGATTTCCTTTCGAAGCAGCAATCCCACATTGCTCTGAAACTTTCATGTTAGCACTAAATGTTACTCCTAAGTCCTTTTCTTGTGTGGTTCTACCAAGTACAGCATCCCCAATTTTATATTCTCCGTCCATGTTTCCATGTCCTATGTGTATACATTTACACTTCCCAAAATTGAATAACATTTGCCATTTTTCTGACCATTTAACTAATTTATCTAGATCATCCTGTAAACTTTGTTTATCTGTATCATTAGTAACCTTTCTGAATACTTTTGTGTCATCTGCAAATTTGAGTACTCTGCTAGATATGTCATCTTCCAAATCATTTATATATATATATATATATATATATATATATATATATATATATATATATATATATATTAAAAACAGTATATGGCCTAATACTGATCCCTGTGGTACCCCACTCAAAACCGATTACCAGTTTGAAATCTCACCATCTACTATTACTCTCTGTCTTCTGTGTGTAAGCCACTTTTCTATCCAGTTGATTACATCATTACCATGGGCTTTTAGTTTAAGTAACAATCTTTGATGTGGCACTTTATCGAAAGCTTTCTGAAAATATAAGTAGACAACATCCACTGGTGACCCGTCATCTACCCACTTTGTAATTTCTTCCAAAAAACATAAGAGATTGGTTAGACATGACCTTACTTTTAGGAACCCATGTTGAGATGTATTTATTAATTTATGTTTCACAAGGAATTCCACCATGTGGTCTCTAATTAATGTTTCGAGTAATTTACATACAACTGATGTTAAACTCACTGGTCTGTAATTCTCCAGCTTGTTCCTCGATCCCTTCTTAAATAGCGGCGTAATATTTGCTTCTTTCCATTCTGAAGGAACTATTCCTTCTTCTAGTGACAAGTTAAACAATTTTGCAAGTGATGTACTAATTTGCTCAACAATTTCCTTAAGCAGTTTTGGTGGTATACCAACAACTCCAGGTGATTTATTATCTTTCATCTTCTTAATTTTCTGTGATATCATTTCAGGACTTACAAATAATTGTCCTAAATGTTCTGATTTATTGCCCTCAAATTTAGTAAATGAAACTGGAAGTGAGCTGATATCTTCTGTGGTAAAAACTGAGCTTAAATACTCATTCAGGACCTCTGCCATTTGAAACCCGTCTGAAATTATGTTTCCCCTGTTGTTTTCCAGTGGTCCGACCTTATCTCGAACTTTCTGTTTATACTCCTTACATAAGCGTAGAAACTCTTGCTGTCATTTTTTTTATATTACCTGCCAATTTTTTTTCAAAGGTTCTTTCAGATTTTCTAATTTCAGTTGTAGCTAGGTTAAGTGCCTCTTTGTAATTTGCATAGTCTTCATCCTTTCTGGTACGCCTATAAACCCTGCACGTAGTTTGCTTAAACACTATTTTTCTAATAGCTTCTTTTGACAAGTGTTTCTTTCTAGACTGTTTTCCCTGGTTTTTTCAAGGGAACAAATTTATCGATGATACTCTCAATTTCATATTTTAGAATATTCCAACATTCAATTGCGGTCTTATTCATCAGCATGTTATTCCAATCTAGCTTTGCTAAGTATTTTCTCATATCTTTAAAGTTACCTTTGTGGAAGTTTCTCTTGTTTTTTTTTTATGTTAGACTGATGTCAAAATGTATCTGATTGTGGTCACTGTTACCCAATGGTTCATGTATTTTTACATTGTCCACTAATTCTTTTTGTGATGATAAAACTATATCTAATACATTTTCTCCCCTGGTTGGTTCTAGCACATGCTAAGTAAGGAAGCTATCCTGAATTAAAAATAGAAATTGGTCCTCACCCCCTGTACTCTCTAGAGATTTCCATTGTATGTGTCCATGATTAAAATCTCCCATTATGATACATTCCCCTTTACTAACTTCCTTTATAGCATTTTGTATTTTTGTGTTATCCTCGTCGTTTATGTTTGGACTTCGGTAAACTAATCCAATAGTTAATTTTGAATTTGCTGAAACTATTTTGCACCAAACAGCTTCATCGTAATCTGCTTTCCTTTTTAATTATATTTCATAAGCCTGAATAGATTCTTTAACATATAAAATAACTCCCCCTCCCCTTCTTCCTATTCGATCTCTCCTAAACATTACGCATCCTGTCAATCCTAATTCAGCATCTGTTATGTCTGTGTGGGCCCATGATTTGGTAATACCAATTATGTGAGGGTCAATATCTTCTACCATTATGTTTAATTCATTTTTCTTATTTACTATACTCCTAGCATTTAAACACACGCATCTATAACCTGCTTCAGACATGTTTTTTGGACATTTTGTTATTGGTTTATCTGTATTAGTGGCCTCTTGTCCTGCTTGAGGCATCTCTAAGTAACCCCCCCGCGCTTCTAGTTTAAATAGTGTTTACTACCAAAAATATTAGTTATGCTACCCATGCCACTGTCTACTGCTGCTGTGAGTCCATCCGCAAATACTGCTGCCCCCTTTCCACTTAGATGAAGCCCGTCCTTCATGTACATATCAGCCCTTCCAACAAAACTTCCCCACAAATCCACCTTCCTCTTCCCAACATAGCTTCTCGACTAGCATGTTAATTGCCATCCCCGGCAATTTCGATATCTATGACCCCTCCTTCCTATTACTGGTAAAATCCCTGACAGTATTACCTGCTCAATCCGCGTCTGCTTTAGTGTTCTGCCCAAATTCCTGTATTTCCTAACCATGGCAGTTGTACCCTCCCTCTCTACGTTATTTGTCCTTACGTGTACTAAAACAGATCCACCCTTGCCCGACCCCACGATGTTTTCTACCCTCTCAGTTATCGCCTCTATTTTGGCCCCAGGCAAGCAAACTACTATGCCATCTCCCTTGTTTAAGACTCTGTCGATCTTCCTAACTATTGAGTCCCCCACAAACACCCTCGCTCTCTTTCTAACCCCCTCTATCACTGCCTGGGAGTAGCTCTTCTGATGGATCCCCTCCATCACATTCTGTCCTGCAGCCTTGTCACTTGGTGGCAGACTGTTATCAGGCTCTCTCTCACTCATCAACCTGTCACCTTTCCCTCCCGTCTCCTGCCTAACTTGCGCTCCAGTGGCATTCCCTCCTAACACCTTCCCTCCTGTCTCCCTCACTCCCATCGCCTTAACTATCGTCTCCTTCCCCCTGACTCCTTCGCTACTGTCTCCCCCATTCCCCTTTCCTTCGATCCATTTGTCTTCCCTTCCATTTCTTTCCTTCTCGTCTCCTTTCGTCCTGTCTCCCTACGTCCAATCTCCTTACATCCTGTCTCCCTACGACCTGTCACCTTACCTCCTCTCAGCCTCCTCCCAGGCTGAGGTGAGCTCTCCCTAGCATCTCTCTCGTCGTCTTCTTCCACTTTATCATCTACTGTCCCCCCACCAGAACCACTGGAACAACCCACCTGCTCCCTTCCCACCACTGCCACAACGAGCAGCCTCAGCTGTTCTAACTCCACCTCAAGTTCCTTCATCCTCGTACATCCGCTACACTCAAAACTAAAACTATCCGCCTTAACCTTAGTCCAGGACTTCTCACACCCGGACTTTACGAAGTCCACCCAGTTGCTACAACTGCTGCATATTAAATGCCTGGTGGCCTTTACCTGCCGTTTGCACGGCACCATCACAAAATTTAGAATTAATCTGATTGTTATGTTAGCCTTCAATAAGGCTGTTTTTGTGTTGCTATGTCTTTTCTACTAAGCTCGCACGAACAAAAAAAAGCCTGTCACCTAGCGAATACGGAGAACACTGTGTAAACAAAACAACGAAGTCAGTGTAAACCAACTTACGCTAAAATCCTGCTGTTAATTCCTTTTTACCGAAATCGTTTACTACAACTATATCAGATATTACCTTATGTATGTAATTTATTAAAATGTATCACTTTAATATATATTTAACAATGTATACGATAGTTTGGTACACCAGTTTAATTCACGACCTGTAAACAAACTCCCCATTATCACTCTTTGAATGAGTTAGGGAAAAATACTGCCTCTGTTAACAAAAACAGTTTCTTAATATATGTCTATAAGAAGTTTGTGTATATAGTATATGTGTAATAGTAATACTTATTTTAACCAATATTCCACTGTTTCTGACTATTCACTATGCTATCTAAATTTCTGAATGGTAAACAACCCTATTAACGCTCACTGACTTCACTGTCGGAGTTCGAAACTAATTTACTCTAAAATCCTGCCTCTGACTAATAATTAACAAAAACTGTTTTCTAATACACTACGTTTAGGTATAATATATATGCAATAGTAATACTTATTCTATTCGATATTCCACTTTTTTCTGTAAATTCTCTACACCAATTTCAAGTCGCTGCTGCACCAAGATTTCTGGAAGTCAATTTTCACACATGCACGCACGCACGCACGCACGCACGCACGCACACACACACACACAGAGCCCTGGAGAGGTGCTAATCCACCCTCTCAGCAAACAATAATTAGCACTGCTACAGCCACAGACACACAGCATGCTTTCCATTCCAAGACGGATTTTGCAGGGGGTGAGGCCTTGTGGACATTGCCTAATGTCTTTATATAAGCAAAAATTAAGTACCCTGTTAAGACAAGTACCCAAATACATTTGAATAGAACACATTTGAAAGAGTTTATAAATATAAACATCTATATAAATGTATATATACCAGATTTCAAAAAAATCAAGATAAAAAAATCCGATTTTTTTCAACCCTGCATGACCAGATACCCGTAGCGGCCAGATTTTTAAATGCAGTGCTTCCATGCAGTGGCTGTGACACAACCAACATACAACTATTTTGTCCCAATTTGTTACACAATGTTACCAATGCACTGGGCCACATAACAAATATCACCAAAGTCTGTTCTAATGAAAAATAGTTACCTGCTCCCTCATAAACTGGTGCCATACCCCCTAATTTTTAAAAAATTTCCATTTTGGCATCTGCTCTGTACCAGGCTATTCGTGGTGACCTCCAGGACCTTGGGGTCATCATTGACCATGATGAAAATGACCTGTATACCATTGTAGTGAAGAGTGGGATTCTCAAGAACAAATATGCGTGCAACCAGTTTGACTTGTGCCCACAAAGGCTTCTCACCCAGTTAGACATCAACCAAGATAAACACCTTTGTCTCTGCCAAGTGCTCAAATGCTCAACTACTGGTGGACAAGGTTTTGTGAACTGTGACTTTAGCAGTGATCAGATAAAGTGCAGCAGTAACAGGTGCAAGTGAGTAAGTGTAACAGGCGCAAGTGCGTAAGTGTAACAGCATTATGACAACAGTCTGAACTGTCCAAATAAGTAAACAATTCTGTCATGGCTTGGAGATGTACTCCCCTGAGTGATATTTTTCACATGATATTGTTATGTTACAATTTGTCTGGGGATGTTTTTTGAATACATTGGTGTGTGACAAATATAGATGTACTAGAAGATGTAGAGTTATAATTAAAGTTATATGGATAATGTTGTTGCTGTGTTTTATATCTAGTCCACTAACATTTTTAACATTATATTTAAGATACACTATGAAGATCAATTGTAGCTGACATTTCAGTCATTCAGACTGCACCTGGAATCCAGGCATTGTATGAAATGTCTGAGTGAAAAATGTCAGGCATTACACAAAATGACTGATTACACAGTTTACCTGTAACACAGGGAAGACCGGGGTTCGTTGTAAAAAATTTAACATTACATCATTTGTTAGATAGGCTATTAAGTAAACAGAAAATGTAGTTAGGCTAAATTGGAAAGACATATCTCCATCATTGATTGGTACTGTGTTTAAACGTCTCATTTACAAGTAAAGTGGGAATTCATGAAACTGTTACAACTTGCCCTGCATCAGGATAAGTTGTAGCACACATTCAGGTAAGTTATACATCAATTGTTGTATGATATACAAACTGGTCAGGCTGATGTCATAAGACAGTGTTCTTCCAAATGAAGATAGGGACATATACAGGCCAACGAGGAACATCCAACTTTCAAGTGTCTTGGTTCCTTGCAGCTGATGTTGTTGTGGCAGTCTTAGTATGTGGTTGGATGGCAAACCATTATTGACTGGAATGGTAACATTGTTGTAACGCTGTTACAACTTACCCCTTTTACTGTGTTACAACCTACTCCACAGGCTCACAGTAAACATTTCTAACGATATCACTGAAACAGTGGACTATTCCCTTTAGGTGCTACGGTCCTCTTAAACACTGACATCTAGACTAGTTAACTCCAGGTAGTTCAAAGTGCTACACACATTTACCTTGATACTACATGAAATCCACCAAAAAATTTAGTTTGACCCTGCAAGAATATCCAATATGGCGTTCTTTTGCCATTAATCCGAATTCTGGGATGGCGTGACAAAGATATGTGATATACCACCAGGGCGTGATATTGACACCTGTGAATAACATTGGAGCTGCTAGTTACTGTTACAACCTGCTCCTGTTATTTCTAGCCCTGGTCATGCACACGCATGCACACACGCCCGCACGCACGCATGCAAGCAAGCACGGTTAAATGTCACAAAACATCAACATGCAAAGTTTTGGGCTGTATGCCATTTTTATGACATGTAAAGACGAATGCAGTGGTGCTCTTTATGCCTGTCTTGATGAGACCTTTTAGGCAATGTATAGCGGTGTATTTGTATCTTGAAAACTCTTAGATGTATGTCCTATAAAATGGTAATTTTTTGGGTTTTTCTGCTGCAAATTTTGACGTAAATAGTTATCTTAAGACAAAACAAAAGGGATGGTTTTGGGGCTATGCACCTAAAACAGTTTATAAAATCTAATCATTTGTAACTCCAATCAAGAATATCATACAACTACCGCAAATGTTATTTGGTCAGGCTCAAACGCTGAGTGTAAGATTTGTTTTTACTAATGTGAAAATAAACAATATCCATACAACATGCATTTTCAAGCTAGGATTGCATGCAGGACTAATATATTTAAATATAACTCATTACACCTGAGGCATTCTACTTGGTCATATAAATGATAATTGACAATGGAAAAAAATATTCTTGGGATGGTAACTCTGTGAGGGGTAACATGTAGTATATAGTTTTAATGTGGTAAGAAAAATGCATATCTTTACAACTGCACTATATTCATATATTCAGTAGACAAATAGTATAAGGTCCAAGGTAGATGGACAATTATTGTTTTAAATTAGCGTGATATGGTCCGGTTGATGTACAGCCCTTCAAAATAGTTCCCATATCCATACAACATGCATGAGGTTAATATGGAAATATAGAAAAGTTCTGCCATTTGGTGTTGTTGATTTGTTCTACACGGGCAGCGTGGTTAGCGACTCACTGCGAATCCAAAGAAATCGACATGTATGAAGTAAGTCTTCATTGTTTTCTGACAACATTTGTTGTCAGAAATGCCGTAGGTAATGCTGGATTGTAAAATAGTTGATAAAACAGTGCGTGTTAAGGCGTTAATCGCATGTAAACTTGTTTTGAAACAACAATGCTTCACCTCAGTGGTAATACAGCAAGTTCATCATCACTTATGCCAGTGTTAATGCCGATCTGAAGATGATTGTTGTATGGATACGGGGGCGATATGTTTGTTGTATGGATACTCGGGCATACTCAAAGTTGGTCACAATGTGCATTATATTGACACTATTTACGGTCTAAAGGTATTATATTAATGATAACTATGTACAGTTTATAATTAGTGGGATATATTCAATTATCATTTATTAGAGTTCAGGAATTTTGCATAAACTAAGTCAAAGTTACATGTTATTTTGAATTACCAAAATGTGTTGTCTTGTCTGTGCCAATAGTTAGCATGTATTATTGCATACACACTACATTCACAAGTCATATGTAATATTTGTAGCCAAAGATATGAATTTCTCTGTGAAATCGTGGGCAATATTGACTACTTTTGAATGTATACTCAATAACAGTGTTTGTCGTATGGATACAAGCTAATTCTCTAAAGTGGTCCATGTGTATCTCTGGTCGGGTTTAGGTCAGGCTGGTCTACATGGTTTAGGTCAGACTAGTCTACATGGTTTAGGTCAGGCTGGTCTACATGGTTTAGGTCAGACTAGTCTGCATAGTTTAGGTCAGGCTGGTCTACATGGTTTAGGTCAGGCTGGTCTACATGGTTTAAGTCAGGCTGGTCTACATGGTTTAGGTCAGGCTGGTCTACATGGTTTAGGTCTGGCTGGTCTACATGGTTTATGTCTGGCTGGTCTACATGGTTTAGGTCTGGCTGGTCTACATGGTTTAGGTCAGACTGGTATACATGGTTTAGGTCAGGCTGGTCTATATGGTTGCTGAGCGTTTAGGCTTCATATTCTTAAGCATTTCATATATAATTACTTCTTTATTTAAGCAAAATAAAGAAAAATAGTGTGTTTAGGTAACATCTGTCAAGATAGAGCTGGTAGATCAGTAAGATAAAAGAAAATATTCGGAGGAAGAGGGAAATAAATAGTTTTCCAGTTTCTATGCTTCGCATTAACAATTGTGTGAGCACCAGCTATTTATATATATATATATTGCATGGGTGTTGCCTTTCTGATATTTATTGCTTATTTGCACAAAGAGTGTGCCTGCTTCAAAAAGGTGGCAGGATAAGAAGCGCCAGACAAACCCGGAGTATGCAAAGAATGAGACGAAGCGAACAGTTGTATGTGTAATTTTGTTCTGTAAATTTGTAATCAGAAGTGAAAACAATCAACTTCACATTAGTTACGATAATTTCAAACACGTAAGTTCCAATGATGACTTTAATTGCTGTATGTTTTGTATTTGGGCGATTTCCCTGCAACAATCAACGTGTAATGTAATTTAATGGTTGTCTATTTAATGATTAATCTGGGTATTTTTCCCCCTTCTTCCCAAAAATATAGAAAGAGTATCAGAAATGTCAAAGGAGGCAGTCGCACATCAACGACTTTGTAAGTCCATAACTGCCCAAAAACACAGAGACAGGTTGAGACAAGAGAAGCTGAGCAACAGCCAACAGACACAGAGAACGTCACACCACCAGACCCACATCCCTGCACCAGCTTGTCATGCTAAACCAACGGTTGATATTGCTGAGCCGAGTATTGTACGTAGGCTCAAATGCAGGCTTAAGCAGATCAAGGAGGAGAGTGGTCAGTTGGACACATATCCTCTCTGGTAAACACTGAACTGAAGTATCCATTTAGGTCTTAAGCCATTAAAAACCCTTGTGAAATTATATTTCCAGCACTATCTTCTAGAGGTCCGACCTTGTCTCGTACGTTTTGTTTACTCCTGACATATGCATAAAAACTCTTGCTGTGAGACAGGACAGGTTTGACACATGAATGTAGCAGACGATTTATGGTGCCTAGAGCTAGAACGAAAAGATATGCTGGTTCGTTTGTGCCTTCGGCGATCAGCGTTTTTAATCAGAAGATAGGAAGAACTGGGAAGGAAAAAATGAATGAGTATGTGGGCATATATGGGTGTTTTTAATGTTTTGTATCTATAATTGTGTGTGATAAATGTGGCATTTACTCTTGCATGTTTATATTTGTAATTGTATGCGTTGCACACACAGAAACGCAATTTCCCTGCGGGGATCAATAAAGTATTCTTTATCTTTATCCAACACATCCACCACCCACATCCACCACATCCAACACCCACATCCACCAAATCCAACACCCACATCCACCAAATCCAACACCCACATCCACCAAATCCAAAACCCACATCCACCACCCACATCCAACACATCCACCACCCACATCCACCAAATCCAAACCTACATCCACCCCCCACATCCACCACACCCACCACATCCAACACCCACATCCCACCACATCCACCACCCACATCCACCAAATCCAACACCTACATCCACCACCCACATCCAACACATCCACCACCCACATCCAACACATCCACCACCCACATCCACAACATGCAACACATCCAACACCCACATCCAACACATCCACCACTACATCGACCACATCCACCACCCACATCGACCACATCCACCACCCACATCTACCACCCACATCGACCACATCCACCACCCACATCCATCACACCCGCCACCCACATCGACCACATCCACCACCCACATCGATCACATCCAACACCCACATCGACCACCCACATCGATCACATCCACCACCCACATCGACCAAATCCAACACCCACATCGACCACCCACATCGATCACATCGACCACCCACATCGATCACATCCAACACCCACATCGACAACATCCACCACCCACATCGATCACATCCAACACCCACATCGACCACATCCAACACCCACATCGATCACATCCACCACCCACATCGACCACATCCAACACCCACATCGACCACATCCACTGACATGATTTGATTTTTGTTGCTGTGTTTTGAACTTAATTTTTTTAGGATTAAGCATTTTCCTAACAATCATCATTAACGTTGTGTTCACATGATGTCTTAATTAACATTTTATAGTTAACAATTTATCTTTTAGAGTAGAGTATACATATCAAGAACACAGAATTCAACCAATTTTAGGAGTTTAATCAAGTGTCTGTAGTATATCTTTTTAATGACAATGACTTACGTTTGTGCATTTATTTAAAAGTTCAGTTCCATGTATGTGTATGAATTAGCAGAATAAAGGAATACAAAATAACACATTTTCCCCACATAAAATTTATAAGTGGACCTGGGTATATTGACGTGGGTCAGTATACTATGCCATGGGGATATGACCCGGGTGAATATTTTTTGGATTATCAAATAAAAAAGTCATGATAACGAGGATTTCGTTTAACTATATCGGTAGGTAAAGTCTTTGAAGCATGACTCAGGTCAATATACTATGCCATGGGAATATGACCCGCACAAGTTAACCTTAATTTCAAAGATGTTATATGTGCAATATGTATGTAGAATATTAACAAAAGAAATAAAAAATCATAACAACAAGTATTTCATTTAAATATATTGGTAGGTTTTGTCTTCGTAGCATAACCCTGGTCACTATACTATGCCATGGGTCATTCCGTGTCAAATCAACACATTTTCAGGAAATTTTAAAAGTAGATGTCTCAGAATGTACTTAAATTTTAACCAATGACTAAGTAGGTAAACTTGAGCACATCTGCAAAAACACTAAACACTCACAAGCAAATTGTGTCTGTAGTTCCCTATTATGTGAACAGGTGTGTGTAAGCACCAAAACACGCACCCTTTATTTTTATCTGTTTTCTGACTTGAGAAGTTTACAAGTTACAACTCAGAAATTTGCTGAATATGTAGACATATCGGTACACATTATCTGTGTAAAATTAAGATATGATAGGGAGAAGGACAATGGGCATACAGGGCGCATGAGAATGAAACAAAATATAAAAAAATTACAATGTTTGACAAGTCCTAGGACCACAAAATTTTTTTAAACTGTGCATAGTCCTTTGTTAGGTTAACACCATATTAAAATTTCAGGAAGCTGTGGTTGCTTTGGTTTCCTTGAATGGTCTTTGCAGAATTAAATCTGGCTGTTAGCTGTTCTGCAACTCCAGAGATCTTCTCCTTGGAAACAAAGACAAATGTTATCTCTGAGATGTTCGTCATCAGGCACCACTCGTGCAACTGCCTTGAGGTCAGGATATGGTCAGCTATTGTACGCTGGAAGCTGGCGTGAGCTGCAAGCCTTTTAGTGCCGCCAATCTAGGCTTTTCCCGTGACTTGTGGCAAGAAAATGCCATTTAGCTTCTATGCCAATGTCTGTTTGGTGAAAGCAAAGGTTCTTGAGGTTTTCATAGTTCTCATACTGAGTTACTGCGCCATCGGAAAAGCACAGAATCTTCTTGATCTGTGGCAGTTCAGTCTTCAGAAAGGTAATCAGCTGCAACTGAAAAGCACAGACAGCAACCGTGTCATGCTTCATGACACCACTGATGCAGCAGAGACTTGTGCACACCAATTTGCCATCTTCTGTATGGTATGTGACCTGTTGGTTGTCCCAATAGATCTCTGAGCAGTATCTTGAAACATGAAATTACAGTTTTTTGTAAAGTTGAGGAAAACGATTGCCTCTTCATCAGGGCTGGGGTCAATTCCAAAGGAGTTGGAATTAATCAATTAAATTCCAAGTCCAAATCCGGAATTGGAGCGGAATTGGAATTGAAAGATTTTGAATGAGAGGAATTGGAATTGAAAAATGTTTAACAAAAGGAATTGGATTTGGAAATGAATGGAAAGGAATTGAGCATCTGATTTTTGTGTGACATCAACCAATATTTTTCTAGCCTGTTGTAGGTGGCTATGTGTATAATAATGCTATCAACTCATGCATTGAGGATCTGAAAACTGAAATCCTGTCATTCATGCCAGTATCTTATGATTTCTTTATGTTGCCACTTGCCAGCGGGTTAATGAAGGGTTCCAGACTGGCTTTAATAGAAACATCAAAGATATTTTCAACTGTTTACAGACCTGGGAAGTTAGCCCTTTTATACCCATGAAAAGACACTTATTGGCAGGCTACAGCCATGTGGTTGATCAATCAGTAATCACTGATTACTAATCAGAGATCAATGACCACTGACCAACAATACAAAGCATAGGCAAGCTAGCTGTAGCCAAATGTGTGAAAATGGTTTCCCACTTGCCAGCTTAAATATGTGTTGCCTAACATGCATCATCAGAACAGTGTGCAACAGTCATAGTGTACAGGTTGGTCAATATGCCCCCTGTAAAGTCGTCTGTCTTTGAACATTTTCTGAAATAATTTTTGTGGATTGCTCATTTCTATGTAACTTAATTACCATGTACGAATGTACATTACACATGTATGATAGTCATAATGATTATGCAAAGAATAATGACATGCTACATGCACATTAATCTTTCATTGCTGACTTTTGTCGTTATGTGGAATTGGAGTGGGAGCGGGAATTGGACGATTTTGAAAGGAATTGGAATTACTAAAAAGAATTGCAAAAAAGGAATTGGAATCGAATGAAAAGGAATTGGAGCGGAATTGGAATTGATTGAAAGGAATTGATCCCAGCCCTGCTCTTCATCACTAAGATTTTCCTTGGATTTTCTTAGGTAGGATGCTTGGCTCTTAGCTATGTAGTGGTGGATGGTTAGCTGGTCAGCCTTTTCAGCCAGGTCATCAAAAACTGTGAAACTGTTGTTTGACATTTGACTAGTGCTGTTCTGTCAGTGTACATCCACTGTCTGTGAGTGATGTCATTGTCTTCATCCAAGTCCAGCTGTTCGTGGAGATGATTCAACAAAGTGACTTTTGCACCATCTTTGCCTAGACATCTCAGACATTTCATCAGCATGCACTCTTTTTGTACAGTACTGCATACAACCAATTCCATGACTTGTGACAGATCCGTCTTGATCAGTCATGCCAGCTGCCAGCATCAGCTTAGGGTTCTGGTGTATGGTGCAGACACAGACAGAATGTGTACCTACCTCGGGCACCTACAGTGACACACCAATTGGGACGCAGCTCACACAACTTAGAAATTCCAATTTTCAGAAGTGGGTGAAGTTCTTTGAACTGGACAGACACTTCATTCAGGTTGCTAAGAATCAGTCTCTTTTGCTTCTGTTCAGGTTTTCCTATTATTTTGATCGAAACAAAGTCGTTCTTCCCAGGACACTTACGTGAGATGTCATCATCTTCAAAAAAGCATGGACAGCATCTACTGTACTTGCAGGCAATGATTTTCCCTTCTTTGCCATGGGTTCTGCCAGTATCCATCCTAACACTTTCAGAACACATGCTTTGTTCATAAGGTAAGCAGAAACACCAACATGTCCCTGGGTCTGTTCAATTGCCCAGCTTGGAGGTGCCAGTGTAAGAAGTTGTAGCTTCTTTTGCCTCGTAGATATGGCCGGTTTCTGCTTTAAATCCTTCACAAAGTAACATTAGTGAAGGAACAGCGTAGATTAGACATCAGAAAGTACTCATTCTCAGAGGACAATAAATGAATGGAACAAATTATCTACAGAATGTGTGAATATGTTTTAAAACAAAATTGACAAATATCTCAGAAGGGCGGGTTACACAGAGATGAAGAATGGTTGTCCACTTGCCATTTGAGTTTTTGCCTTGGATGGCAGTCTTGTTAAAAATCTTGTTATATCTTGTAACTGGTGCCTGATTGAAGAAACCCAGCAAAAAAACAATTGTACCAATCGCATTTCAAGGAAAGTTTGATGAAAGACTGCCATTTGAAGTCAAGTGCGGGTGTATGAAGGAAAGTCATTGCTTCTTATGTGCATGTCAAATGGCTACTGGTCTATGAACTACACTGGAAATTATATCCTAAAGAACCAAAATGGCCACCAGTTACAAAGTCAACAAGATTAAAAATATATAATATATATAAGTGTCATAGGGCCTAACTGCCAAGTTTCACTTTTCTGCCTTTTCCATGAACACCGATGTAGACCTGCCACTCGATGGACCAGGGTTTCGGTACTTTCTGAATTGCTATGGCAAAGCAGACTTTGTCTGCAGGCCACTATTTGTTCGCCACATTGTCAAAACTACTGTATCTGACTCACCATGTCACTAACGAAAAGTCTTACAGAAAGTAAAAACTGCCAACATCGACTAAAACCATATATGAACAGATGTTCATCATTATGATTAATTTGTTTATGTAATGTAACAAGGGATACACAGTTCCCCCACAGTATCCCCCGTGACTCTCAACATTGGGGACAGTGTGTCCCTCGTAACTCTCAACATTGGGGACTGTGTATCCCTTGTGACTCTCAACATTGGGGACTGTATATCCCTCGTGACTCTCAACATTGGGGACTGTGTGTCCCTCGTGACTCTCAACATTGGGGACTGTGTGTCCCTCGTGACTCTCAACATTGGGGACTGTGTGTCCCTCGTGACTCTCAACATTGGGGACTGTGTGTCCCTCGTGACTCTCAACACTGGGGACTGTGTGTCCCTCGTGACTCTCAACATTGGGGACTGTGTGTCCCTCGTGGCTCTCAACATTGGAAACTGTGTGTCCCTCGTGACTCTCAACATTGGGGACTGTGTGTCCCTCGTGACTCTCAACATTGGGGACTGTGTGTCCCTCGTGACTCTCAACATTGTGGATTGTGTGTCCCTCGTGACTCTCAACATTGGGGACGGTGTGTCCCTCGTGACTCTCAACATTGGGGACAGTGTGTCCCTCGTGACTCTCAACATCGGGGACTGTGTGTCCCTCGTGGCTCTCAACATCGGGGACTGTGTGTCCCTCGTGGCTCTCAACATTGGGGACTGTGTGTCCCTCGTGACTCTCAACATTGGGGACTGTGTGTCCCTCATGACTCTCAACATTGGGGACTGCTTGTCCCTCATGACTCTCAACATCAACATTGGGGACTGTGTGTCCCTCGTGACTCTCAACATTGGGGACTGTGTCCCTCGTGACTCTCAACATTGGGGACTGTGTGTCCCTCGTGACTCTCAACATTGGGGACTGTGTGTCCCTCATGACTCTCAACATTGGGGACTGTGTGTCCCTCGTGACTCTCAACATTGGGGACTGTGTGTCCCTCGTGACTCTCAACATTGGGGACTGTGTGTCCCTCGTGACTCTCAACATTGGGGACTGTGTGTCCCTCGTGACTCTCAACACTGGGGACTGTGTGTCCCTCGTGACTCTCAACATTGGGGACTGTGTGTCCCTCGTGGCTCTCAACATTGGAAACTGTGTGTCCCTCGTGACTCTCAACATTGGGGACTGTGTGTCCCTCGTGACTCTCAACATTGGGGACTGTGTGTCCCTCGTGACTCTCAACATTGGGGATTGTGTGTCCCTCATGACTCTCAACATTGGGGACTGTGTGTCCCTCGTGGCTCTCAACATTGGGGACTGTGTGTCCCTTGTGACTCTCAACATTGGGGACTGTGTGTCCCTCGTGGCTCTCAACATTGGGGACTGTGTGTCCCTCGTGGCTCTCAACATTGGGGACTGTGTGTCCCTCGTGACTCTCAACATTGGGGACTGTGTGTCCCTCGTGACTCTCAACATTGGGGACTGTGTATCCCTCGTGACTCATGTGATCACGTTCATGTCAGTCCCGCCTTGTTAATTAGGGACGTAAAAGAACCATTGCGGACGATATGCACCCTAGCAGTGACCACCCTCAATGCCAGCATATAAAAGTCAGCTTGGCGATAATGTTCTAAAAAAGGCTGACCAGTTGAATCGTACCTTGATTTTTGCAGGCGAACGGTCATCGTAAAGCTGCGCCTTTGTCATCAATGCACCAGCCATGCTAGGCTCGTCGTTCAGCTGCAATCAAGAGAGGTTTATTGCAACACAACAATGTCAGTGCACATGTAATATCAGAACACATTTGTGTGGAAAAAAGAAAAGCCACAATACAGAGGAAATACACCAGATGAGTTGTCAGTATCAAATGTCACTTATTTATCTTTAGCATGAAATCTATGAAATGTTTTTAGTATAAATGATCTTAAATAATATACCCACAATAGATCATTCAAATATATCATTGTAACATAATTAATTGTCACACGAACAAATAAACCATGCTGATGGGTGTTCAGAAACAACGAATCATACAACCAGTGATTGGACATCAGCCACCCACTCGCCAAGCAATTCCAAGTAAACAAACAGGTGTTGACAGCGCAAATCTCGTTCAGCTGATCGCCCCGGTTAGTGCGCTTGACAGCTGTACTACAGCTATGCTCGGGCTGTTGAATGTTAGATCGCTGCGTAATAAGGCCGATTTTATCACAGATTATGCATGCGAAAAACGTCGCTTCGGCCAAATCTACTGTTACTGTGCCTAGATTAAATCATCAGCCCATAATAACAAAGAGATGTACCGCATCACAAACGACCTGATGGGCCGATCCAGTAAACCTTTGTTTCCGAAAAGTGATGATGGTCCTGGTGCATTGGCTGATTGTTTCGTCACGCACTTCACTGACAAGATCACTGATATCCGTATACATCTGGTGACTATAAGTACGCAGCACCAGCAGTCAGTATTTGCAGATGATGTTGACTGTTGTGTTGTGGATCCCCTTTGTGACTTCGAACTAGTTACAGGCAATGACATCTGTGATCTGGTAATGAAAGGTACTAGCATTTTTCATCTGACATCGACATAATTTCTGCAACCCTTGCTACGCTCGCACCAGTGTTAACATGCAATGTGAACCTGTCGATTGAGTCCTCAACAATGCCAGCTGTTATGAAACACGCAGTCGTGACACCATTGTTAAAGAAGAGTGATCTCAACCCTGAAATACTGTCCAACTACCGACCGATATCCAACCTGAGTTTCATATCACAACTCCTCGAGAAGTATGTAGCATTGCAAATCCAGCAGTACATGAATGCGAATGATCTCTTCGATGTCTTTCAGAGTGCGTATCGTCTTGCTCACAGCTGTGAAACAGCCCTTGTTCGTATAAAGGACGACATTCTACATTCGCTCGACAATCGGAATACCGTGATATTGGTGTTGCTCGATCTCAGTGCTGCCTTCGATACTGTTGATCACCGTCTGCTTCTAGACAAACTGCACGAAATTGGCATACGTGACAATGCACACCGCTGGATACAGTCGAACCTTTCACAGCGAACACAAGCTGTTAAAGTTGATAACGTCACCTCAAGAAGTGTTGATTTATGCTTTGGTGTACCGCAGGGTAGCATGCTGGGACCCTTGTTTTTTACAAGCTACTGTATGGGGCTCAACCATGTCTTCGAACTCCACCAACTCTGTTACCACATGTATGCTGACAATACCCAGCTGTATGTTGAATTCATGCTTTAGTCATGTCGCGCATGGACTACAGCAACACTGTTTTACGGACTGCCCAAGACGCAGCTGCGGAAACTGCAGATGGTTAAAAACTCCGCGGCACGGTTGATTACTGGAACCCGCAGACAATATCACATAACACCTGTTTTATTCAGTTTACATTGGTTGCCTGTTCGTCAGCGAATCGTATTCAAGCTTTTTTTACCTGTGTTTCACGCTGTGCATCATCTCTGCCCAGTGTATCTGTTTGTTTTTCTCACTCAAGATAGTAGAACTAGAGGACATGAGGTAACAGCAGTAGTACCCTACCCCTGGCATATATCCTACACAATGTATGAGCCAGGGGTGGTGGCAGTACTACTCTACCCCTGGCATATATCCAACACAATGTATGAGCCAGGGGTGGTGGTAGTACTACTCTACCCCTGGCATATATCCTACACAATGTATGAGCCAGGGGTGGTAGCAGTACTACTCTACCCCTGGCATATATCCAACACAATGTATGAGCCAGGGGTGGTAGCAGTACTACTCTACCCCTGGCATATATCCTACAAAATGTATGAGCCAGGGGTGGCAGTACTCCTCTACCCCTGGCATATATCCTACACAAAGTATGAGCCAGGGGTGGTAGCAGTACTACTCTACCCCTAACATATATCCTACACAATGTATGAGCCAGGGGTGGCAGCAGTACTACTCTACCCCTGGCATATATCCTACACAATGTATGAGCCAGGGGTGGTAGCAGTACTACTCTACCCCTGGCATATATCCTACACAACGTATGAGCCAGGGGTGGTAGCAGTACTACTCTACTCCTGGCATATATCCTACACAACGTATGAGCCAGGGGTGGTAGCAGTACTACTCTACCCCTGGCATATATCCTACACAACGTAGGAGCCAGGGGTGGTAGCAGTACTACTCTACCCCTGGCATATATCCTATACAATGTATGAGCCAGGGGTGGTGGCAGTACTACACTACCCCTGGCATATATCCTACACAACGTATGAACCAGGGGTGGTGGTAGTACTACTCTACCCCTGGCATATATCCTACACAACGTATTAGCTAGGGGTGGTAGCAGTACTACTCTAACCCAGGCATATATCCTACACAATGTATTAGAATCAGAAATAGTTTATTATTGGAGACTCCTATTAAGACTGCAAGCAGTCGCTGGCATAGGAGCCACCATAAAATCAGAAAGTAAAAATAAGAAAACGTACAAGAGAAACTTCCACAAAGGTAACTACAAAGATAATATTATGAGAAAATACTTAGCAAAGCTAGATTGGAATAACATGCTGATGAATAAGACTGCAATTGAATGTTGGAATATTCTAAAATATGAAATTGAGAGTATCATCGATAAATTTGTTCCCTTCCAAAAACATGGAAAACGGTGTAGAAAGAAACACTTGTCAAAAGAGGCTATTAGAAAAATAGTGTTCAAACAAACTATGTGGAGGGTTTATAGGCGTACCAGAAAGGAAGAAGACTATGCAAATTACAAAGAGGCACTTAATGCAGCTACAACTGAAATCAGACAATCTAAAAGAAGCTATGAGCAAAGACTAACATGTAACATAAAAAATGACAGCAAGAGTTTTTATGCATATGTCAGGAGTAAACAAAACGTACAAGACAAGGTTGGACCTCTAGAAGACAGTGCTGGAAATATAATATCACAGGGGATTTTAATGGCGGAAGACCTAAATGGTTACTTCAGTTCAGTGTTTACCAAAGAAGATATTAGTTCATTACCAGTTGCTGATGCTAAATTTCAGGAAGCTAAATCTGACTATTTAGGTCCGTTAGTTGTAACTCCAGAATTGGTAGCTAAGAAAATAAAGGCAATAAAGGATAACAAGTCACCGGGAGTGGATGGGATTCCTCCAAAATTACTAATGGAAACAGTAGAACAAATCAGTATACCACTTGCAATAGTATTCAACTTGTCATTAAAAGAGAGAGTTGTTCCATTTGAATAGAAAGAAGCAAACATCATACCATTATTTAAAAAGGGTTCGAGAAATAAGTCAGAGAATTACAGACCAGTGAGTTTAACGTCAGTGATTTGTAAATTATTAGAAAGGTTAATTAAAGACCATAATATGGTGGACTTCCTCGTTAAGCATAAATTATTAAATTCGTCTCAACATGGATTCCTTAAAGCGTGGTCATGCTTAACAAATATGTTATGTTTTTTGGAAGAAATCACTAAGTGGATAGACGTGGGATCGCCAGTAGATATTATCTACTTAGATTTTCAGAAAGCTTTTGACAAAGTGCCACATCAAAGATTACTACTTAAATTAAAAGCCCATAGTATCGGGGATAGCATAACTGACTGGATAGAACAATGGCTGACTGACAGAAGACAACGAGTTGTAGTAGATGGAGAAGTTTCAAATTGGAAATCGGTTTTGAGTGGGGTACCTCAAGGATCAGTATTAGGACCTAAATTATTCTTAATATATATCAATGACTTGGACGACAATATAACAAGTAACGTACTGAAATTTGCTGATGACACAAAACTGTTTAGAAAGGTTAATACTGATGGTGATAAACAACATTTACAAAACGATCTAGACAGATTAGTGAAATGGTCTGAGAAATGGCAGATGTTGTTCAATTTTGGGAAATGTAAATGCCTACATACAGGACATGGGAACTTGAATGTAAACTATAAAATGGGAGATACTGTTCTGGGTACTACTGTAAAAGAAAAGGACTTAGGAGTTACAATAAGCGCTGACATGAAAGTTTCAGAGCAGTGTGGTATTGCAGCTTCAAAGGGTAATCAAATTCTTGGATTGATTAGAAGAAACATAACATACAAGGGAAAAAAGTTAATTATACCTCTTTATAAAGCAATAGTTAGACCTCATTTAGAATACTGTATACAAGCATGGAGACCATATCGTAAGAAGGATATAGATACGCTTGAACGCATACAAAGGAGAGCAACTAAAATGATTCCAGAACTGAGAGACCTTAGTTATGAAGAACGCCTGAAAGAATGAGGTAAAATTAGTAAAGGATCAATGTAACAAGATTTAACAAGATTTGCCATCCAAGCCAAAGGCCCAGATGGCAAGTGGACAAGGAAGCCATTGGCTTATCGAGAGTCCAACAATGTTCATCTACTTATAGCCCGCCCTCCTGAGATATGTGTCAACCTTGTTTTTAAACATATTCACGCTGCTAGCAGTTACACAATCTGTAGACAATTTGTTCCATTCATTTATTGTCCTCTGTGAGAACGAGTGCTTCCTGATGTCCAATCTACATTGATCCTTTACTAATTTTACCTCATGTCCTCTAGTTCTGCTATCCTTCTTGAGTGAGAAAAACATATTTCTATCAATATTTTCATACCCATTCAATATCTTAAAAACTTCAATCTGATCTCCTCTTAACCTCCTTGTCTCTAGAGTTGTTAAACCACATTCTTTCAGGCGTTCTTCATAACTAAGGTCTCTCAGTTCTGGAATCATTTTAGTTGCTCTCCTTTGTATGCGTTCAAACGTATCTATATCCTTCTTACGATATGGTCTCCATGCTTGTATACAGTATTCTAAATGAGGTCTAACTATTGCTTTATAAAGAGGTATAATTAACTTTTTTCCCTTGTATGTTATGTTTCTTCTAATCAATCCAAGAATTTGATTACCCTTTGAAGCTGCAATACCACACTGCTCTGAAACTTTCATATCAGCGCTTATTGTAACTCCTAAGTCCTTTTCTTTTACAGTAGTACCCAGAACAGTATCTCCCATTTTATAGTTTACATTCAAGTTCCTATGTCCTGTATGTAGGCATTTACATTTCCCAAAATTGAACAACATCTGCCATTTCTCAGACAATTTCACTAATCTGTCTAGATCGTTTTGTAAATGTTGTTTATCACCATCAGTATTAACCTTTCTAAACAGTTTTGTGTCATCCGCAAATTTCAGTACGTTACTTGTTATACTGTCGTCCAAGTCATTGATATAAATTAAGAATAATATAGGTCCTAATACTGATCCTTGAGGTACCCCACTCAAAACCGATTTCCAATTTGAAACTTCTCCATCTACTACAACTCGTTGTCTTCTGTCAGTCAGCCATTGTTCTATCCAGTCAGTTATGCTATCCCCAATACCATGGGCTTTTAATTTAAGTAGTAATCTTTGATGTGGCACTTTGTCAAAAGCTTTCTGAAAATCTAAGTAGATAATATCTACTGGCGATCCCACGTCTATCCACTTAGTGATTTCTTCCAAAAAACATAACATATTTATTAAGCATGACCTCGCTTTAAGGAATCCATGTTGAGATGAATTTAATAATTTATGCTTAACGAGGAATTCCACCATATGGTCTTTAATTAACCTTTCTAATAATTTACAAATCACTGACGTTAAACTCACTGGTCTGTAATTCTCTGACTTATTTCTCGAACCCTTTTTAAATAATGGTATGATGTTTGCTTCTTTCCATTCAAACGGAACAACTCCCTCTTTTAATGACAAGTTGAATACTCTTGCAAGTGGTATACTGATTTGTTCTACTGTTTCCATTAGTAATTTTGGAGGAATCCCATCCACTCCCCGTGATTTGTTATCCTTCATTGCCTTTATTTTCTTAGCTACCAATTCTGGAGTTACAACTAACGGACCTAAATAGTCAGATTTAGCCCCCTGAAATTTAGCATCAGCAACTGGTAATGAACTAATATCTTCTTTGGTAAACACTGAACTGAAGTAACCATTTAGGTCTTCCGCCATTAAAAACCCGTGATATTATATTTCCAGCACTGTCTTCTAGAGGTCCAACCTTGTCTTGTACGTTTTGTTTACTCCTGACATATGCATAAAAACTCTTGCTGTCATTTTTTATGTTACATGCTAGTTTTTGCTCATAGCTTCTTTTAGATTGTCTGATTTCAGTTGTAGCTGCATTAAGTGCCTCTTTGTATTTTGCAGTCTTCGTCCTTTCTGGTATGCCTATAAACCCTCCACATAGTTTGTTTTAGCATTATTTTTCTAATAGCCTCTTTTGACAAGTGTTTCTTTCTACACCGTTTTCCTTGTTTTTGGAAGGGAACAAATTTATCGATGATACTCTCAATTTCATATTTTAGAATATTCCAACATTCAATTGCGGTCTTATTCATCAGCATGTTATTCCAATCTAGCTTTGCTAAGTATTTTCTCATATCTTTGTAGTTACCTTTGTGGAAGTTTCTCTTGTATGTTTTCTTATTTTTACTTTCTGATTTTACATTGATGTCAAAATGTATTTCATTATGGTCACTATTACCCAATGGTTCAAATATTTTTACATTGTCCACTAATTCTTTTTGTGATGACAAAACTATATCTAATACATTTTCTCCCCTGGTTGGTTCTAGTACGTGCTGAGTAAGAAAGCTATCCTGGATTAAAAATATAAATTGTTGGTCCTCAATCCCTGTGCTCTCTAGAGAATTCCATTTTATGTGTCCATGGTTAAAATCTCCCATTATGATACATTCCCCTTTACTAACTTCCTTTATAGCAGTTTTTATTTTTGTGTTGTCCTCTTCGTTTATGTTTGGACTTCGGTAAACTAATCCAATAGTTAATTTTGAATTTCCTGAAACAATTTTGCACCAAACAGCTTCATCGCAATCTGCTTCCCTTTGTAGTTTTATTTCATAAGCCTGAATAGATTCTTTAACTTATAAAATAACTCCCCCGCCCCTTCTTCCTATTCGATCTTTCCTAAACATTACATATCCTGTCAGTCCTAATTCAGCATCTGTTATATCTATGTTGGCCCATGATTCAGTTATACCAATTATGTGAGGGTCAATATCTTCTACCATAATGTTTAATTCGTTTTTCTTATTTACTATGCTCCTTGCATTTAAACATACGCATCTATAACCTTTTTCAGAGATGTTTTTCGGATGATTTGATATTGGTTTATCTGTGCTAGTGGCCTCTTGTTCTGCTTGAGACACCTCTAGGTAACCCCCCTGCACTTCTAGTTTAAAGAATGTTTACGTCCAAAAATATTTGTCATTGTACCCAAGTCACTATCTACTGCTGCTGAAAGTTTGTCCGCGAATACTGCCGCCCCCTTTCCATTTAAATGAAGCCCATCCTTCATGTACATATCAGCCCTCCCAACAAAACTTCCCCATAAATCCAACTTCCTCTTCCCTACATAACTTCTGGACTAACATGTTAATTGCCATCCCCCGACAATTTCGATATTTGTGACCCCTCCTGCCCATTACAGGTAAAATCCCTGACAGTATTACTTGCTCAACCCGCGTCTGTTTTAGTGTTCTGACCAACTGCCTATATTTCCTAACTATGGCAGTTGTACCCTCCCTCTCTACGTTATTTATCCCTACGTGTACTAAAACAGATCCACCCTTACCAGAGCCTACGATGTTTTTTACCCTCTCAGTTATCGCCTCTATTTTGGCTCCAGGCAAGCAGACCACCACATCATCTCCCTTGTTTAAGACTCTGTCGGTCTTCCTAACTATCGAATCCCCCACAAACACCCTCGCTCTCTTCCTCACCCCCTCTATCACTGCTGCAGAATAACTCTTCCGTTCGATCCCCTCCATCACATTCTGTCCTGACCCCTTCCCTCCTGTCTCCCCCACTTCCCACTCCTTTGCTCTTGTCTCTCCCACTTCCCTCTCCTTCACTCCGGTTGTTTTCCCTCCCGTCTCCCCCACTCCCTTCTCCTTCTCTCCTGTCTCCTCCACTCCCTTCTCCCCTACTCCCCTCTCATTCGCTCCGGTTGTCTTCCCTCCCGTTCCTTTCCTTCCCGTCTCCCTACGACCTGTCACCTTCCCTCCTCTCAGCTTCCTCCCAGGCTGCGGTGAGCTCTCCCTAGCATCTCTTGTGTCTTTCCCCACTTTATCATCTACTGTTCCCCCACCGGAACTACTGGCACAACCCCCCTGTTCCCTTCCCACCATTGCCTCAACGAGCAGCCTCAGCTCTTCCAACTCCACCTCTAGTTCCTTCATCTTCGTACATCCCCTACACTCAAAACTAAAACTATCTGCCTGGACCTCAGCCCAGGACTTCTCGCACCCAGACTTGACGAAGTCCACCCAGTTACTGCAACTGCCACAAATTAAGTGCCTTGTGGCCTTTAACTGCCGTTTGCACGGCGCCATCATACAATTTAGTTTTAATTAGTTTGCAACGTAGATTGGACATCAGGAAGCACTCGTTCTCAGAGGACAATAAATGAATGGAACAAATTGTCTACAGATTGTGTAACTGCTAGCAGCGTGAATATGTTTAAAAACAAGGTTGACACATATCTCAGGAGGGCGGGTTATAAGTAGATGAACATTGTTGGACTCTCGATAAGCCAATGGCTTCCTTGTCCACTTGCCATCTGGGCCTTTTGCTTGGATGGCAAATCTTGTTAAATATCTTTGACTGCTAACAGATTCATTGTTTTAAATAGTGGTGAAGTGTGTTCATTATATTTGCTCTGCGTAATTATCCGTATTGCCTTTTTTGAAGCTTATTTATTCTTTCACATTGAAACCCCCATATTGTCAGGCAGTAATTTATTTGTGTTTCTTCCAATTTAAATGTGTATCCAAAGTCAGTCCAAGAAAAATAAATTCATTAACTTTTTCTATAATGATATTATTGATTTTAGGAGCGGGTGCTTCTATATGTTTTCTATGCATGGGGAAGACCATGAATTTAGATTTAGCTATGTTTAGTGAAAGTTTGTTTATTACAAGCCATTCGTTAATTTTAGAGTTCTTTATTTATTAACAAATCGTTATCTGCATTTTGTGCGTTTACGGAATAACTCAATGAGCTTAAAAGTGAGGTGTCATCTGCATATGATATAAAATTAAACACTTGACTAGCCTCTGAAAAATCATTAATATATATTATGAATAATAGTGGTCCCAGAATTGAGCCCTGAGGCACACCAGTAGCTATGTGCAGTGTGTCAGATTTTAGGTCATCAATTTCTACAAATTGTATTCTATTTGTTAAATAACTTTTGAATAGTTGCAATGGTACTCCTTCTATGCCATAATATTTTCATTTATTTAGTAGAATCTTATGATTTAGGGTGTCGAAAGCTTTCGAGAAATCAAAGAATATACTAATTGGTACCTCATTATTGTCCATTTTTGTTATGATTCTGTCTACCAATTCTAATGCAGCGTACTCGGTTGAGTGGCTGTCTCTAAATCCATATTGATTATTGACAGTTTCTTGCTTTCAAAATATGAGGACAATTGATTGGCAAGGATTTTTTCCATAACTTTAGAGACAACCGGTAGGAGGGATATTGGTCGGTAATTTTTAATTATTGTTGGATTTCCTTTTTTAAATACTGGGATAACTTTGGCCACTTTTAATTTATCGGGGAATATCCCTGTATTAAAAACTTGTGTTAGTAAAAGCGTCAGAGGTTTGATAATGGTTGGAGCTAGTTTTTTTAATAATTTGCTCGAGATTCCATCAAATCCACTACTATTTTTTTGTTGGAAGTGTTTCTAGTATTGTTTGTTCATCAATATCACTTAATACAAACCTGTAATTTTGTTTTTTCTTCAGGTAGTGTTCAAAGTGTTTTTGACCCGTGTAAGTTATATTATTTGCCAGGTTTATCCCAATATTTGTAAAAAATGCATTGAATTTATTGGCTGTCTAGTTATTTCAGTGTTATTTACATTAATTAATGTGGGGAAACTTTTCTTGTTGCCGTTTCTTGAAATGATTTCACTTATTGTTTTCCATGTGTTTCTAATATCGGATTTATATTTAGCAAAAGTAGACGCAAGGAACTGTTGCTTAGCTGCACATATGCTTATCTTTAATATTTTATGTCTTAAGGTTAATATATATTATTTCATTACTCTCTTGAGGTGGGATTTGTTAATTTCATTCTTTTGTATAGATTGTCTTGGAATCTTATTGAGTTTAGTAGTCCTCTTGTTATCCATGTAGATTTTTTATGTTTATATTTGTTAAATTTCACTAATTTACACGACATATGCTTATTTTTTGCTTTTTCAATTTCGTCATGTATGATATAATAACTTACAATGGGATCTGCGGTCTGACTTTTATCTAGTTTATTATATAAATCAGCATTACTAATCTCATTTATAAATTTGTTGATAGCTTCATCATTTTGCAAGTGTATTTTAATCAAGTTTGGATTTGGTATTTTGGTGAGAGCAATGTCCAGTAAAACAAAGTATGGTTGGTGATCAGATAATTTGTTTAGCAGGATACCGGCAGTGGTAGCCTTTGTTGTTTGGTAAACTTTGCAGAACACATTATCTATTAACGTACCACATGTGTGAGATAACCTAGTTGGAAGGGTAATTTGAGGAAACAGGCTATGGGATGTTAGCAAGTCAAAGAATTCACTACACATTCCATTTTCGTTAATTTTGAGTAGATTTAAGTTGTAGTCCCCAGCTATATTAATACTTCTATTCAGTTTGTCAAGGGACAGTATGAGTGAGGTGAATTCATTAATAAATTGTTTAATTTGATCTCTTAACATTCTTGGTGGTCTGTATATATTGCCAATAATTATTGGTTTGGGTAACCCTCCCCCTTTTAGATATATTTAAATTTAAGCATACTTCGTATTGGAATTTTTTATCAACATATATTATTAACCCTCCTCTGTCACTGCTGCTCTTACCCTGAATTATGCAATCACATCCTGGTAATTGTATATTGAGAGAATAAGTCTGATCGGATATCCAGCATTCTTGTAGACACGTGACATTGAATTTATACTCTATATTGTGTAGTTCTTCAATGAATGCTTCCAATTCATAAAATTTAGCATATTTAAACTTAATATGGAGATCATTTTCTTTTTTTCATTCACTAAGTTCTTAAATTTATCAAGATCATAATACGATGAGTGTTTTATTACTTGTAATTCATTATTATTAATGCCGAGAATGCTGATTAAGCTGTTGTTTTTAAGCCCACCCAAATGTGAAAGAATAAAGGCCTGTTAATTATATATATGTGCGTAGGCATCAACTGTAATACATGTAACACACGAGGATGTTTGCCTTTTGTAGATAAGAGTGTGATAGGTGAGTGTATATCATTGTAATAGATGTATTTGTTTGTGGATTTCAATGGATGATACTGTGCTATTTTAGGAACATTATATGTGGATGCACAAAAAAGCATCGTAGAAAAACATAAACAGAAATTCAACATAATGGCTGACAGCGATGTGGAGTTACTGGCTCTGTGTCAGACAGAACGATTAGCAGGCGGTATGTTAAATCAAAATATAATGTGATGCAAATAATATAATGCAAACAATGACTAGTCCATGTTCTAACTATCACTCAGGCACTATGCACGGGCAACAGAAAATTCAAAAAGTGGTATATTATATCAAAATATTATGTGATGCAATTAATATAATGCAAACATTGGAGGCAACAACTGATGAGGTGTCACCTTGTCGCATATCAATACAATACATGCATTGCATTGATTGTCAGTGTACTTCAGCAAGTGCGACACAGTTAGTAACTGTTTAAGTCTCGTGGGGAGTTGATCCTCTTGATCAAGTTGTTGTTTTCCTTGACAACAACGTGTCCATTGTGAGTCCAGCAGTCTGCTATCTTTTTTTCTGCACGTAATTTTCTTGTTTGGAAAGCCATTAATGATCTTCTCAGTGTAAGGTCTTCGTTGATGTAGAGACAAAGGGCCAGCTCTGCTGACTTGTTGTGATTCTTTAGGAAACCTCGGGCGCTGTAGGCTGAATCCCGCATTCATTCGGATTTAAATCTTATGATCATACATCTGGGACGTGCGGGGTCAGTCTGGCGTCCGAGTCGATGGCAGCGCTCAATGTCTTGATCAGACAAGGGAGGACTCATCTTCATCTTCTGGTTGAAGATTTCTAGCACTTTGGCACGGGCGTCCTCGCCAGTGCCAGACTCAGCAATTCCCTGGATATGCAAATTGGCTCGTCGGCTATATTGCTCCGTGTCATCAATGCTCACCTCGAGTTTGTCGATTCTGTCCTTCAGTTCATAGATCAATTTGTCTTTTGCATCAATTGTTTGATGCAGACGGGTTATTTCTAGTTTCATGTCTCGAATTTCTTCTATCAATGCATGGGGATATATTGCAGATTTTATCTTTGCAACAATTTCCTCATCTCCTAGTAGCTCTAGGACTCTGAGTGCGAAGATGTTTTGTAGGTCTTCTTCGGCATTGGCGCTACCTTTTCGTGATGGCTTGTTAGAAGGCATTTTGCTGTGCGTAGCTTCGCTGTGGCTTAGCCGTCAAGGGAGCTTATGTAACACCGCAACGTGGTAACGTGGATCACACAATTGTTGTCTACAGCTTGTCATGCTTGACTGGTAACCGAGTCAACGGTCAGCACGTCCACTACCCAACTATCGCTCAGGCACTAGGCGTGGGCAACAGAAAGTTCAAAAGTTCGGCACAAATATCCCCTTTCAAGACTTACCGCCGGCAACACTTGCTCTCTGAACTTTACTCGTTTCAATGTCTCCGACACACCAACTTTATCTTTTCATATCACCACTATATCATGTGCTAGCGTTTCACCGTCCAGGGAGTATGTCACTGCCACTCGGTAGCCATCATTGTTTTAGCTAGGGGTGGTAGCAGTACTACTCAAACATAGTAACAGCTCGATAATATTTACACATTGGGGGAGGGTGGGAATTGAGTTTGTTATCCAAACAGGCGAACAGGTGGAAACATGTTTTAATTGTATGGTGCAGTGCTATGTCATATTGGGGGCATTGGCCCCCCTTGACTATGGGGTAAGAATTTGTTGGTGAATAACCTGTTGTTCCTCTCCGTGGTAGTGGGGAAAAATTAATGGATGACTAAGCTTTGGCCCCCCTTTCTGCGATCCTAAATACGCCACTGGCCAGGGTTGCATTCCCGCCGGTGGAAACCTGTTTTTGCCAAGACACTGTGGCAGAAACCATCATAAACCTGTTTCTGACGCTTTCTGCCGGCAGAAACTGTGACATATCTCCAAAAGCTGTCTGACATAAATCGCATCAATGTGAAACAATGCATTTAAGCAAAGATCAAAGCCTAGTCAAGTTATAAGAAATAGATAAGAGGTTACATCTAAAATTCTGTGTTTATATTCACAAATTGTTGTAAAAATATATTACATAAAATAAAATGTGTGAGAAAAAATAATAGATGTACAGCTTCACTTGTGAAAGGTAAATTAATTATGTAAATTAAAGATATACAGTGCTCTAAGTTTTGTGCACTGTATAAGAATTATATATGTGATCTTTTTCAAAAGCTTCCATGTCACACCTTTCAGTATTGTTATCCACATTTTTCCTACCTACCAAATCATGTTTTTTTCTGGCTGTGTGACAGGAATGCAATAATTTGTTCACTTAGGCCTTGAGATGCGATAAACAAAGTTGCAATCAGTGCATTTTCCAATGTGTGTCCCTTTGAAAAAGAAACTTGTTGCCACCTTGTGTATATACCCGTTTTTGTCACTTATATAATCAGGAATCATCATTGGTTTCATTTATATTGATACAGATGCTGATAGAATTAGTCCTAATTACAATTTATAGATTATAATGATCTTTTTCTGGTGTTTATTGATACATGGTAGTTTCTGACAGTTTCTGATGCTGCACAGGCACACAAAGTGTAGTATTGCCAGTCCATTGATGTGGTCCTCTGTCATGGTGCTATGCATAGCCTACATGTTTCAAGGCAGCAGACAGGGTTGGCATGTAACGAAGTAAAAGTACTTCGTTACAATACTTGAGTAGTTATTTCAAGTAATTGGCATGTAACAAAGTAGAATTTTTGACTAAATACTTTTACTTGTAACGAAGTAGTTTACTTTTATTTACTTTGCAATATATTTTCGTTACATTGTTTTTATATATACGTCAGTGAATGAAGTCTGTCAAATATTGGCATAGGTTAGGTCAAGGCCATTGACATGAAATGTCACTTCGAGCACACAACGCTTGAACGCCATCTTAAACCATGATGCAAATGTCTCCGTTGCACCATATAAACTATTAATCAGTAAGTTTCCAATATGTAATATAAATATTAAAATTTGCAATTTCGACAATGTATTGATAATCCCCATACACTGACACAATTCTGATATTCGTGAGCGAACGCGCATCGTGGATCGAGAACTTCACCGATGTTCGCCTGGCTTACGTCAGCATTAAACCGCATTTTTCTTTCACGAATAAAATTCATATTGAGATGTTTAATAAATTCATAGAAATGATTATGCTACAGAACTAAAGAGTAAAGAATTGATACTCTGCCATTTGGCAGCATCTTTTCACAGCAATGGCTTATTCAAGCTGACCCATAATATCAGGGACAGGGACCCTGACAGGGCATACTTTTAATTGCAATTAGCAACTGCATTCCTCTGTTGCACTGGTCTGTCTTCTGATCAATTCTAGCCCCAGCTGGTACCAGGTAACCAACACAGCTAGCTGCTAAAGCGTGTTGTTTAAATGTTTGTGTGAGCTGATAAGACATGTCTGGGAAGAAATGAGAAGGTGGGGGTTCACAAGCCAGATGGCTTCATCAGCTAGGCATCAAATGTCTTTGTTAATTTTACTATGGACAGTGCTAGGTGGTATTACCTCTGACCGGTTTCCCTGAGAGGCTACTACTACTACTGGACTGACCATCTAGCTACTCGGATACAATCACACCTGCGTATACATATCCTGTTGCATGTACAATCTAGCTCCTCCCATACCCCAGTGGAACAGGTCGATAAAAAGACATATTGTGCCTCATCATTAATTAAGTTCAGTATTTAACTGAAATTATTTGATGTTGTTAGCTCTCATTAATGATAATGTAATTTTCCAAGCATCCAAGTGAGCACCATGTTCAAGGGTGGCAGACCGATTGACCAGCTAAGGCTGTCTGTGAGCACATTGTTATAGGCAGAGTGGTTGCAAAACAGTTGTCAGATGCAAGCTGTGTAATTTATATAATATTACTCATGATTTTGTTGTTATATCTAAGTGTTGTACTTTTACTTCTACTTTTACTTCAAGTACTTTTAAAAAGTAGTTTTACTTTACTCAAGTAGTTTTTAGGTGAATTACTTTTACTTTTACTCAAGTACAAAATTAATGTAATTCAGTCAACCCTGGCAGCGGAGGGCACTGATGATCGTCCTCTCACATTCTGCACTTGTAATGCTGAATGTCCACATAAATTTCAGTTATGTTTGGGGAGAATGCATTGTCTGCTGTTTTGAGTGATGCTTCTGCATCTTTGGGAAGATCACGGTCTCCTTCCCCTAGCCAGTGCATTATCCAACTTAAAACGGCTTGTAAGTTCTGTGGGTTAGACATATCATTGTTACACTGGGCTGTATCATGCTTGCTAAAATATTTATATTCTAAATCATGCAACGTTATTTCATCAATTGAGTGCAAATAAATTGTTTTGTGAAGAAATGTCACCACACAAAATTGCTATGCCTGATCGGAAGCCTCACTGTAAGGCAAAAGGTAACACATAAAATACAGAAACATCACAATGCCGTTGTTGCCTATTGATAACTGTTCAGTGATTATTTCAAACAATTGCATTCATTTTCTTTTCAGCCAGTTACGTGGTGCATTTCTCTTCTCCTCTTCTGATGCCCTTCTGCGGCTGTCACTCAGCTGTTTGTGTCGATGCCCGCCATCTCATGTCACGCTTGCAGGTGTTGCTTAGGAGGAGGATGCCATTGTATTTAGCCTTTCCAAACCCTTTCTTGCTGATGGTGCTGCTCACAGTGTGGAGCCACGTCTAACTCTGGCATTAAAGTCTACCAGTAGAATCCTTTTCCTCCGTACATTCCGTGGTGTCCTCATCAGTATCAAGTGTCAGAGCGTAGACACTGATGATGGTGGCTAGTTGGTCGTTGCTTAGTTGTAGGCAGAGGGTCATGAGTCATTCGTTGATGCCAACGTGAAGTTCAACTGGCTGACAATCTTATTGTAATAGCAACAGGGAGTTCGACAAACTGGCTGGCAACATTGTTTGTCATATATCACGACTTCATGAGTTCTCTGGTGATGATGACAGTCCTGTTTTGGGAATGGTCACACTTTGGATGGTTCACCAGGGTAAGTACATTGCTGGTTACAAATTTCAATGTTTTGTTTTGGTTATCTTTTCTCTGCTGTGTTTGCCTACAGTTAGGCGATCCTGCCAGACACGGTTTTCCAGCCAGGAAGATGTTGGAACATTCTACCATATTTAAATCATCATATTCAAAACAGATTCTGCTGTATCAATATAATAGTCGAGTTGCCCGGTGTTGTATGGGACGAAAAGGCAACCACTACTACAGTTTATGACTCCTTGCACTGCCCAGTCAAATGTTGGTAGGGCAATGCCAATGACTACTTCATGGCCCAAAAATCATGTACAACTGCTGGTTTAATGAAGATGTAGATCAAGTAACAATCCTAGAAACACAAATAGCATTTCTACCAATTGTACGTGATATTGTTTTGAGTTATGTTATCTAAGTCAAATCTATCCCTACCTCTGGGGAATGTTGCATATTTTTATGCATAAAACATCACTATGGGCCCCCGAGCACATCTACAAAATTTCAGCCACACACATGTAACATTGACAGAGATATGAGGGAACAGACAGACAGACAGAGTCACAAAATACTTTTTTACATAGACACCTGGATATCAAGCTGTCAAGGATGTTATAGATTAAGGTTTCATGACAAAAAAGTTATGAGAACAAGGTTTTAAAAAAATTACTACCTTGCTTTAAACTGAACTCACTACTTGCTTTAAGTTGATTATGGTATTCAACTGTATTCAATATTCAACTGTACTATCAGCTCAGATATGAAACAGATGAACTGACCTCCATGTACATTTCTATTGCACTCTCAATAGAGCCTAAGGCTTTCTCCTTCGCCTCAGCAGCAGAGAGGTCGTCGTCTCCACCAAGCCGTGAATACTGCCTGTAGTGGAATGACAGCATCCTTAGTGTCTCAGCTAACTTTGACTGAAACATAAAACCACCACCTTAATTTCTTGATTGTTGTACATAAGAATTAGTAAGTGCATTTTTATAGTTTGCTTAGCTTGACAGCTACACTTTCATCAGTTAAACTAAAGTAATTACAGGGTGTACAATAAGCTCTCATCAAGTAGGATTTGTTATACTTGGGAGGGTCCCAATGAAAACAATTGATGATGTAAAAGCTGAAACTTATGAGCTTATTTATTCATTTTATTAATTAATTCAATGAATTACATTTTCTTAAAAGAAACTATTTTATAACTTACTTCTGCGTTTTGACAACCATAAGGGACTTGTTTGTCAGGAAACTGAATTTTGTAGCTTCAATTCTTGTTCTGGTCACCAAATGGTACAGCTAGAGAGGTATAAACCCGACTTTCCTGGATCCCCTTATGGTACGAAAGGAAGACAGAACAGCGAAACTCCTGGTGTATAGGATGAAGACTCACATTGACCAGTATCTGAACTTTGGCTCTCAGCTGTCAGACCACACATCAATCTTAGGAGAATACTAGTACATCCAAAGGATAAAGTGGAGGGTAAATTACAGGAGAATACTAGTACATCCAAAGGACAAAGTGGAGGGTAAATTACAGGAGAATACTAGTACATCCAAAGGATAAAGTGGAGGGTAAATTACAGGAGAATACTAGTACATCCAAAGGATAAAGTGGAGGGTAAATTACAGGAGAATACTAGTACATCCAAAGGACAAAGTGGAGGGTAAATTACAGGAGAATACTAGTACATCCAAAGGATAAAGTGGAGGGTAAATTACAGGAGAATACTAGTACATCCAAAGGACAAAGTGGAGGGTAAATTACAGGAGAATACTAGTACATCCAAAGGATAAAGTGGAGGGTAAATTACAGGAGAATACTAGTACATCCAAAGGACAAAGTGGAGGGTAAATTACAGGAGAATACTAGTACATCCAAAGGATAAAGTGGAGGGTAAATTACAGGAGAATACTAGTACATCCAAAGGATAAAGTGGAGGGTAAATTACAGGAGAATACTAGTACATCCAAAGGACAAAGTAGAGGGTAAATTACAGGAGAATACTAGTACATCCAAAGGACAAAGTGGAGGGTAAATTACAGGAGAATACTAGTACATCCAAAGGATAAAGTGGAGGGTAAATTACAAGAGAATACTAGTACATCCAAAGGATAAAGTGGAGGGTAAATTACAAGAGAATACTAGTACATCCAAAGGACAAAGTGGAGGGTAAATTACAGGAGAATGCTAGTACACCCAAAGGACAACGTGGAGGGTAAATTACAGGAGAATACTAGTACATCCAAAGGACAAAGTGGAGGGTAAATTACAGGAGAATGCTAGTACATCCAAAGGACAAAGTGGAGGGTAAATTACAGGAGAATGCTAGTACATCCAAAGGACAAAGTGGAGGGTAAATTACAGGAGAATGCTAGTACATCCAAAGGACAAAGCTATACCACTTGGTGAGCAGAAAATTCAGTTTTGTGACAAAAACGTAGAAATAGATTGTAAAATAGTTGGGTTTCACGAAAAATTTATTCATTGGATTATCTCCCAACTTGATGAACATGTTCACCAACATTAATTAATCAATTAATTAGTGTTTCCATCCACGTTTGCAGAATTATCTTAACTATGCCAGACACATTCACCCCCAGTAAGACGTAAAGTAACTTAAGCAGAACAAAAACTGACTGGTGGAATTGGTATATTTAAGATAACCTGTAAATAGAGAGGTGTGCGACAGGAGTCTCAACCTCCCATCTCCCACCTGTTTGGGGGGAACCTCCCAACTGTTGGAACAGGGCACAGACTGCACGGTATTATTCAGACCGAGTCAGTTCGTTAGTTGGTGAATTAATGATGATTAACAAAGCGTATTTTAATTCAATACTTTATTATGGGACTCAATATATTGGACTCAATATATTGGACTCAATATATAGATACATTGAGGTTCCAATTCCACATTCTAGACATTTATTTCACATCACAAATTAAAACATTTTCAGAGGACATTAGTTAACACAAATCTGTCATTTTTAACTGCAGCATAAATAGGTAGCGTACATGCCCTAATTAGCATACACCTTTTTTTAATCAGCAGGATCCATAATTATTTTAATTTGTAGTGTGGAACAACTGAAGTGTCACCATCTGGTGTTACACAGTTGGCACAACTTTTCAGTTGTTCTACACTAGTCACCAAATGATGCCACTAGTGTTAAACAGTTACCTTATTGTCTAGAGAAACAAATTTGGTGTATGCTTATAAGAACAGATTCCTTGTATTATATCTTATTCGATTGGAATATGTTTCAATATTCATATTCTTGCTAGCCAGGGGTGATAATAGTGCCCGTTGAAATGTGGATTTTTCAGTTTATACCATGCCATGTGTGGACGTACGTTGAATAAGTTGTAGGCCTATTTCGTCCTACTTCCTGTCTTGGTTGACGTGTTTCTTGAAACTAGACGCGCCTGCGCCCTAAGTGGCAAACTACTTCAGACTGTTCTCACAACCGGTCCACAGCCAATTAAAGTTAAGTTCCCGTATGCGAGCCCCCAAGATCGTAGGAATGGCCGCTATTCATTAATTCAGCATCCGTAAGTTCCACGTTTCTGATGTAATTAGAACCTCTCGTGGCGAGGATGAATATTCAATAAAATGTTCATTTAAAATGATTGTATGAGAAACTGATTTTTCCTCATGTTTTTCTTTTGGGGCAATTTTGTGATTCCGTACAAATGCCATTTTTCAAAAGGACAAATGCCAGCCGAGATGTTAATAAATAACATGGATTTCTGACTGCAGAAATCAGTTTACATGGAAATTGCATTGTTGTAACTTATCTAGAAATACTTAAATTCGTGTGATTATGCTTGATGTGTTAGAATCAAAGTTTGGGGCAGTTTTGTGATTCTGTCCAAATGCAACATACTAGGTGTCCAGATGTTTTTCTATGTTTTATTGGCCTTGATACTGGTTGTGATTCCATACGTGTACGAATGCCTGATCAAGAGTCGCGGGAAGATCTGCTGTTGCCACGTACTGCATTCTGTAGCTGTCACACCACTATTTCTGCATAACAGCATCACATAGGCAGGGCATCACGTTTGAGGCGAGCGATCGCTCTCGCAAATCAATAACCTAGGGAGCGATTTATCGCTCGCGTCAATTGTTAAAATTGCTCGCTGCCTGCAAGTGTTCGTCTTGACAAGTAGTTTCTTGAGTATTAGAATCACTAGGAAAGTCTACCCTCTTTATAACGCAGTGTTCGGACTCCAATATCTGGAGTTCACATATCATACGTCACCAGCGATGGCGATCGCAGCCCGCTGCACAAAGATGAGTGGACTAACGTCGATGTGTATTATGTTTAAATGTCACATAATGTTGTATGTCGAACTGAATAAAATACATGTATACATGTACAGATGGAATAGTTAAGGGATCAACAATATTTCGCTACGATCTCATTGACCGACCACTCTGTAATGGAAATCGAAAATAATAACGTGGATCTGAACTACCGAAAATGTATATGAGTTGTCACGGAGTGTAAAAGTTGATTAGACATTGAAAACGATAATTTTAGTAATTTTTTAGTAATTGTTCCACTTCGTATTTCAACCACTCTGAATACATAAATTCACGGCACACATCTCTGGTACCACTTTAATACTGATTCACTGTTTCATGTGTGGATGACAAATTCATATTTTTGTGCACCGAGTTCGAGTTGTGCGTTTGGTATTATGATGCAGTGGAAGCATGCCATTTCACCCTAGTTTATATTGGTGTTGCCTACTAAGCTACATTTATGAGTTACGACTATACATCTAATTCTTATACGTGGCGTATTTGTGAATCTCAATTTCAAACTGCCTAAGCGAAGTCGCACACGAAACCAGTGCCGTGTTGTGGCCACGGGTTGAGCGACAGCGCGAGTGACCTAAACAGAAGAATATTATGGACTAGAACTATAAATAATAATCGTCGGCTACGTTGCATGTATGCTGGCGAAGATTACTCGACGATGTTGGATGAGCGACAGCGTGACTGCCCTAAATAGAAGAAAATGGGCTAGGCTAGAACTATAAATAAGAATCGTCTGCTACATTGCACGTGTGTTCGTTACATAATTGTAATAATGATATGTTACATGCATAGCTAGGCCTATATACAAGCATTCGTGTTTGTATGTTCGTCAGAAGTTGACAATAAAAATCAGAAAACTGAAGCTATAGAACTTTGTGTGTGTGCGAGCGTGCGTGTGTGTGTGTAGCACACGCACGCACGCACGCACGCACGCACGCACGCACGCACGCACGCACGCACGCACGCACGCACGCACGCACGCACGCACGCACGCACGCACGCACGCACGCACGCACGCACGCACGCACGCACGCAAGCACATACACACACTACTCGTGATAGAAAAAATTTACAATTAAAAATTTTATTTCCAACATTGTCACATCTTTACAATGAAATAGACTATTTTGGAAAATGGAGAATACTGAAGTAATACAACTTATGATTGCATTCCCCTTTCAACGATTCATACGATCGATTCACGCACAATGTTCGGACTTTATGTTAATAGCCCGGAACATTGATAGGAAAAAAAATTACGCGGCCCGGGCACTCTCAAGTCTCAAGTAGTTATACTCCAAACAGCCCATTCTTGAGCTAACACAGGAGTTTGGACCAACGGCTTTTTTGAAGTCTCTTCCGAAAGACACAGGCAAAGTGGGGTGAATGAAATTGCCCAAGCTTCGAAACGGCAGAGGCAGAATCGAACCATTGTCCTCTCGATTGACAGGCGGGTGCTCTAACCATTAGACCACCACTCCCCACTGTACCCCACCTATCAACGTTCCGGGTTATTAACATAAATGGGCGTACAGTACACTGGCCACAGGCACAGCACTGCCACTGGTCTTGCCTAGGCTACGCCTATGGTAATCGGTGATATGTTGCAATTCAAAACCGTTTCACCAATTGCAATGTATGGGGTTTACTAAAGTAAACATTTATTTCTTTGTATAAAAGTCAGCGCCAAGCACCAATTAAAATTTCATGGCGACAACAACAGAATCCGAATGGGAAATGGTGGCGCCACCACACGAAAAAAAAACAACAACTAACAAATCGCTCGCCCAAATTAATTAGGCATATTTAGGCGAGTGATTTATCGCTCGCCTGTTGTTTTCAAAGGTGAAGATCTGCATGACAGGGATCGAATTGCTCACAAAGTCACCCCTAATAAGTATTTTCATGAATCCCTGTTTAGTTTGACAAAGTAGTACTAATTTCCCCGAGTACATTGGTTCAGTAGAACTTCCTGGTAGACGAAATGTAAGCCCGATACTGATTCATTTCCTGTTTTGGAGATATAAGAAATGCTGGCTATCAGCGCTTAACAGTAAAAAGGGAGATGTCAGTAAAAATGCAGTTATACAGTGAAACATTTGTGCGGAATCGAATATTCGCATAGAATCACAGTTACATACATACCTACTAACTAGGCTTGTTTAGCAGTTATGTTACTGTTCAATGAACCTTAAATGGCTTGACTAGAACATCAAAGTTACATACATACATACCTACTAACTAGGCTACTAACTATGTTACTGTTCAATTAACCTTAAAAAGGAAACTGAGGAGACGAAGGTGACAGAAATGAAAGAACTAGTCATCAACAGCTATGTCACTGTGGTTTATGGTCACCGTTGAATTATTGCAATGATATGGATGATAACAACACCTTCCAGGTTACATGCAAGTAAAATGGAAGTGGACCAGAAGGACCAGGGCCTTGTTGACCGAGAGGACATCCTTATGGAGGTATTTCATCCACATCAGATTTAGATACAAATGTACATTTCCACAAGCGAGAGAGAAGCGTTCCAGGCCAAGTTCAACAAATATTGGACATAATTAGAATAATAGATCGTCTTCGTGTGGACGTTGTGATTATATATCAATGCTTGATTCTATACAAATTACACTTGGCAATTACGTCTCTGTAGTCAATGTTCGCCATTGGTTCATAGCAAAGATCTGTGGTGTCTATAGCGTCAACACTTTCCAGGCTACATACATCACCCCATCCAGGGGCAAATGGAATTAATGGGGCCAAAAGGATGAGGGTGTGGTTGACCTCGAGGACATCCTCAGGGAGGTCTCTCCTCCACATCAGAGTAAGATACAAATGGACGTTTCCACAGGCGAGAGAGAATAGGTCCAAGCAAAGTTCAAGAAATATTGGACATAACTAGAATAACAAACCATCGTTGTATGGAAACATGTTGTGATTATGTATGAATGTTTGATTCTGTACGAATGTTTACATAATTCCGAAAGAATCTGCCATTTCAGAGTAGTTACATGTAAAATATTTAAGAAATATTTTAAGTAACTTCATTGCACTGTAACTTTGAATATATAAAGAAGGTTTAAACCCTTCTATTGTGTCTTCATGCATACATTTTATTTCAGCACTTACTCAGGAGCTTACAAATGGTTCGCATATTGATAAAAAATAATAGGACGCATCAGACTGAACAACATAGAGAATATTTGCCAACAACATTTTGAACTGTCAGATACATGAATACATTATAGTAGTTTTAAATTGTCCAGAGGAAATTGTATATTTTTTGCGAACTTTAAATTTAATGATTCCGTACAAATGCTTTTCTTAATATGTATCCAGCATGAAAACTTTAACTCCGGTCAACAAAATATGTGCCTTGCCGAAAAGCACATTTTATCGACCTTCAGAAGTATGCATGAATAAGTTCTAGAATATGTTTACTTTTATTCTACAACTAATGCCACTAGGTTGTGCCTTTAAAACGTGACATTTTGAAAGTGGGCAAACTATTTCAACTCCCTCCAAAAAATAAACAGCCATCAAAATATATGTTGTTATTGTTGGTTCACATGAGCAAATATATTCTACAATGATACAACATATTAAATTATAGGTACATGTTAGTAAGATATGTGCAGTGAAGTTGCACAGCAATGCAACAAGTATGCATTTGTACAGAATCATGCCTTATGCACATACAACTTCAACAAGCTCTCAAAGAAAGTTTTTGGAATTAATCTGCTCTAATTGTTTTTATTATTTCCTCAACATGTTCTCTGTATGTGACTCAAAGTTTTAAATTAAAATAAATGTTTTATTTTTTGCCCCCCCCCCCCCCCCCCCCGCAGATACCCCAATGTCAACATTTTGTGGGATTCGACCACATACATTTGATTGATCACTAAATGGCGTAACCTGTGAGAAACTACACAAACAAACGATAGCAGAACCTAATCTTCACTTCCAATTAGGCAGAAGCACTGCATGATGTTGTATCAAAACACACCATGGAATGGTTGTGGCCAACTAGGCAGTACCACTGGTCAAACAGAAAATGAATTTATACTTAGAAGTAGTAGATGAGAAAATTGAAAGTGATGGAGCGGAATCACAGGAACTATTCACAGGCATTGGAGATGAGATGTTAAAATGCTTGAATGTGAGTGCACTGCCTGACAAAGAAAAACGACACAGCCTGGTGAGCTATGGAGATTCTTTGAGAACCAGCTGAAGGTGAACATAAACTTCAGATTAAACTTGCTAAATTTCATGTGATACCGACAAAAAACTGATGAGACGCTAGATTAGTCTGCCATTGTAGAGCTAGTAGGTATTAAGTGTAGCTTCAGTCACCTGGAGTTCAGTGAGCTAATCATAGCTAATACACCACATGAAGACTTCTGCAAAGACAGCGGCAGTATGAGGCTCTGTCAACAGGCAACCACAAGCGACAGTGCCATTTGTCATCATTGTCTGACAGTTCACTTTAAACTTTCCATGCCTTATTACTTGGACATTTCTTTTTCTAAAATAATATTATCACACATACCACAGTGGTCATTGGCTATGCCTCAATGAGATCTGTCAGGAAATATATATATTTTCCATAAATCTGCTGCTGATGAAGGGCATTTCCCCTTTAAAGTGTAACAAACAGCCAAAATAGGCTTTCAAAAAATATTTATTATTTCAGAGTTATTATTTTAAATTCAATATTTATAATGCCCCATTTTAAGCATCTATGTCATAAACTATAACATAGGACCCCCCACATTAGCTACTCCTACCCACACTTATTTTTTTAACAGACCCATTTTATTGCTACCTCCAATACCAAACTTCCTCACCAATATTTTGATACAAATTAATTATTTAAAAAAATTAACCTTTTTTAGGAAGCTGTATATAATCAACTTTATGATGAATGTATTATTTCATAGCAGTGATTTGAATAATGCCTTTATTTTTTATCTTCATGATGTCCAATAAAATATCAGACTTTAACTCATTACGCCCGGTACTAATCTTTATTAAGGACTGAAACATAACCAGGGTCCGTGACAGAAACCAAATTCAAGGCTATTTCAAGGCTAAGGAAAGAAAACTTCAAGGCCATTTAAGGTCAAAAATGTAATACTGCAAACTGCACTCTGGAAATGGACAACGTACAGTTCAACATCTGTCACCAGTTACAGTAATCACTGCAGGTCTTTCAGTGCTTGCGATTTGTTTGTCGCACTCTTTCGCATGGCATTGGATTTTGCCAGGCGTGTCAAGTCTCCTGTCAACTCAGCACTGGTTGCCAGTTCATCAGCTGACTTCAGCAGTGCTGCTATGTCCTGGTTGAGCCGCCTCTTCTTGGCCTCCATTTTCTCTGCTTCCTCACACTCATGCTTTCGCTTCGAGTTGAAGTTTTGCTCAATGTTCTGTTTCAGAACTTTCTCCTTCTCAGCCTCCAAGTACGCCATGTACTTTTGTCGTGCTCCCTGTGCATAGGAAAGCATTGATTTGGTTACTGGCATTTGGCACACACCACCAGCTGTTGTAATTGCGTCGTGCACAACGCGCTGTGCGACAAGGGATTCCTCCTTCAGGTTCTCAACAGCCACAGTTGATTGAGAAACCACACTCGAAAGTGGCTTGCCAATGAGAGAGGATGAGCAGTTTCTTTGTCACCATCCACAGCTTCTCATACTGTGTGCATTTGAGGTAGACTGCATGGAATGTATCCAGTCTCTCGTTGTCTGGGTTGAGATCCTTGAATGTGGTGGAGTTGGCAGGAACCACCTCATTCACAAAGGCTCTGAACTGCTGCTGGATAGCACCGCAATCCGCATCTCGGACTTGGTGCAGATCCGACAACTTGTGCAACACTCTGCCAAACTTCGCAATGCAGTCGTCTTTCCTGCCAGCCATCAACCGAGGGTCGAGACACGTCAAATTTATCGTCATGGTGTATGTGATTGGGCATTTCTCTAGGAGTTTCTGTGTGGCACAGACAAGCCCTTTCTTGCACTCCATTCTAAATGCCATTCTCTCTCTTTCACTGAGCTTCTGCTTGACAGATGTGACGGCTGCCAACTCCTTCAGCTCATTCGCTGCGCAGAATCCAGGGTCAATTTGGGAGTGAGGCAAATGTGAATCAACATCATTAATGTTGAGCTTTGCCAGCTGTGCTGTAGAGGAGGCCTTGTCTAAGACTGACTGCTTCATGAAGCGCTGGCATAATCCTCACACAATCACGTCAAGGTCACCACAAAGGAAGGGGACCATTGGCTTGTCCATCTGGTATCTGACCAGAAACTGGTCAAACTGCCTCGCAACCAACTCGAAAAACATCAGGTGTGCAGGCATCAGTGAGTCAGCACAGCCTGACTTCATGGTCGTGAATGCTTTTCCATCAAGGACATTGTACTTCTTTGGGTATTTGGTGATGGCATCGACGTACTTTCATACATGACCAAGTACCAGCAACGCACGGGATGCCACTCGCGCATTCTCTACCCACCGGTGCATACAGAACTTCATGGGAAACACTGTTGTTCCCGTAATTGTGGTGAAGTCTTCTCGCCTGGCGGATGTTTCGTGGAAAATCCGGTGCAGTGCCCAGAGAAATGACTTCAGATTGCTCCGAAACCAGCTCTGAATGCATTGTGGACCAAATGCAGGCCACAACTGCCGATGTCAATCAGTTTCCGTGAGCGGTCATCGTACACCTCAGCCATCAGCTTTTGGTAGGACCAATTCACATTTGGCCCATCCATGGACAGCTGGATCATGTTCGATAGGTTCATTGTACCACATTTCTCAACAAACATATCAACCATGTTTGCAGCTGTTGTATGGCCAAGAAAGGCACTGGTGAAGTATAGGGTATGCACTGCGTTTCTACCATCATCAAACAACCTGATGTGCATGTCCATCTGTTTGTTTTGAGTGAAGCAGTTGAAGCTCTCATCAAAGAGGATGACAAAACTGTCAAGCAACCGCACCTGGTCCTTCAGTTGCTGGCTGAAATATGGAGCTAGTCCATGGCAGATGATGTAGGTGCTCTTCTTCTCACCACAGCTGAACGACTTTGTGATGGCGCTCTCTGGGAACATAAGCTGAAACAGTCTAATCTGTTTCCATGCAGCTAACGTATGAGTAGTGAGATGACACGACTTTCATTGTCCACAGCACTTCTGCACGCCAGTGATCGTCGGTTGTCACATGACTTGCGATGGATGCGGTGTTCACCGATGACTGAAGACGCGCAGGTGTTACAGGCATTGACGTGGTTGCACTTTTAGAAGGTGTAGGTTCTACAACACAGTACAAACACTAGACGAATTGCTATCTCATTGAATATAATACTGTACACAGTATATACATGATTATCAATTATATATAGATATATATATATATATATAATATATATATATATATATATATGTTACATATGTATACACCTATAAATAGTATAATTATGACATGTCCAACAAAATATTATTTGTCAACCTATCCTGTCCGTATTACGTGCATGAACCTAACTGATAATTATGTTTTCTTGTCAATCATGGACACCAGCCGGCATTGACGCACATTAGCAAACAGCTGCAACTATTCATGTAAAGTATGTATTGGCGCATTCGCTTGGTGGCGCCACATGTTCACATGCGCCATCGACAGAAAGTCCGTCAACAACCGCATCGCAGGGAAATATGGCCCATTAACGCGGATAGTTACATGCAATTGTCTTTGCTTATTAATTAAGATAACTCCGTAATATCATAAAACACAGGTCTTATTATTATCGCAAAGTATCATAGATACATACCTGTAGTTTCCTGTGGTCTAGTATTGCCGAATAATGCCACTATTGAGGTTCCCGCGCAGCTCATATTTTGTAGTTTCATATTATCAGCGTGTTTTTTGTCAGCGTTGTGGCTTCTAACGGCAGATTCTCCCATAGCTTTCACATCAAACGAACGTTTGCATATCCGGCAATGTGCCAAAAAACATTTGTCGGATTTCGCGCGAGCCATTTGCTATACTTAGGATGTTTAAGCCAGTCGTCTTGAAACCTCGACTTCCCCATTTCGAAAAAATATTCGAACTACGCTCGGTGAACAAAAGGCCAGTGTCTACCCGTACCAAACGTAATGTGGTCTGTTAATCTTTACTTCTGGCCTTGTCAAAATTCAAGGCTCTTCAAGGCTGCATGCCTGAATTCAAGGCCTTGATTTTGAGTTAGTGAAATTCAAGGTGTTCAAGGATTTCAAGGCCCCGTACGGACCCTGCATAACTAATGAACATAATTACTTCATCATCCTTCAGCTTCCACACACGGGGTGCATCGCTGCAGTGATCCTCCACTTAAAAGACCTGCACAAGACACAATTCTGTGCCAGTTCCTTAGCTTGCTTCCAGCTTATTTTGTGTTTTGCCAGGTTCTGCTTCATCAGGGCCAGCCAGGTTACCTTTGGACAGCCCTTTGTGTCTTCGCTCATCCATCTCTACTTCTACCCGGGGTAAGTAAAAAGCAACCTTATAAGCTGCAAGTTATAACAAAGGGAATACAATTAGTACCCACAAAATGAAAATAACGGAGCACATTTAGGGTGAGACTAAAAGGCTGTAGGCACCAAGAGGGAACAGGGTGCATCTCGGATTACCAGCAGGGAGATCAGTAGGGGTGGGACAGTGCAGGTCAACGTTTGTTTATTTTTTTGGCGAGCAACTTTGGCGTAGCCCAAGTGTATTGCACTTTGTGAAGCGACGGAGCCAGGATAAGTCCATGTTATGCTGTAAATTTGTTTTCGGACCAAATACACAGTAATCAGGAACCATAGATTAACCTAAATTATTTACAACAATTCTTACCTATGTTTTTTATGCATTCATTAAATCATTCCACATAAAAAAACACATTTATATTCGTAAAAAATATTGCAGCCCAGTTTTGCGGTCCAAATAGCACCGCAAAATGAGCCATAACATAAACCGTTCACACCCGTGGGAGAAGACACTTATGCAATGTGGAATTACTGCTCATACCCGTGGGAGAAGACACTTATGCAATGTGGAGTTACTGTTCACACCCGTGGGAGAAGACACTTATGCAATGTGGAGTTACTGCTCACACCCGTGGGAGAAGACACTTATGCAATGTGGAGTTACTGTTCACATCCGTGAGAGAAGACACTTATGCAATGTGGAGTTACTGTTCACACCCGTGGGAGAAGACACTTATGTAATGTGGAGTTACTGCTCACACCCGTGGGAGAAGACACTTATGTAATGTGGAGTTACTGCTCACACCCGTGGGAGAAGACACTTATGCAATGTGGAGTTACTGCTCACACCCGTGGGAGAAGACACTTATGCAATGTGGAGTTACTGTTCACACCCGTGGGAGAAGACACTTATGTAATGTGGAGTTACTGCTCACACCCGTGGGAGAAGACACTTATGTAATGTGGAGTTACTGCTCACACCCGTGGGAGAAGACACTTATGCAATGTGGAGTTACTGCTCACACCCGTGGGAGAAGACACTTATGCAATGTGGAGTTACTGCTCACACCCGTGGGAGAAGACACTTACGCAATGTGGAGTTACTGCTCACACCCGTGGGAGAAGACACTTATGCAATGTGGAGTTACTGCTCACACCCGTGGGAGAAGACGTTTACGCAATGCGGAGTTACTGCTCACGCCTGTGGGAGAAGATGCTTACGCAATGCAGAGTTACTGCTCACACCTGTGGGAGAAGACACTTATGTAAGGTGGAGTTACTGCTCACATCCGTGGGAGAAGACACTTATGCAATGTGGAGTTACTGCTCACATCCGTGGGAGAAGACACTTATGCAATGTGGAGTTACTGCTCACACCCGTGGGAGAAGACATTTATGTAATGTGGAGTTACTGTTCACACCCGTGGGAGAAGATGCTTATGCAATGCGGAGTTACTTGAACCGAAAATGTACACCAGGCTAATGGACACACTAAATCATGCTTCAACTGGACTATCAGAATTCGGGAAATCTGGCGTTGATGCTAAAAAGTTGGGGTGTGTATTATACATAGAAATTCTATCAGATTTAAGCAAAAACTCATGGTGCGTATTATAGTTGGAGGCGTATTAAACATGGACAATTACTGTAGAAGAAAGTACAGTATTTCACAGAACTGTTACGTCTCGTACCAAGCTAATCACCTGTCATCAAAACATGTAAAATAACATAAGAGGTTGACAGAGCACTCAAATCGCTGCAGAATGGTTGTGCGACTGGGCCCAATGGAATAAACAAGCAGTTGCTCAAGTATGCTGGAAATGCCATTTCAATTGCAATCTCAGACACCATCAACACAGTGTTTGAGAACTACATCCCATTTAATACAGTGGGAAAAGGCGTCCTGGTGGCACTGCTGAAACCAAAGAAACAGCTTGAGGCTCTTGTCTAATTTCAGGCCCATTGTATTCCTGAACATTATCCGCAATATCCTACCCACAATGGTTCTACGCCGCATTCAACACGAGGTCAACTTGATCATTGATTGACTGATCATTTGTATTTTGTATTAACAGTCAGAGAACACTGAGTTGTCTGCATAGTAATGCGGTACAATGCTACTGTGAAAGGCATCCCCGGCATTGTGCATATATTTTCAGTGTCGTAATGCTGCTCAGCCATTCGATTTTTGTGAACATTTCGTTTTTCAGACATTATATTTGTTTTTTTATAGATTATTATTATAATAGATTATTTGTAAAAAAAGTCGCGTGAGAATGTCGGCGGGACATTAAAAAACAATAAACCGCTTTTTTTTTAATTCACCAAAATATGGTCAGCAGATCTGTAAACCAATAAAAATAAAAACCGTAGACTAATAGTAATAGCTTGAAATGTAATAGTAATATAGTACATTGCCTTCAGCATGTAATAGTAATAGAAAGGAAACTAAGTAATGGTAATCTATTACATTGCACTGTAATAAACCCAAGGCCTGATCACCTCAGCTCTCATCGGTTCCCGTCTGTCTTATTCTGTCCCAGTCTTGTCACTTAACACCATGTTGTCTGTCACCTTCCCTCCTGTCAACATGTCATCTGTCTCCTTGTTGTCTATCCCCTTCCTTCCCGTCTCCTTCCCTCCTCTTCCAGACAGTAGGCAAAGTACAGTTAATGGAATAGTTTAAGAAACATCTTGCTGTATTCACAATATATACCTTATTGTCACCTCCCGTCTGTTGAAATAGTTCTGCAGATGCCTCGAATTCCTCTGTGGTTTTTTGTTCTCTTTGCCCTTGTGGCACACGATAGCGCTGCTTTTGTTCCAGTTCCTGTGGGAAAACATGCTGATAATGTTAAGTCAATGGCTACAAACTATGTATGACATATAAAGGCTTAGTGAAAGTTTGACAAATTGTGCAGTGCCTGATGTATGTATGTATGTATGTACGTACGTACGTACGTACGTATGTATCAGCAATTCTCGAAAGGCCGTCACTCAGCACTTCAGCCATTTAAAATTGTTATAAGTTTCAAATGGGAACGAATAAAAATATGTGGTTTTGATTGAATGATTGTGGACATAACAAAGCGATAACACCAGATAATTCATTGAATGATTGTGAACATTATAAAGAGATAACACCTGATATTTCATTGAATGATTGTGAACATAACAAAGAGATAACACCAGACATTTCACTGTTGTTGTTGGTGTTGTTTGCCTCTATGATTCAAAAACCAAAAAACATAGTTGTTGGGGCTTTAAAAAGTTGCACCTCAAGGGACCCAGGTGTTGTAAGCTTGAAGGGACCCAGGTGTTGTAAGCTTGATGGGACCAGGTGTTGTAAGTTTGATGGGACCAGGTGTTGTAAGCTTGAAGGGACCCAGGTGTTATAAGCTTGATGGGACCAGGTGTTGTAAGCTTGATGGGACCAGGTGTTGTAAGCTTGAAGGGACCCAGTTGTTGTAAGCTTGATGGGACCAGGTGTTGTAAGCTTGAAGGGACCCAGGTGTTGTAAGCTTGATGGGACCAGGTGTTGTAAGCTTGATGGGACCATTCTCAAAAGGCCGTCACTCAGCACTTCAGCCATTTAAAATTGTTATAAGTTTCAAATGGGAACGAATAAAAATATGTGGTTTTGATTGAATGATTGTGGACATAATAAAGCGATAACACCAGAATGATTGTGAACATTATAGAGATAACACCTGATATTTCATTGAATGATTGTGAACATAACAAAGAGATAACACCAGACATTTCACTGTTGTTGTTGGTGTTGTTTGCCTGTGAGTATGATTCAAAAACCAAAAAACATCGTTTTTGGGGCTTTAAAAAAGTTTCACCTGAAGGGACCTGTTGTAAGCTTGAAGGAACCTGGTGTTGTAAGCTTGAAGGGACCCAGGTGTTGTAAGCTTGAAGGGACCCAGTTGTTGTAAGCTTGATGGGACCAGGTGTTGTAAGCTTGAAGGAACCTGGTGTTGTAAGCTTGAAGGGACCCAGGTGTTGTAAGCTTGAAGGGACCCAGGTGTTGTAAGCTTGATGGGACCAGGTGTTGTAAGCTTGATGGGACCCAGGTGTTGTAAGCTTGAAGGGACCCAGGTGTTGTAAGCTTGAAGGAACCTGGTGTTGTAAGCTTGAAGGGACCCAGGTGTTGTAAGCTTGAAGGGACCCAGGTGTTGTAAGCTTGATGGGACCAGGTGTTGTAAGCTTGATGGGACCAGGTGTTGTAAGCTTGAAGGGACCCAGGTGTTGTAAGCTTGATGGGACCAGGTGTTGTAAGCTTGATGGGACCAGGTGTTGTAAGCTTGAAGGGACCCAGTTGTTGTAAGCTTGATGGGACCAGGTGTTGTAAGCTTGAAGGAACCCAGGTGTTGTAAGCTTGATGGGACCAGGTGTTGTAAGCTTGATGGGACCAGGTGTTGTAAGCTTGAAGGGACCCAGGTGTTGTAAGCTTGATGGGACCAGGTGTTGTAAGCTTGATGGGACCAGGTGTTGTAAGCTTGAAGGGACCCAGGTGTTGAACGCTTGCAAAGAAAACAAATTAGCTTTGCCTTTCTGCTGCTGCTTGGATCTTGTTGCCAATATATTGCTCTACCAAAGTGTGAAGTATTGACAGAATCTATGGAACAGATTATTAACAATTTATTTTTGAAAACATTACTTGTAACATTGCTCGTTTTTGTCATAGTAACACACAATTTCTGGCACCATTGAAAAATTCCTGTAAAAACACCAACATTCATGAAAAACAAAAAAATGCACAATAATGTTTAATTGGCATTTGTCAAACAGGAAAAAAAATTACCTATATATAAAAAAAGGACAATCAGAAAAGTAAATGTAAATTTAAGCCCTGGTGATGCACGTTACTACGACAAAGTCTGACTGTAATGATGGAAGTTCACAACCTAACTAAGTAAAAACAAATCTTGAAGTTTTAGTATGGAATGGAACACTAGTCATGTGACTAGTACAACACATTGGTGACTGTTGATGTTAACATACAACATATTTCGCTTTATTGGATGAAAATGCACACAACTATTCGTACTAATCACTACAGGAAAGTTAATGAACGGCCCCATGACGTTGATACATTTCATATGCTGTGCTTTACGGTACAGTGAGGCTTTCTGAACATGCCGTAGCTAATTCAATTCAATATATAGTATATAGGCGTCTTCTTGCAAAACATGTTTTCATCGTTCAATAATCATATTTAACTCAAACCATGTTTTCTAAAAAAAATTTTGCACACAATCGATGAAACAGCTGTGGGTGATTTAGACTTGATCCCTTGCAGAAAAGTTTATTCAGATTTTTTGTGAAAACAGCAATTCGATTAAGTAGGGTGACAACTCCATTAATTAGTATTTAAAGATAGCTGGGGCGGCTATTATATGCTTGTCTTGAATTTATTAGTTTCAGTAGAAGTTTTAAAGATAAATTAACAATTTCTTCACATATTGTAGTTGAAATACTATATAATATACCAGATTTAAAAAAATTTGTTTTTCATTTATTTGGTTATCTTACAAGGTTTTTAAAACATTTTGTAAATGTGAAAAAAATAGCCACTAAAATGAAGTTTAAACGTTTTGAGACAATCCCCAAAGATATAAAAGACACACATATAAGCATGACAATGTAACTGATAACTTTATGGCAGATTTTGGTTAACTTAAACCAATTATGTCTGCTACATCGTTTACTTAACTGGCCGAAATTATTAGGGCTTTATGCCGATGGTTTTTACAGCATTTTTGTACCTGAATGCGTTCCTTACATCATTCCGCATATGTTCCAATAAAAAAGTTCATATATTCTTTAAAAATATTGTGTTTTAGGCCACTTTTAATCAGTTTTACACATCAAAACAGCGGAATCGATTGCATGATAAACATGGCGCGTGTGCGATTTGCGCATTAGTCACGCCTCGGTGCCATCAGAACCGCGAAGGCGATGTTTGTGTATATTGGGCATACAATTACGCAACATAAAAAAATTAAGAGAAAAAAATTAGAAAATATGCTCCAGAAATGTTTCAAACGAAGAAATTTTAGAAAATAAAATTTTTTTCCACAGCTTTCATATTAAACGCAACATTTGTAGAGCACATACAGTCACTTTTATTTAATGAAATATTTTATGTTGCAAATATTATTTGTATGAAAATTATGTGGTCGAATTTAGATGTTATGCGCATGTACAACTACAAGGGGACATCTCATTGCATGTCATTGTTAATATAATTAAATTTAAAAGAATGCATGGGTTAAATTATCTGTCGTTTGGTGAACAAAGATTATAGTTTTTGTAATTAAAAATTATACTGATGATATTGCATGTCATGCTCATGTGCAACTTTAAAGGGACAACTCATTGCATGTCATTGTTAACATAACTAAAAGAATGACTGGGTTAATTATCTGTTGTTTGGTGAACAAAGGTTATTGTTTTGTAATAAAAAAATATACTGATGATATTGCATGTCATGCGCAACTTTAAGGAGGGAGTGAAGGAGTACTACTAATTTAATTAAGTCAATTTATATAAATTTAAGTCAATTTATATAAATTTAAAATTTAATGTAATCTCTTTACATTAACATGTTCATTTAAATAATTTACAAATAATAATTAAATTATATGCATATTCATATTTTTGGGGTACACCAAATACATATTTAGTTTTTTTAATAATTCTAAACTGGTGAGTAACCAAACCACATATGTATTGCTTTTCACGTATATGCTGTGTCTATGTGCAGTTGTAGTATCACCGATTTGTCTGAATACACATTTCTTGATCGAATGACTGATAACACATTGACAGCTCACATCCAGCGGATACACAATCCTGTGCATTCAATGTGTATTCGATGGTTATGCGCATGCGAATACGAAATTAGCCACATTATTGGTATTTCTCCTATTCAATACCTATGAAGTGTCAACATGTACGTGACTGAATTATTTTTAATAAACAAGATGCAGAAAAATTATGCTGCATGACTGCAAGGTCCTCCACAAGTGCCAATTTTGTTGGATCTACAGTGGTGGTGGTTTCTGGGCCCCACATTTATTACGCTTAGCTAGTTAATTTTTGGCAATCCCCATCGACAGATACGTTCAACTCTAGTTACTAGGATAGGGGAAATGCTTTTTATATCTAGTTAGGTCGTCGGCAATGCCCATTGTCATGCATATCACTGTTTTACTATACGTTATTAAAGAGCATTACCATTTTACCAACCATATTTGTTTTGTTTTCTCTTGCTACATCAACTTATATGTATATATACATACATACCGTATTTGACCTATTAAGTGTACATGCCCTAATTAGCGTACATCCCCTTTTTAATCAGCAGGATACGTAAGATAACACCACTTTTCAGTTGTTCTACACTAGTCACCACATGTGTTACACAAGTTACCTTATTGTTTAGAGAAAGAAATTTTGGTGTATGCTTATAAGATTTAGTAAGATTGTCATCCCAAAACAACAAGTTCCAGATGGCAAGCAGGCAAGGAAGCCATTGGCTTATCGAGAGTCCAACAATTTTCTCTTCTATGTGTAGCCCGCCCTTATCAGATATCTGTCAATTCTATTTTTAAACACATTCACACTACTAGCATTAACACAATCATTTGGCAGTTTGTTCCATTCATTTATCACCCTCTGTGAAAAAGTATACTTTCTCATGTCCAACCTACACTGCTCCTTAACTAAAGCTGCTTTGTGTCCTCTGGTTCTACTGCCTTCTTTAAGTTTGAAGAACATATTCCTATCAACATCCTCATAACCGTTCACTATTTTAAACACTTCTAGTTGGTCTCCTCTTAGTCTCCTGGTGTTGTCAAACCACATTGTAATAAGCGATTTTCGTAACTAAGTTCTCTCAATTCTGGAATCATTTTGGTTGCTCTTCGTTGTATTCTTTCTAGCTTGTCTATGTCCTTTTTACGATACGGCCTCCATGCTTGAATACAATATTCCAAATGTGGTCTAACTATTGCTTTGTACAGAGGTACAATTAGCTGTTTCTCCTTATACATGATAGTTCTCCTAATTAGCCCTAGAATTTGATTTCCGTTTGAAGCAGCAATCCCACATTGCTCTGAAACTTTCATGTCAGCACTAAATGTTACTCCTAAGTCCTTTTCTTGTGTGGTTCTACCTAGTACAGCATCCCACATTTTATACACTTCCCAAAATTTAATAACATTTGCAATTTTTCTGACCATTTAACTAATTTATCTAGATCATCCTGTAAACTTTGTTTATCTGTATCATTAGTAACCTTTCTGAATACTTTTGTGTCATCTGCAAATTTGAGTACTTTGCTAGATATGTCATCCTCCAAATCATTTATATATATTAAAAACAGTATAGGGCCTAATACTGATCCCTGTGGTACCCCACTCAAAACAGATTTCCAGTTTGAAATCTCACCATCTACTATTACTATCTGTCTTCTGTGTGTAAACCACGTTTCTATCCAGTTGATTACATCATTACCTATACCATGGGCTTTTAGTTTAAGTAACAATCTTTGATGTGGCACTTTATCAAAAGCTCTCTGAAAATCTAAGTAGACAACATCCACTGGTGACCCGTCATCTACCCACTTTGTAATTTCTTCAAAAAAACAAGAGTTTGGTTAGACATGACCTTACTTTTAGGAACCCGTGTTGAGATGTATTTATTAATTTATGTTTTACAAGGAATTCCACCATGTGGTTTCTAATTAATGTTTTGAGTAATTTACATACAACTGATGTTAAACGCACTGGTCTGTAATTTTCTGGCTTGTTCCTCGATCCTGAACAGGGGTTCATTGACAATTTTCTATGGCCCAATTTAGTTTCAAGTGTACTGTACACTTATTAGGTCAAAAAAGGTCCCTCAAGACAGGTGTGCTTTTAATAGAAAAGCCAAAATATCGCTCAAACAATGCTTCCAAAAACCCCAGTTTTGGGGTCCTCTGTGTAGATGTTACTGATTTTTTCCAATGAATATCTGTGTATATGTTAACTTGTTGATTTTTCTTGTTTTGATAGTCCAGTAGAAACTGAGGATGACCCGAACATAAAAAGCTAATTTATTTTTAAGATGACTGGGCATGTGCCCAGAGCTCCCACAAAAATGCAACCAAATTCAACCATAGGGAACCTTGATTTTTACATAAATCCTCGATTTGGGGTGTTTGCATATGTTCATTATATTTGTATTTCATTTATTAGTCAATACATTTACTATGATATGTATAATGATGCACTATGTTGAACAATAGAGCTTAGTGTCATTTGTCATTAATTATCACTCAATAAATGGAAGATTGTAGGGAAATGTTAACGAAGCAGGCCAACACAGTTTACTCCGACAATGCATTCAACCAACAAAATACCTCACATAGGAAATGTTGTATCACTCAAACTACAATTTACATAGGAGAGACTACAATGTATTCGGTTTTCACTAATTTAATTACAAATCAAGATCTTGATTAAATATCCTCAACAAAAGCTACATTCTCCAATTGTTATTAGAGCAATCACCAGATATTATGTACAGTTTGTATCATTCATTAATCATGCACATGCATAAGTAGTTGTCCATCATGTTCTGACTACGCTGCTTGAATGGGCGATGACGTAGCTAGTCTCCTGCACGTGTAATGTCCTCAGTGCTAATTCTATCGTGCTTGATGTCATTAACACGTGGATCTTTGCTTTGTTTTTTTTTTGGCAAGTTATGATACCCATTATGCGAGTCGTTTCTTGGACGTTCAGAGTATCATTATAATCAAAATTATCTGCCACCCACAGACAGAATTCGCCACATTCATCAGTCTGCACTAGTCTGGGAGCCAAGTCGTTGTTTGATCTGCTCAAGACAGATGAATTCTTGAAAGCTATTACTTGTTCATATGTATAGCACTGAAGCCCAATGATAACAGTGCACTACTTTGATATCCCATGTCAAGCATGTTCTTCATGATGTAAGAAGAAATGGAGGTATCTGCGACTCAAGTTTGTCAATGCTGACATCTTCAGGGGAAGCGTAATTATTGAAAGGCTGATCCAGAGTTCGAATGTTATCCTTTATGGCCCAAGCAGCATTTCCCACCAACTTCTCGGTTTCAACATTCTCAGCATCTATCTCTTGATAGGAGTCATACAAAAGTGTTGCTGCACTCCTGATTAGGGCTACAACGTTTGTCTTTCTTTGGAAGTCCCTGTACCCTCTGGCATATCTGTACACCAGTGATCAATACATATTGATAACATACATTTTTCTTAGTGGAGTTGAAGTTTGATAATTGGTATTAGTAAACTACTAAATATACAGATTAACAAGACAAAAACCCCTTTGACATACAGTTCATTAGATATGACACATTATACCTTAGATGAACAGGGTATCATGTGTTTAGGGAGGTTCAGTTAGTGAAATTCTCAAGGATTGTATACTGACAATGTTATGAGTACCCCCTGGGTTCCTGTCACAACCCCTCTGTAATGAAACATGGATTAGCTGATGAGTATCCACACAGGCGTAACAGCAGTGTCATCCCAGTAGCCCCCTGTGTCTCTAGTCCCTGTCCCAGTAGCCTCCCCGAGGTGTGAGAATTGAGTGCCAGTAGCCCCCCGAGGTGTGAGAATTGAGTGCCAGTAGCCCCCGAGGTGTGAGAATTGAGTGCCAGTAGCCCCAGAGGTGTGAGAATTGAGTGCCAGTAGCCCTCCAGTCAGTATGCTGTTGATTTAATACACCCCCTCTTTCTAGATATTTCTAATTGTAGGTAGAGTTAATCATTTGCAGACCTTCCAACATTTTACCAATAAAAAGCAGAAGATGTTCTTCTTCCTGTAAAAAAAGACACAAGACTTTTCTCGAAAAAACAATAAAATTTTATGATACTAAATGATGTGAAGAACATAACAAACATTATATACAGTTTATTTACCATCTCAGACAGTTGATTGCCAGTGCAGACTACATTATATCCATTATCATATGTGTTTCCTCGCCACACACTCAGGTCTCAGATGACCGGTCTGTGGTCCTCATTGTACATGATGAGGTCTTTTGAAGGCCTGAACTGGTGGCACTCGCAGTCCACGTTGATCTTGCAGTACAGCAGGCCACACAGCGTCTCTGCACTTAGTGATACAGGAACTTCTTGTCATTCTTTGCCTGGTCGTAGGGAAGGATGAGTAGAGTTTTCACGAGTGTAGCCAGGTGCTCGAACCTGACCTGGCTAACCCAGCCCTTCAACTGCATCACCACTCGTCCACCTCGATGAACTTGGGCAGATCTGTGGCTACCTGGAAGTCCATCCATTCCTGAACAGTGCTGTCCAGGTCTTCATCTGAAGTGCCAGGGACAAACTTCTCAACTAGAGATAGCACTGAAAACAAAATGTTAAACCATGTTTATAAAATCATAAACATTTTCTTTAGGGAAAGGTTAGAAAAGCACATGGTTCATGAAGATAAATGACTGCTGTACAGCATAAAACATTAATTGATGCAGTCTCTTCCACATTTTGGAAAATTTTATTATTATCTTCTGTTTATCTGAAATTATTTCTAGATAAAGATATGGACAACACACACGACATAGTATGTAAGTGCAAATATATTTTTAAGTTAAAACACATTAAACTAACAGTAGTTTGAAAGTGTATTAGAATTTAGAATCCTTAAAATAAGCATAACAGCTGCCTTTAAATCATTAGACCAATCATTTACCATTAGCAGCCCTTAAGTCCAGTCAGTTCGCTGGGTTGAGCAGCGGCACAGCCTTCAGCGGCGTATTCGTCTCAAAACTTTGCAGCATCCTGTTTCTTTTTCGTTGGTGTTTGCCTCCATTCTCTCCTGTCATTTTACCCATCTTTATTCGTGACACAAGGAAACAACTATTAACAACTAACAACACTTTCTTTAACAACGAACAAAACCTTAAAACTATAAACGGCAAAGTTCATGAGGATTCAAATTCGCTGTAAACAGAGACTTTAAAAATGGCGTGGTGAAAAATATACGGAGAAAATGTTTTACTGCAATATCATTCGTTGAAAAACATAAGGCGCCACCAAATTGCAGAGTTTCAAACCATTTAATAGAACTATTAAACATGATTACCTCTTAAGAAACGTGGTATTCGATCTGGATATTTCAATAGAACCTCTTAATTTTCTGCGATCACCGGCCAAGTCCGAAAAAGCGGAAGGTTTTCAAAACGCAGCGGAAAAGCAGAAGATTTTCTCAAAAACCGGAAAAAGCGGAAGATGTTCCGATAAAGCGGAAGAATTGGAAGGTCTGCATTTGAAGGGTCGACCATTTGAAGCTCCATGTGACTTTCACACATCAATTGTGTGGTATGAAAAGCTCACTGTCCTAGGAGTAAAAGTAAATCCTCTACATAAAGCTTGTTTGAGGTGAGCAAAACCCAATTTAACTCACACATAAAAGCTAATTGCCCTGATCCAGGTATAAGCTATTGAAAGTAAATTGCCCTAACTTTTAACTGAATAAACTCTTGATTGTGGATTTGTGGTGTTCTGTGCCGGCCAGTTCACACATTTCTAGCCAATAAGGAAAGGATATGTTGAGCTGCTCTGCTCTAGCTGGCCTGAGTTTCATGTTGAATTTTATATTTGAGTTCGGAATGACACGTGAAACATGGCTGCTAGTATTGAGTTCATTGAAGGTGCTAGGGGAAGCGAGCCAGGGATAAAATGACTTCAATGCAGGCGATTTACGATCAGGAAAAGGTGAAACTGCTTCAACAAAGTTCGACTGCGATGGCTTGACAGGTGAGACAGCATCTGCTCTGCCTCAATACCAGCGTGTCAAGTCATCACTGTACCATGAACGATGATAGCGTTTGCATTCAACTCCGCTCTGCATGCGCTAGCGAATGCTGATACCTATCACATGGATGGGACGTTTGCAACAGCACCAAGGCTGTTTTATCAAATAGTCACATTGCATGCATTCGTTCTTGGAGTGATGCTGCCACTTGTGTTTGGTCTGCTCCCCAACAAAGATGGGAACACCTACATTCGTTTCTTCAGTTTGGTGAAGGAAAAGTCTGAATCAATCGGATTAACCGGATTCAGCCCCCAACGTATCATGCAGGATTTCGAGAAAGGTCTGATGAATGCTTGCCTACACGTGTTCCCCGGAGTGATTGTCAAGGGGTGCTACTTCCACTACGCCCAGTGTCTGTGGCGGAGAATCCGTGAGCTACAGAGAGAACGCTGACCACAGGAATTGGTTTCGTATGCTACTAGCGATGCCATTCGTCCCCGTGCCACATGTGAAAGACGCATTTCAATTTGTCAAGAACACAGCACCGAATGTACCCCGTGTACGAGACTTCAATGACTACTTCGACAGGACATGGATGAACGGGCAGTATCCAATCGAAATGTGGAATTACTTTAAATATGACGGCCCTCGCACCAACAATCACGTTGAAGGATATCATACACGACTCATGCAGAAAGCAGGCAAGATACACCCCAATATCTTTGAGGTGGTCGAGCTGTTCAGCCAAAAGGAAGCTGCATCACTCGTCTCCATCCTCCAGCTACAGTCAGGTCAGCCTGCTCCCAAGCGCAGGAAGAAGTACATCAACCTCGATGCTTGTTTGGACGAACTTGGACTGGAATACATGCTGTGTGACCGGGGAATTGAGCCGTATCTCTTTTGGACACATGATGGACAATTTCATTGACTAGTCATGCTTGCATATGGATATGGTATTATATGTGCAAACAACTTATTATCAACTTTGATAAGACATTGTAATGTTTTCTCGCAACAATGTTTTGATCACTGCTATGAACACAGTATTGTTTTTATGTTACATTTCCATTTACTGTCTATTTCTCTTAATGGTTGGTTACCTGTATCTGTGTATGACAAATAAAAGAGGATTTTTACGGTTTCCCTCCAATCAAAAAGTCTGACATTCCTTGAATATGCACCAGATATATGACTATTTTGTTATTTAAAATCAGGTACCTAAATTTGTTCAGCCCTAAAGTTAAGGTGAGATAGAACACTGAATGGAACAGCCAGGTGGCTTTGGCAAAATTATAAGTAGTGCCACCAGCCCCCCCCCTAGTGGGATGGGGGGGCTAGGGGTACTAAACTGTAACAGCATTCCTACATCAATTTAAAATAATGAAAGTGCTTATTCTTTTTTGTATCATTGCATTTTCCTTCTTCTTGTTTATACCGATTGGACACTCTTGACAGCTTTAGCACATCGGTGTGTAAAGGTGCGGTTGTAATCATGGATTAAATGGAAGAAGGAAATTCTTTGCTAATGTTGATGACATATTGTTTACCAGAATCACATAAATAAACTACAAAATGTTCACCAAATCCAATATTTACTAAGAATACGCATTTCCAGTTACTAAAAGTAGAACATTTTGTGAACTACAGCTTGCACAACAATTCTGCTACGCTAACATGCATGAGGACACAGAGACTGGGTGGATGAATAATTGAATGAAATGGAATGAATGAATAACTCTAATAAGCTGATATCATCATTCATCACACTACACAAACTTATCAATCCCTTAGTGAAACAGACTTCTAGTGCCTCGTGCCTAGCAGTCAGACAGTAGTACCTGGGCCAGCACATCACCATGAAGCTTGTGAAGTGCAGCCATCCTCTCTGGCCGTGATCGCATCTCCTTTGTCTCTGTTGCCATGGCTTTCTTTGTGAGTTCTGCTGCTGATTTGCAATATCCTGCCTGCATTCTACAAACAAACAATTCATGTTTCTAATATCTTGCCTACACAATGGCTTTCAATGTCTCACATACACTCCATACACAGTTGTTTCAAAGGTTCTGCTGACTCTACAAAAAACCATTTAATTCTAAAGTCCTGCGTGCACTCTACAAACACACCATTCTTTTTCTACATTCTTTAGACAAACAAATAATTCTTTTTTTAAATCCCATGTACACTCTACAAACGAACAATTGTTTATAATGTCCAATTTGCAGTATACTAACAGACAATTGTTTCCAATGTCTTGCAGTTTCTAATGTCACTTTTTAATAATAATGTCACTTTTTAATTTTACAACAATACTGAATGTCCACAACCAATGCTGGATTTAGGGCAGGGCAGACTGGGTAGTTGCCCAGGGCCTCCACAAAAGGATCAATTCCAATTTAATTCCAAATCGCAAATTAGCAACATTACTTAGTTAACACTACACTGCATGGTGGAAGGTTGTAACTGTAGCACTGTCTAACAGCAAAAATGTGTCATCAGTTAATACATGCATTGCATATAATAATAATTAACTTCTATGGCGCCTATATCCTCAGGAACCTGAGCTAAGAGGTGCAACAAAACAGAATCATTAAGCATAATCGTGAACAGGGACACCCAAGTCATTATCAGAATGAGGGACAAATATATCATATATATCAAACTCTATAGATAGTACATCAACTGTGACAAAACTAATGCACATTTGCAATAACACCTGATATACAGCTCACAGCGTAGTGTAAACACTGCCCAGTTAAAATGTGTTATCTAATCTACCACCAATCTTCAGTACAATTATTATTTTATTGATTTATTCAAAAATAATAGCAATAGTATTTGATCCTAAAGTTATATATAATAGTCCATTACTGACGTATTACATATATCACTGCAAGCTTACAAAGACGTTTATTTTTTTATTCAAACTGTTAGTATATCTAATACAAGCCAGAGAGCAGTATACAATGCACAGACACTGGCTAAGTAATTACTCAAACAACCTGGGAAGACCTGTAGGTTGTTAAGTGTTTGCTTCAGAAAATACCTGCTCAAGGATTAGCCAATTACTCCTTTTTGTTGTGTTGCCACACAAAGGGCATGTTTTCAGATTTCAGCAGGCAGACCCACTGTACATATTTACTTAGAGCAGGTGCTACAACCTCTATTGACTTTAAAATAATCTCATCATAACCTGTCATTTAACTGGTCAGTCTTAAGAGTAACTAAATTATAACATATTCTGATATTTACATGTGTACATTTACATACACAAATGTACCGGTTTATACAAATTGATCAATTCATTTAATTCAACTCTTGCAGACTTCAATTCATTTAAATCAATTCCAATTAAATTCCAGTTCAATCTATTTTTAGCAATTTAATTCAAATTCACCTTCTTTCATAAATTCAATTCCAATTCAATTAAGAATTGACCCCAGGTCTGATATGAATAAGCTGTTGTGCCACTAGGGCCGCAGGCTCTTTGCCAGAGACCCATCTGCCCATCTTGAAGACGGGCAAATGTCTGACGATGACGGATAAAATAAAAATAAAAGATGGGTTTTTCTTTTTACAAGATGACATTTTTTATAATAAAATTGTTTGAATTGTCTTGGTGCACGCGGTCATGATTCGACGAATGTTGTCGGTGGCAGAATAACGAATACCGCCGATCTATAAGACTATTATATTTTTAACCTTGACATCTTTGGAAAATAATGTTACTGCGGCTGATCTCTATTTATTGTAATCGTGTATGTCATTGGTTGGGAAACATGTTTCTATGGCCTTTCTCAGTGCCTATCCACTGGAGCTCTCATTTGAAGAAACAATCCCGTGACCCAGATGTCGTGGGAGAGTTCAAAATGGCACCTGCCAAACGAGAGTGAGTGATAAGATGCGATATGTCAATGTTCACGACAATCGGTGCTTTTTTGTAAATGTGAATAAAAGCAGGGTTCCTGCGATTGTTCCTGAACAGTCCAAGTCAGCATCCTTTGTTACGTTGGTGGAGATCCATAATGTTGATGTGCCTGTCTCTAATACCCGAGACGCTACTGTATTGTCACCCACCGCTGGCACTCTGCAGTGGCCAAGTGCGATCGTGGTAGACTTCGAAACCGAGTCTGATTCGGGCTCTGATTCACATACATAATTGGCCTGTAGGCCCTACTATCGGCAGTAGTTTCCTGGTTGCTGAAAGAAAACTCAATTCATATTGTTTTTTGTCCAATGGTAATACTATTGGACATTTAAGGCAATACTGAATCTGGATGATTGCTGGTATTGTCAAGTATTTGATTTGAGTGTGATTGTAATCATATTTGTTCATATTAGACGTATTTGTATGCATGTACTTAAAGTGTTAAGATGCTTCAAACATTACTTCTTGAGTTGGCTCTTGTTCTATTATTATTATTACTGTGCAGGTGATAACGCCAACCTCGCTGCACAGCTAGTAAGACTCGATTGGGCCAATAATGGCTGAACCTGACTTGGTCTGCCATTGAAAAAACCTAATTCGGCCAATAATGGCTGTCATTTGTTCAACTTGCATTGGCTTACCAGTGCAAAAACCAAATGGGCCAATAATGGCTGACATATCAACCAGCATTGGCTTGCCAGAGAAAACAAATCAATTGGGCCATTAATGGCTGTAGAAGACGCAAACAGCTTCCGTGGAAGCCGTTCGCACGTTTAAGGTTTTTTAGAATGTTCAAGACTGGCAAAATTATATTTCTGGCTAAGGGCCTGACTAGGGGGTAGTGTGACAATTGACAAACTAATGGGTGACTATGCTGGGTAACTCGACTAGATGGTTTACATGCTTGACAGTAATCAACCTTTTAAACATATTTGCACTGACTTGCTCAACAGAATCTTGGTTATTTGCCAACCCCCACCACAGTTCTTGATGCTAACAAATACGTTTTGTTCTTTCGAGGTTACTAGGTGACAGAATTTCAGTTGAACTCGATGCTACACAACATTTTGTTGAACAATTTGTGTCGTAACTGTAATTTTTATTCGCCATCGGATATTTTTTGTAATTCATATTGTAGTAATATACATTTTGAAAACATGTCGGTTCTGTCTTTACTAAGTGGCAAAAACTATGAATTGTTTTCATTTTTTATTTTAGTTTTCCAGCTATTACTATTGCATATATATTATACATAAATGTATTGTAGACATATATGTGACCCATCTGCACAAAACCAGTCACATGTGCAAAAAAAACAAAAACTTAGCTTTTCATATGGTTAGAAAGAGGAGAAGAAGTGCTTTATCATGGTGCAAAAATTATTTCATTGTGATAATTATTTCCAAAGTTATACTCGTTCTAATGTAATTGATACTGAAAATGCAAATGCGAGAAATCCATATTTAAAGATTTCATTACATAAATTGGACTTACTCCTTGGTTACCACCACTAATTATTACCCGATCTCAATGAAATTTCCCACAGTTGTTGTAACACACTAATTGTCAATCATACTGAAAGAATAATGATGTAGTTGCTCTTCGTTGTATTCTTTCTAGCTTGTCTATGTCCTTTTTACGATATGGCCTCCATGCTTGAACACAATATTCCAAATGTGGTCTAACTATTGCTTTGTACAGGGGTACAATTAGCTGTTTCTCCTTATACATGATAGTTCTCCTAATTAGCCCTAGAATTTGATTTCCTTTCGAAGCAGCAATCCCACATTGCTCTGAAACTTTCATGTCAGCACTAAAGTTTACTCCTAAGTCCTTTTCTTGTGTGGTTCTACCTAGTACAGCATCCCCCATTTTATATTCTTCTTCCATGTCCTATGTGTATACATTTACACTTCCCAAAATTGAATAACATTGGCCATTTTTCTGACCATTTAACTAATTTATCTAGATCATCCTGTAAACTTTGTTTAAACTTTATCATTAGTAACCTTTCTGAATACTTTTGTGTCATCTGCAAATTTGAGTACTTTGCTAGATATGTCATCTTCCAAATCATTTATATATATAACAGTATAGGGCCTAATACTGATCCCTGTGGTACCCCACTCAAAACCGATTTCCAGTTTGAAATCTCACCATCTACTATTACTCTCTGTCTTCTGTGTGTAAGCCACGTTTCTATCCAGTTGATTACATCATTACCTATACCATGGGCTTTTAGTTTAAGTAACAATCTTTGATGTGGCACTTTATCGAAAGCTTTCTGAAAATCTAAGTAGACATCCACTGGTGACCTGTCATCTACCCACTTTGTAATTTCTTCCAAAAAACATAAGAGATTGGTTAGACATGACCTTGCTTTTAGGAACCCATGTTGAGATGTATTTATTAATTTATGTTTCAAAAGGAATTCCACCATGTGGTCTCTAATTAATGTTTCGAGTAACTTCCATACAACTGATGTTAAACTCACTGGTCTGTAATTCTCTGGCTTGTTCCTCGATCCCTTCTTAAATAGCGGCGTAATATTTGCTTCTTTCCATTCTAAAGGAACTATTCCTTCTTCCAGTGACAAGTTAAACAATTTTGCAAGTGGTGTACTAATTTGCTCAACAATTTCCTTAAGCAGTTTTGGTGGTATCCCATCAACTCCAGGTGATTTATTATCTTTCATCATTTTCTGTGCTATCATTTCATGAGTTACAAATAATTGCCCTAAATGTTCCGATTTATTGCCCTCAAATTTAGTAAATGGAACTGAGCTGATATTCAGAAAGGGAATAGCTCAAACATACACAATGTCATAAAATATTTGACCATCAGGCTATCTGGTGTCAATACAGGTACACAAGTGTGCGCACTTTGTGCTTTTGTATTAAAAAACATACAAAACTTTGTTGATCTCGATGCTTGTAAACAATTATTTGTGTTAAATTCATATAAATCAGTGATTTAAAAAATCATAAGTTAAAAAAAATCATAAATTAATGATTTAATTTTGTTTTGAGTGATTTAAATCATGATTTAAATCAATGATTTAAATCAAATGATTTAAATCAAACAACCCTGGATAACATTAGTGAAGGATCAGTGTAGATTGGATATCAGAAAGTACTCATTCTCACAGAGGACACTAAATGAACAGAACAAATTATCTACAGATTGTGTAAATGCTAGCAGTGTGAACATATTTAAAAACAAAATTGACAAATATCTCAGAAGGGTGGGTTACATATAGATGACAAATATTTGGACTCTCAATAAGCCTATGGTTTACTTGTTCACTTGCCATCTGGGCCTTTGCCTTGGATGACAATCTTGCTAAATCTTGTTTAATCTAGTGTCCCATATGCATTCTGTAACCAATTGATTGTACTGCCCTCTACAAACATGTTTCTAATATCCTGCATGCACTTCATGAACAAACATTTGTTTATGTTGTCCTGAATGCACTCTACATACAAACAACTCTGTCACATGTCCTGCCTGTGAATCCATAGTTGACCCCAATGCCAGATGATCCTACTTACAAAAGGACTGCCACTTGTTGCTGTCTGAGAGAGAGCTCATCCTTTGACTTGGGTGAGTTAGCCAGGTTGTTGATGGATGCCAGGTAACAGTCTTGTAGCCGTGTCATACCAGATCCCTGTATGCAGGATGTGAGTATGGATACCATTATTTCATATTAATTAACCCATACACATACATGTGGCTGAAAAACAAGAACCATTTCAATACACATTCAGCTTACCGAAGAAAAAGAAACAGTTCAGTACATGTCCAACTTATTGAAGGACAACAAACATTTCAGTACTCGTCCAGCTTACTGAAGAACAAGAAAGATTTCAGTACACGTCCAGCTTACTGAAGAACAAGAAAGATTTCAGTACATGTCCAGCTTACTGAAGAACAAGAAACACTTCAGTACATGTCCAGCTAGCTGAAGAACAAGAAAGATTTCCGTACACTTCCAGCTTACTGAAGAACAAGAAACATTTCAGTACACATCCAGCTTACTGAAGAACAAGAAACACTTCAGTACATGTCCAGCTAGCTGAAGGACAATAAACGTTTCAGTACACGTCCAGCTTACTGACATCTAATTTCAAATGGATAGTAGATGTTGTTTATATTTCAGTTTAGCACGTGCCATCTCAAATAGTACTTTATCAACTTTGCTCAATTTTATCTTTCAAACAGTTTGTGCTTTCTAGAGAAAATAAAAAAGGTTTCTGAATATAATCACGTGGACTGATAAAATACTTGAACGTTTATAACTTGCAATGTTTTTTTCTCCATAATTCCATCTACCTATATTATGTAAATTATTGGAAATGTCTTCTCTTTACATTGATTCCCAATATATCGTTTAATGGAAATATTTCCAAGGCTCACCTTGGACCAGAAGTGCAGCAGTTTTTTGTTGTATCCTCCATAAAGGTTGCAGAAGACAGGCCATTCAACGAGGAATTCCTCTAGTCTGGCTTTATCATCAGCAGCAATCAGATGAAATGGATACTCCTGCAAACACAATAAGACCAAATACGATCAAGGCTTGTTTTAATATTACTGTATCGTTATATAATTTTCTAATAGAAACACAATAAATAGACTTGATGTCTGCTGATTAAGTCTGCATTTGAATCATATTTAATATAAAAGGCAATGACACTGATAGGGCGTAGCCGTAGGCGAAAAAAGTGTGTTTCTGGTAACCCGACCCTACCTAGAAAAACGGGCTGACCCTAATCTTTTTATTTGATATTTTAATCAATGTTTGTTTCGTTACATTTTAGTTAAAACTAATAAAACAACCCGCGAGTAAAATTCAACCGCGTATTCGATGACATGTGTGTACTACCGAACTTGTTTGGGTCCGCACGCGTGATTGGCAGGATCGGTAATATTTCACCCAATGAGCGATCTTGTTACATGCTGAATCACGTTGGCTAGGGGTGGCAAGATGGCACTTGTGTCTCTAGTCTGCGTAATAAAACGCCATTGCTTATTCCACAATGGAAATCCTATACGTAAATTTTTTATGCTGTGAAACGAAATGATTGACAGCATTGCTAAAGAGTATGGCTGCAGCGATGAAACGTGTGAAATCGCCATGGCGGAACCGGAGGAAGGACCGTGGACGACCGTGTCGCGCCACAAGGACGCGTTTACCTCGCAGACACCAGTCATAAACGTAGTTACGGCGTTTAGATGTAAATTCATCATGATATCATGAACGCCGGATCCTGCCAATACCGGTCCTAGCATTGAGGCTCAGGCACAAAGGAATGAGTTTCAAGTGCTGATGGCAGGTAGGCAAAAAAATTCGCCCCACTCTTCGTCTCTGGGGCGAAAGTCCCGTGCGGCATTTGCTAACTCGGCGATTTGGCAGTTCCGTAGCCAAATGGCTACGGAACTAATAACTTAAGTTTTAAAACCGATACGCACTAACCGTTTCACATGTGTATTCTGTGACATACAACCGACACTTGGGCGTCAAGAAACTGAAGAAATGTGCTCCAAATAATTACTTATGTGTACTTTTATCGGTGACATAGAAAACATTTCACAACTAGCCGCCATACTGTGCACGTGATGTTGCCTTTGGGTCACATGATCAAACGCGATTTCGTGTAGAATGAGGCCAGAATGGGCCAGCAGCACAGAAATAAATAAAACACCCGTTAGTAAGTTAATAGTTTATAGGGGCATTATTAATGATGTAACTCTATGGCCAGCAGACGGCAATTCTTAGCGTGACCTTATATAGATCTATGGAAATCCCGCATGCCTTTCTCGCTCACAACAACATCCGGTTATATACAAACCTTGACAAGCACATGCGTTCTGACAAAAAGGTAATAATTTCACACTTTTACATGGTTATTGTCAGGTAACTTTAGTGATATACATATAAGAATGCATACAGACACGAAAGACGTGTTTATTGCTCTGTTTATGGCGTTTTTGTAAGGTTTCACGTTTCATGAAAATACTTACGTTTCGGCCGAGCGAGCTCTTCGCCCTATAGTAGCAACAGCCAGATAGAAAAACATTGTAGGGCGATTGACTTTGCCTAATGGCAGGCAGCTCAAGTACCAGGCCCCGAAAATCCCTGCCATTTGTCAAAACCTCCTGGACATGGTACTTTCAACTTTGTGAGTTCGTTTTCACTGACTTTAGTCTGGATTAGAAATGTCAATGATATTTTGAGCATTTTGTATTATATTTTTGTGATATAGCTGACACGTTGAGAAATTGAAATGTGAAAACAGTTTCAAAATCGGTGTCAGATTTTCGAGATAGGATTTTTTGAAGAAGTTGAATTAAACACGTTACGCAGATTATCATTACTAACTATGTCTCCGACAGCATATCAGGCTCACCTTTAATATTCATTTATTTAATTTTTTTATTACTTAAATACGCTAAATTAAAGGCGCGGTTGTAATATTAAAAGCTTGCCTTTGATTAATTAAACGCGTGTATGTAAATGCTTCTAATTAAGTATGTGTACGTAATGTTAAAAGCATGCCATGCCTTTAAATAATTAAGTACGCATATTTCATATTTCATTTTACAAATTTTATAGTTTTTACCTTTTTATATCAATATTTGTATTATGTTGAAAGCTTATTTTGTTTTAACTTTCTACTATGCTATTTATTGTACCGTACAGCACCATAGAATATTATTGTATAAATATGGTGCTATAGAAATCAATAAACATTTAAATTTAACCAATCGGAACCAGCGAAGTGCATTGATATAATTTTATTTCGTTTTAGTGAATGGCAGTTGGAACATTTCTGGCCAACAGGTGTTGCGTCACATTGTAATTTTTTAAGATTTAGTTTAACAGTATTCTTTGTTTCAATTAAACTGACTTTATTATGTGATATCTACATTCAGCACTGACTATTGCCATTGGTGCAGACGCTTTGTTTTTATTTTGGTGTAATAAATTGTGTACATAAACGATGTCGTGTTGTAGGCTTACTGTAGAAATATTTCCCTACCTACCCTACCTAACAAACCCATATATGTACACAGGTTGGCTTCTCATGCTCAAAATGAGCTCGCTGTGCAAACTGGCACAGTTAAAATATTAATTCATGACAGTCACTCTTCAGGCATGTTTTGCACTGATTATCTGCTATGTCATATGACAAACAATACAATAACATTTATCATGCCAAAATCCTCCGAAACCATAGCTTAGAGCAGAGATTCTGCTATACTGGCATATGAAAAAAAAAAAGATGTCGGTACTGAGTACCGGGGAAAATAAATTACAGTGTGCAATCGGTTTCTGTTCTGTCACAGGTCGAAATCTGGCCAAACTTTATGAAGGCAAGCCAGCTCTGGCGCACTCTGCGTGGGAGGAGGGCTGCTGTGCTGACAACAAGAGTGCAGACATTTGGCTGCAGCGGGGTGTCGACTTTCAACTAAGCAGCATGATTTCGTCTTACTGCATGTGGTTGACGATGCATTGGCTTTAATATGGTTATGATGTTGACAACGACCGTAACGTAAATAGTTTGGGAGCTGAGACGGCATGCTGTACCCAGGTACTAATAATTAGAGCAATACACTCGGTTGATGGTGGCATAAAACTACTTCGTGATGCTTTTTGAATTAAAGGGACTAACAACAAGGCACTAGCTAAAATGTATTTTCGGTGTGTACACAAAGTTTAATATTGTATACATGTACTACATGCCAAAATAAAACAATTTTGAAAAAATTATATATATGTAAAACTAGATGTTTAATGCGTCTAACTCACAAAGTGCGCGTAAAAATTCGAAGTTAATGAGATGGGCGATCACGTGGTTCTGTAACATCACTGGTGATAGCATTTTTTCAATCTGCCATTGGGTTCTATGCACTGCTTCCAAGTTTCACTCGCATCACTATGGCGAGTGGTGGTGATGGCAATTTCCAGGAATATCAGATAAAAGCCATCCCGATGGCTACTGGAGTCGCTAAATTGTTCCAAATTAGTCGAACTCGAAGATTCTGCAGCATCACTTGTTGCTAGTGGTTCGAAATTGTACCCTTTTATCTGATATTCCTGGAAATTGCCATCACCACCACTCACCATAGTGATGCGAGTGACACTTGGAAGCAGTGTATAGAAATCAATGGCAGATTGAAAAAATGGGGTCCTGGATGATTCGACCCATTTCGGGTTTGGCCCATGCCGACGGATGGTTCGGCCTAGTTGATTCGGCCCACGCAGACGGATGGTTCAGCCCACTTCACTGTTGCTATTGAATTCAGCGACCATCGATTTGTATATATATATATATATATTTATGTTTAATAATACAATCAATTCTTAGGGAATTTGTATGTTTGTCAATATTACTTCAATAATTTAGCGAAAATAGCGAACATACGTAATAAACAATTGGTTCAAAAACAATAATAATGTAGCATGACATTTCGCAAAAAAATTAAACAGTTGTAGCATATAACATTTTGCAATTACACCACTCAGTTTGCAAACAGTTACAATTCGTTAGTCGTTTCGACCCACGGAGCCTGATGGCACCAGTTGCATACACAGACTGGCAACACGGATTGGTAAGTGAATTTTCAACAATTTCTATGTTATGATATTGTGATAGATCGTGTTGAAGCTATCTACAACACGACTATGTAGTTTATAAACTGCAGCTACAGAGCTGCACAAAAAGTAATTAGTAGCAGGGTTGTTTGATTTAAATCATTGATTTAAATCATGATTTAAATCACTCCAAAAAATTAAAAAATTCATTGATTTATGATTTTTTTTCACTTCCGGTTTTTTTAATCGCTGATTTATATGAATTTAACACAAATAATTGTTTACAAGCATCGAGATCAACAAAGTTTTGTATGTTTTTTAATACAAAACACAAAGTGCGCACACTTGTGTAGCTGTATTGTCACTAGATAGCCTGATAGTCAAATATTTTATGACATCGTGTATGTTTGAGCTATTCCCTTTCTGAATGCAGTGAAGCCACACAAACTTGTCTTCCAGAGGAAGTATCTTTTCAACACAGAAGCCCTGAGTTAAAGTCCACTTATAGCTTGTGCTAGTTATTACCAATTCAGTATGTTGACTCAGTTGTTTAATACTGTACCAGTTTGTATTCTGGTTAGAGACCCTTAGAGTACACAGAGCCCTGGAACAATAATTGCTACAGCCACAGACACACAGCATGCTTTCCTTTCCAAGACAGATTATGCAACTACAGGGAGTGAGGCCTTGTAGACATTGTCTAATGTTTTTATATAAGCAAAAATCATGTACCCTCTGTTAAGACAAGAACCCAAATCGATGTGAATAGAACATGTTTGAAAGAGTTTACAAATTTAAAAATCTATATAAATATTTATATACCAGATTTAAAAAAAATCAAATCCGATTAAAAAAAATTTAAATCCGATTTTTAAAATTAAAATCATGATTTTTTCAACCCTAGTTAGTAGCCAAGACCGAAGTAGGTCTTGTGTCTACCGAATCCGCCACCGGTCCATTCCAAAGACGTAACATACCCACATACTCATTTTCGCCATTAAACGATGCAATATGTACAGCAATCTCGTACAATAGTCAGATGTATAGTAATATGTTGAATGTATAACAGTTTGTGTAAAAAACACATTTCATCACCTTTATTGATGTTCGAATGTGCACATGTATTGCTCATGAAGTACCGCACATATTATAATTTATGCACATAGCCTGTAGTTTCTTATGCTACATCAAATAGATTAGTTAAACTTAATTAGATTAGTGAAACTTGTATGTGTGTGTGCACATATTGTGACTCATACATATATATCGGTATTTAATCACGAAGTATCGCACATATTATAATTTATACATGTAGCCTGTAGTTTCTTATGTTACATCAAATAGATTAGTGAAACTTAATTAGATTAGTGAAACTTGTATATGTGTGTACACATATTGTAATTCATACATATTATATATCGGTATTTAATCCATTGTTGAATTAAATACTTTTTACTAGCACGTACGGTTGAGCGCGTTGGCTGGCCAGTCTTGTTTACACATCAGTACAGGATTCAGCCTACAGTTACATTTCCCATTGGTGGCCATGTTAATGTTTTGCATAATTATAAGAAAATGTGACCATCAAAAATTCTTAGTTTTTACTAGCCGCTGTCATCATCCCACTGACATGCTGGTGGGGTTTTGTCAAAATTAGACATCTCTAACTCTTGTAATAATTATCCATGTATGTGCGATACCCCTCAATGTTTACCAATATTTGCATGAATTACGACGCACACATGTCTAGTGGCCCAAAAATCACAAATATCCTTCCGCCTATTAAAGTCATCTAAAAATCCACCATTTCACTCTCAACAGCTTCCACCAGCAAACCTGGTAATGTCCCTGCACAAATGCACTATGTCAGATCGTATGAATTTTTTAAAACGTTCTATATCCAAACTTATTATGCCCTACATTCATGTCTAACACACCAGGAAGTCGAACTGAGGCATGACACCAGGGCCCAGGCCCATAGCCAGACCCGTCTGCCCGTCTTGAAGACGGGCAAATGTCTTACGACGACGGGTAAAATAAAAATAAAAGACAGGTTTTTCTTTTTACAAGATTACTTTTTTCACAATAAAATTGTTTGAACTATCAGACTTGGCGCAAGCGGTCGTGATTTGACGAATGTTGTCGGCGGCAGAATAGCGAATACCGCTGATCTATAAGACTATATATTTTTAACCTTGACATTGTTGGAAAGTAATGATACTGCAGTTGATCTCTATTTATTGTAATCGTGTGTCATTGGTTGGGAAACGCATTTATGTGGCGTTTCTCAGTGCCTATACATGGGCATTAGCGCTCTCTTTTTTTGAAGAAACAATCCTGTGACCCGGATGTCGTGGGGCGAATTCAAAATGACACCTGCCAAGCGAGTGAAAAGATGCGATAATGTCAACGTCATAGTTCACGAAAGTCGATGCCTTTTTTGTAAACGTGAATAAAAGCAGCGTTCATACGATTGTCCCTGAACAGTCCAAGTCAACATCCTTTGTTACGTTGGTGGAGATCCATAATATTGATGTGCCTGCCTCTAGTAACCGCGACGCTACTGTATTGTTGCCCACCGCTGGCACTCCGCTGTGGCCAAGCGCGATCGCGGTAGACTTCGAAATTGTCTGATTCAGGCTCTCATTCACATACATAACCGGCGTGTAGGCCCTACTATCGGCAGCAGTTTCCCGGTTCCTCAACTCAAACAGCAGGCAAACCACCAACGATTAGGCTGTGCTCAGTCTAGTAAATTCATATTGTTTTTTTGTCCAATGCTGGCAATAGGCAATACTGAATCTGGATGATTGCTGTTTTATCAAATAAGTAATGTTTCAATGTATTACTTTCAAAACAAGTTGTATTACAAGTTGAGTGCTATATCTTCTATTTTTATTTGTTTGTTTGTTTATTATTGTATTGCTTTACTTTTAGTGTAAAGCATTTGATTTTGAGTGTGATTGTAATCATATTAATTGTTTAACTAACTTCTAATTAACTTCACGTGTTGGCTCTTCTTCTATTATTATTACTGTGTAGCTGCACAGCTAGTAAGACTCGGCTGGGCCAATAATGGTTAAACCAGACTTGAAAAAACCTAATTTGGCCAATAATGGCTGTCATTTGCTCAACTTGCATTGGCCTACCAGTGCAAAAACCAAATGGGCCACTAATGACTGTCATTATATCAACCAGTATTGGCTTGCGCATTTAAGGTTTTTTTAGAATGTTCAAGACTAGCAAAATTTTATTTCTGGTTAAGGGCGGCCTGCATTGCGGCCAGATTTGAAAATGCTGATATGTGCAATGCTTCCAGTGGCAGTGACACAACCAACATACAACTATTCTGTCCAAATTTGTTACACAATGTGACCAATGTACTGGGCCACATAAAAATATCACCAACGACTGCTATTCGTGATTGTTACTGCTGTCTGCCTTTTCAAAGCAAACTGTTCACTTTTTCCTAGCAACCTGTGTCTATGGGAATGGTTATATCTTATGTAAACCACTTCAGGGTTATGGTTAGCTAGGGATGGGGTTAGCTAGAGATGGGGTTAGCTACGGTTAGGGTTGCATACCTTCATTTCCTTGTGCTCAAGCACTTACAGAGAACTGCACACAACATGAAATGCGTATTAAGACGTGGTGATTAGACATTTACGTAATGCAACAATTATTTTCTATATAAAAAATGCTTATTTTAAGCTTTTACAGACCTGCCTACACCAAAAATGTTTGGTCAGTAATCCTGCTACAGTGCTACTAATTATCAGGAATTTAGGCCTGTTGTCAGTAATGGTTCAAAACCGTGTCAAGTATTGTCAGGAAAATGGCACCACTGTAATACTTTAATACTGGGTCGTTCCTATGGTGATGGTTGCCCCAAAACAGAGTTATCATTAATAAAACATGAGAGGTGTTTTGAAGCGGTCAGTTAACAGAACAGTAATCCAGATACTCATAACCAGCTTTGGTGGAAACGTGCAGAAATGTAACTGTGTTTAATGTAAATGCATCTATAGCCAATTTAACCTGTCTAGAACTGTTGTACTGTACTATCTTTTAAAGTCGAACTTTAAGCAACTGAAAGAATCTCAATAATTTTATGTTTTTGAATATTAAATTAAACATCGAAATTTGGATTTAATGTAAAACACTCGAGGCAGCAAGCTGACTCAAGCATAATTCCAAATTATAGTCAGATTATGTAATAAACAGCAACTAACAAATACCTCTTACATTACATTTACATTGAAACTTTGCTATGTGACATTGTCTAGCTATGGAGAAAAGCATAAGATCATCAGGGTGCCAATGTATCATAGTCTCCAAATTATAAGTTCAGAATTGACAGGTGAAATGTGTAACAAAGAACACACTGAACTTTACACTGTACTCTGTGGCATGTAGTTTTGTCAACACAAGATACCTCTGATTAGTGCTATCAGCCTACTTCAGGCCTTAGAGACCTGTGATAACCAGCATGGATACAAATTAAGCTAACGTTAGTCGCTACTAGTACTATTGTTGCATCCGTAACCATAATTTATAAGCCGTAGTCGTCGTCTAGTCTATTCTAGTATATATAAGCCTAACCCAGTAAAGTTTCATCTAAACGTGCTACTAAAAACACTGACTTAGTAAGTTAGTTTTGGACTTAGTTGGACAGTCACTACAATGGGTGCCGGACGGTTCGGCCCAAACCGACGGATGGTTTGGCCTAGTCGATTCGGCCCACACAGATGGATGGTTCGGCCCACTTCTCTGTCGCTATTGAATTCAGCGATGGTCGATTCAGCCCACTCTAGTAGCAGAAATCTAAGCGGCAGATATCTAAGAATAGTCATTTCGGCCAACGGCCTGAATCAATAAGAAAGGAGGAGCGGCGGAACAGCGGAAATTATGATTGCGCACAGAAACATACGCACACGCTAATATAGTAATAATCTAGAACTATTTATAGTAATATAGCAACATAAATAAAATAACGGAAAGCGGTTGACATAATAAAATAATGAACCAAATTGAAGTAATTAATGTCTAAGGGAAACGTCCACGAAAAAAAAGTAATAACTAATTGAGTTTGTATTGTAACATAATATATATATTAAAATGTATTGACTTCATTGTTTGTTTGAGCACATTTTATGTGATCAAGACCTTTAATTTATGCTTTTAATCTATCTGGTGTTTCTTCAGCAATTTTTTTAACTTACACGGATGGTTAGGCCCATGTGAGCGAAAACACTTCACGGTTCACCGATCGCGCTGTTGGATGGTTCAGCCCACAGGCCGAACCTGTTATGGGCCGAAACATCCGACACCCACTACAACACACTAGAGTAGTCAGTATTTGCAATCGTCACGGCCACGGGCAACTGAATCAGCTTGAGCCCCTGTAACTAATATATATATATATACTGGTCGACCTACTTGACAGAATATGCCGTTTTAAAAAATCTGAAGAAACATTTTGTGTAAGAGATTGATATACAAAATCAGCAACAACTACTTCATTTATTCAATGCAAGCACATTATTAAAATTATTATTGTTTTGAGTGAAAAACTTACGAATATTGAACATCTGAACCATGTCGCACGAGTCGAGGAAACCGGCGGAATTCGACCTATATTTATGGCAAGCTGTACAATCGTTTTTAATTTTACCACTTTGTTCCAATTATTTCAACTTTTTATAACAACCAGGCTTGACATAGCGCTTTATAAAACACATACACATATACTTGTACTGAATATATAACGTTAATGTAGTAAATTGTTTCTCGTATATTTAACACATTTTAATTATTCCTACTTTTATGACAAGATTATCTTGCCATACATCTACCACAAAAAGGGCTATTATTGTCACATGGCCAAAAACGAGACACGCGTCAGCAGACGCTCAATAATAATGTCTGGTAAGCATGCAAAGTCGGTTTTTATCAAGGTATGTATATCATAAACGTGTTCCATGTTATATTATATAAAAATAATAAAAAAAATTATTTTGCTCAGACAAGACTCTGTATCGTTATTGTCGTAAACAGACGCTGTGACATCTCTAACGCGATATCAAGCGAGATTTCAATGGGTCGAAAACTGGCGTGGCTCGAAAACTGCACCGGTACCTATATATATTATATTAACAGGGTATGCAACTAGGATAGGCACTTCAAACAAAAATGAGATTTCATGGTAGAACAGTGGCAATTGATTTAAATGAAAGGTGACATGTAAAGGACCAAAAACTGTTTTATCAATATATCTTTGTTAGATCCAAAGATATTGCGATTTTAACGCGGTTAAAATGCGAAAAAAAAATTATATTGTATACAAGCAAAAATCATTTTTGTGTTATTTTTCAATAAATGTATGATTAAAATGGCATAACTTTTTTTTTGGTATATATATTTTAATCATTGCTTCAGGAGTTACAAGCACATTAAGTAGGGTCATAAATATACATAGTCCACTCATGTATCATTAATAGTAACTCAGTTAATGCAATTAATATGTCAATATTGGCTAATTAGTGCATGAATTCAACTGACTGACACATTTTGATAAAAAGCAATAACTTCCATGATTATGAAGATATTTGTATAATTTGTTCAGGGTTTACAAACTCATTAACAAGGGTCATACATATACATCACACACTCAGGGGTCTCTTTTGGGACGCGCCATGCGCCAATGGCACGTTCCCGTGTAGAATGACGTGCATCCGTCTTAACGCTTGGGACAATTGGCGCGCAGGCTTGCCTATACTATAGTTGGGCCCGTATCATGTTGTCACTTTGATAACACCACTTTGCTGTTGTACGTCGGTTGAAAAGTCCTCATAACCAGTAAACATATAAAGGATATACTAATTTAGTATAGTCTTATATTGCTAATATAACCACTCGTATCGGTGATGTGGCTATTTTATACGGTAGTCCTACGTTCTTGCGTCGCTCTTACCACGACTACGTGACCTCGCCTTGACAGTAGAAGCAACAAACAGTGGCGCCACATAGCGGAGTCCGAATAAACACAATGCTTACGCGGCGTTTCGTATACGCGACATTGTCGCACGTTCACCGAAATTCAACATGCCGCCCAAAAAGAAAAGAAAACTGAATCAGCCGGACATCCGAGATGTTTCCCGTCAAAATGTAAGTATATATTCATTATACGGTGCCTTAGAACGTGTCGTTTTGTGATACAAGTAATTCGTAATTGGCATAAATCGTAACTTGCACATATGACATAATATCTCCCACGACAACCGTAGCATCCGTATTATCTTAATTGCGTTGACATGCAATATTTATCATACATTAATTTAGGAAATACCTCATAATAACTGTCGTTCAACATCCGAATATTTAAACAATTTGGATTTGTGTCATAATACGCTTATCATCATCATGGGACGTGCCAGTGCCACAGTGGGCGCTGTATTGCCTATAATTATGCTAGTCCGTCAACGCCAGTTGTCAATACGCGGAAGTTGGACCAAGTCACAAAGTGTATTGTGTGATAAATAAAGCCAAATTTAACAGCCAAAAAACGTATATAAGCAAGGGTTATGTTGTGGTGGTTGCATGCCTGTTATTCCGTGTATAATTGTGTGTGCAAATTGCTGTACATAGAGCTATTCTGTAGTAATTGTTAATTGTTAATAAACCAACTTTACATGTCATCACCTAGTGCAACTGTTTGGGATTATTGCAAATTATGATTAATTAAATTTACTTATTCAATTATATGTATTCAATGGTTTTTACAGACTCTAACACCGGGACAAATGACTACAACAGAGCAGATAACTGGAAGTAGACAGGGACTGGAGCAAGTGACTTCGTCGGGAAGTACACCAGGGCAGGAGCAAGGGACTTTGTCTGGAGGTACAGGTGAACAGGAGCAAGAGACTTTGTCTGGAGGTACAAGTGGACAGGAGCAAGGGACTTTGTCTGGAGGCACAGGTGAACAGGAGCAAGGGACTTTGTCTGGAGGCACAGGTGAACAGGAGCTAGGGACTTTGTCTGGAGGTACATGTGGACAGGAGCATGGGAATTTGTCGCGAGCTACACAGGGACAGGAGCAAGCAGCTACATCGGGAACTACGCAGGGACCGGAGCAAGCGACTTCCAGATTGTTTTGACACCAGTCAAAATAAAAAACCTGTTTTGTCTAAGATGTTCTTCTTGTGATTTGATTGTCATATATATGTTAATCCAGACTGTCACAGTCAGTATGTATATTCTGATACTGCAGATACAGTACACATACTGGTGTGCTTTGTGCATGTCTGCTGACAATGAAATACTTCCTTCAATGCACATACATCAACATACTTGTTACTTGATGTAAACAACATTGTAAAAAATGTTTAGCAGTAATATTAACTCCTTGTGTAAAGCTTTTTGAAAACAGCCTTTCTTTACACGGTGCTTGTGGAGGATTCCAGAATAGTTTCACTTTAAATCATTTAACGTCATACCAATTTTGTATGTACAACATAAGTTGTTCTCTTGACATACATGATCCGCCGCATTTGTAATGTAAAACAGATCTCCGGCCAAAACTATATTGACCCAATCATTATTGAAATGACCCATACAATTTTGCTTGTATGGGCCAATTGGCCCATGCCTATTTTTTCTAGGGAGACCCCTGCACACTCATTTCATAACTTATTTGATGCGCATAACTCATTTGATGCGCAACCTCAACAGGCCAACACCTTTTAATAAAAGGCCATAACTTCCATGATTATGAAGATATTTGCATAATTTCTTTCTTATAATTTGTAAAATGCATTAAGTAGGGTCATAAATATACATTAGTCATCATTAATAGTAACTCAATCAATACAGGGTCCGTACACCATGACAGAAACCAAATTCAAGGCTATTTAAAGGTTAAGGACAGAAAACTTCAAGGCCATTTAAGGTTCAAAATTTAATACTGCAAACTGCACTCTGGAAATGGACAACGTACAGTTCAACATCTGTCACCAGTTACAGTAATCACTGCAGGTCTTTCAGTGCTTGCGATTTGTTTGTCGCACTCTTCTGCATGGCATTGGATTTTGCCAGGAGTGTCAAGTCTCCTGTCAACTCAGCACTGGTTGCCAGTTCATCAGCTGACTTCAGCAGTGCTGGTTGAGCCGCCTCTTCTTGGCCTCCATTTTCTCTGCTTCCTCACACTCATGCTTTCGCTTCGAGTTGAAGCTTTGTTCAATGTTCTGTTTCAGAACTTTCTCCTTCTCAGCCTCCAAGTACGCCATGTACTTTTGTCGTGCTCCCTGTGCATAGGAAAGCATTGATTTGGTTACTGGCATTTGGCACACACCACCAGCTGTTGTGATTGCGTCGTGCACAATGCGCTGTGCGACAAGGGATTCCTCCTTCAGGTTCTCAACAGCCACGTGACTGTTGATTGAGAAACTACGCTCGAAAGTGGCTTGAACATGAGAGAGGATGAGCAGTTTCTTTGTCACCATCCACAGCTTCTCATACTGTGTGCATTTGAGGTAGACTGCAAGGAATGTATCAAGTCTCTCGTTGTCTGGGTTGAAATCCTTGAATGTGGTGGAGTTGGCAGGAACCACCTCATTCACAAAGGATCTGGACTGCTGCTGGATAGCATCGCAATCCGCATCTCGGATAGGTGCAGATCTGACAACTTGTGCAATACTCTGCCAAACTTCGCAATGCAGTCGTCCTTCCAGCCAGCCATCAACCGAGGGTCGAGACACGTCAAGTTTCTCGTCATGGTGTATGTGATTGGGCATTTCTCTAGGAGTTTCTGTGTGGCACAGACAAGCCCTTTCTTGCACTCCAATCTAAATGTCAGTCTCTCTCTTTCACTGAGCTTCTGCTTGACAGATGTGACAGCTGCCAACTCCTTCAGCTTCTTTGCTGCGCAGAATCCAGGGTCAATTTGGGAGTGAGGCAAATGTGAATCAACATCATCAATGTTGAGTTTTCCCAGCTGTGCTGTAGAGTTGGCCTCGTCTAAGACTGACTGCTTCATAATCCTCACACAATCACGTCAAGGTCACCACAAAGGAAGGGGACCATTGGCTTGTCCATCTGGTATCTGACCAGAAACTGGTCAAACTGCCTCGCAACCAACTCGAAAAACATCAGGTGTGCAGGCATCAGTGAGTCAGCACAGCCTGATTTCACGGTCGTGAATGCTTTTCCATCAGGGACATTTACTTATTTGGGTACTTGGTGATGGCATCGACGTACTTTCATACATGACCAAGTACCAGCAACGCACGGGATGCCACTCGCGCATTCTCTACCCACCGGTGCATACAGAACTTCATGGGAAACACTGTTGTTCCCGTAATTGCGGTGATGTCTTCTTGCCTGGCGGGTGTTTCGTGGAAAATCCGGTGCAGTGCCCAGGGAAATTACTTCAGATCTCATCCAGTTGCTCCGAAACCTTCTTGAATGCATTGTGGACTACATGCAGGCCACAACTGCCGATGTCAGTTTCCGTGAGCGGTCATCGTACACCTCAGCCATCAGCTTTTGGTAGAAGGACCGATTCACATTTGGCCCATCCATGGACAGCTGGATCATGTTCGATAGGTTCATTGTACCACATTTCTCAACAAACACATCAACCATGTTTGCAGCTGTTGCATGGCCAAGAAAGGCACTGGTGAAGTATAGGGTATGCACTGCGTTTCTACCATCATCAAAGAACCTGATGTATATGTCCATCTGTTTGTTTTGAGTGAAGCGGTTGAAGCTCTCATCAAAGAGGATGACAAAACTGTCAAGCAACCGCACCTGGTCCTTCAGTTGCTGGCAGAAATATGGAGCTAGTCCATGGCAGATGATGTAGGTGCTCTTCTTCTCACCACAGCTGAATGACTTTGTGATGGCGCTATCTGGGAACGTAAGCTGAAACAGTCTGTCTGTTTCCATGCAGCTAACGTATGAGTAGTGAGATGACACGACTTTCATTGCCCACAGCACGCCAGTGATCGTCGGTTGTCACATGACTTGCGATGGATGTGGTGTTCACCGATGACTGAAGACGCGCAGGTGTTACAGGCATTGATGTGGTTGCACTTCCAGAAGGTGTAGGTTCTACAACACAGTACAAACTGCTATATCATTGAATATAATATTGTACACAGTATATACATGATTATCAATTATATATATATATATATATTACATAAGTATAATTACGACATGTCCAACAAAATATTATTTGGTCGGCGTTGACGCGCATTAGCAAACAGCTGGAACTATTCATGTAAAGTATGTATTGGCGCATTCGCTAGGTGGCGCCACATGTTCACATGCGCCATCGACGTTACGTCCGTCAACAACTGCATTGCAGCGAAATATCGCCCATTAAGCCGGACCGTTACATGCAATTGTCTTTGCTTATTAATTAAGATAACTGTGTAATATCATAAAACACAGGTCTTATTATTATCGCAAAGTATCATAGATACATACCTGTAGTTTCCTGTGGTCTAGTATTGCCGAATAATGTCGCTATTGAGGTTCCCGCGCAGCTCGTATTTTGTTGTTTCATATTATCAGCGTGTTTTTTGCTAGCGCTGTGGCTTCTAACGGCAGATTCTCTCATAGCTTTCACATCAAACGAACGTTTGCATATCCGGCAATGTGCCAAAAATACATTTGTCAGATTTCGCGCGAGCCATCTGCTATACTCAGGATGTTTGAGCCAGTCGTCTTGAAACCTCGACTACCCCATTTCGAAAAAATATTCGAACTACGCTCGGTGAACAAAAGGCCAATGTCTACCCGTACCAAGTGTAATGTGGTCTGTTAATCTTTACTTCTGGCCTTGTCAAAATTCAAGGCTTTTCAAGGCTGCATGCCTGAATTCAAGGATTTCAAGGCCTTGATTTTGAGTTGGTGAAATTCAAGGATTTCAAGGCCCCGTACGGACCCTGTTAATAAGTCAATGGCTAATTAGCATGCTATTTCATCAGACCAATACATTTCAATAAAAAGCCATAACTTCCATGACTATGAAGATATTTGTATAACTTTTGGGCAGAGCCTGGACTTTCATTCCCTGCCAAATATATATATATATATATATATATATATGTATATATATATTACATTTTTTACAGTATTTCACTGCTGAATCCGACATTTCTTGTGTTGAATGGACAACGGCTGCAAGATTCTACATTATTCCATCTAGGAGCCAAGTGCATGATGATTGTTCACAGTACACTGTATGCTGTCTCAACCAATAAAGTATATATTTTTTATATGTTAATATAATGTTACTAGATCTGCTGGAAGTCGGCAAACGTCTTCAAATCCAGCAAAGATCTATACTGGCTGAGATCACATACTCTTGAGTGCCGAATAAACGTATAGGCCAAATAACAGTATAGGGTGGCAAATCGGTCTAATTTAATAATAGTATAGTGCCGAATAACAGTATAGGGGGGCAAATTGTTCAAAACAAATAACAGTATAGTGCAAACAAGTCACAAGTATATTTGTCCTTTTTTTAGCGCTGAAGCAATTTTTTACTCGAACTTTGTGCGTATTCGCGTCACCGCAGATATAGTAACCGCATTTTAAACTGCGAAAAACAGGAAAAAAATTCCGTTTTTAAACTTACATTAGTTTTATTGTATTGAATACGCAAGTCCGGTTACGCCTGGCGATGCGCACGACGGCCATTTACGGTCGGTTTACGCAGTGATAATGGCGGTTTAACCAATATACCACATCGAGCGCCCGAGAACTAAGGATTCTGACCGATTCATCTAATCATGGGAATCTAACGGTCTAACGCTTCGGGATCAAAATCTAGGATCCTCAGAAGCACGGGCTCCTGGTAAATTCACGACTGTCGTTCTAAAGGATGAAAACTTAGCCGTCAGAGGGAGCCACGTGCAGCTCCAGTTGGGAGCAAGTGATTTTAGCGCGAGTGGTAAACAGATCCGTAGATGATTGATTAGCACTAGCAATATGGAGTGAGACTGAGAGCCATTGCTCTCCTAAAAATTATACCCTGCATAACTTTCCACAACTATCGGATAATATAGGCTGGCACAAACGTTTCAATTAAATAATAGTATAGTGCCAAATAAGGTGCGTATAGGGTGGCATTTTTCATCAAATAAATACGCGTATAGGGACGTTTATTCCGGCACTCAAGAGTAACCGAAATCAATGGAAGAACTTCAGCCAGAACATCTTGAAATTAAATTTGTCTAAATGATTCATACATTTCTTGTTGCAGTTATGATTTGGTCTAATTATCTTGATTCTGCATGTAAATACTGTTAAATTGTTTTTTATACCATCATCCCCCATTAAGTTAATTGTGAAAATTCACATAATATATTAGGTCAGAAAACAAAATCTTGAAATTTGGTCTTGAGAGGTGTATCTACATTCAGCAGTTTTGTCCACTGGCATTGGCAGCTTGTCACAAAACGTCTTGTTGTAATTCAATAATTGTAACTGTTTTACAAGTATTTTAACTAAAAAATGACTTAACAATTAGTTTGCACCCAATGAATAAAATAATTAATAACAATCAGTTTGCACTCAATGAATAAAATAATTAATTGTTCTTGTAATTGACAATATAAATCTTGGCACTTGCACAGTGTTTTTACGAATTTTTTAAATCATTGAAAAATTGCATTTTTTTTATTCTTGTATTTTTCTAGGCTTTATCCAAGGCCCACACAACATAAACATTAATATAATATCATGTAAAACAGATGGTATTGGCTTTGTAGTGAATTCAATTCAGAGAAATGTAAATAAGCCATAATTTCGTTCTGGAGACTCGTTCTCACCGTCACAGATCCGTAAAACTTCACAATGTTGCGGTTCACTAAAACCACATTTCGCATTCGCGCGGAAACAAGATATTTCCCCCACATATACTGGTCGGTATAGTTTTCGACCTACTTAATAGAATATGCCGTTTAAAAAAAAAATCTTAAGAAACATTTTGTGTAAGAGATCGATATACCAAATCAGCAAAAGCTACTTCATTTATTCAATGCAAACAAATTATTAAAACAGTTGTTTTTAATGAAAAACTTACGAATATTGAACGTCTGAACCTTGTCGCGCAAGTCGAGGAAACCGATGGAATTCTACCTATATTTATAGCAAGCCGTGCAGACAATCGTTTTTAATTTTACCACTTTGTTCCAATTATGTCAACTTTTTATAACAACCAGGCTTGACATAGCGCTTTATAAAACACATACACATATACTTGTATTGAATATATAACGTTAATGTAGTACATTTTTTCTCGTATATTTAACACGTTTTAATTATTCCTACTTTTATGACAAGACTAGCTTGGCATACATCTACCACAAAAAGGGCTATTATTGTCACATGGCCAAGAACGAGACACGCGCCAGCAGACGCTCAATAATAATGTCTGGTAAGCATGCAAAGTCGGTTTTTTATCAAGGTATGTATATCATAAATGTGTTCCATGTTATATTATATATAAAAATATATTTTGCTCAGACAAGACTCTGTATCGTTATTGTCGTAAACAGACGCTGTGACGTCTGTAACGCGATATCAAGCGAGATTTCAATGGATCGAAAACTGGTGTGGGTCGAAAACTGCACCGGTAACTAACATAAAGTGCCGTAATTTCGTCAGTGTCCTAATATCGTCATCGAAGTTTAAACGATCCCCTGCCACGTCCCACGTGATCAGATGAATCAATGGATGGCGCCGAATAGTTCGGGTGAGTTTGCTCTGTTACATTTTTTAAAGAGAACAGCGGTAGAAACCTGTATATTTTTATGTAAATTATGTCGCAAAAGGTGGTACCCCTATTTGCTGTTGCGTTTTTCCATAATGCAGCCTTGACACCAGTGTACTTGCAGAGCGAATGTTGCTGCCTTCACGGTAAAGTTAATGTCGTATTCACTATGGCTCTCTGGTCTTAATGTTCTGCCATTCATCAATACAAATGTTAATACGGGATCATGCATTATGCAATGCTGGTAGTTGTTTTATTTCTATGACGATATTAGGTCCCCAAAAAACGTGCTTCTGACGGATTAATGTCACCCCTTCTGTCAAAGTGCCCTATCTTCATCACCAAATCTTAGGGGCGTCTTATTTTCGTCAATATTACCTTCCTTGGATGACTTTGAGTGACAGAGTCAAAGGGAAATTTCCCTTGGATGCGAAAATGGGACGACCTCCAGTGCTAGGATATGACCACGAAGCCGCTCTAGTACGATACATCCATTACATGGCAGACCACCGGTACCCCATCACAAGGACCCAAGTAATTGGACTTGCGTGGGCCATTGCCCTGCGACAGGGAAATGAATGCTTTAACAGGAGTACTTGGCCATCCCTAAAGTGGTGGTGTGGTTTTAGGGATAGACACCCTGAGCTTTCCCTTCGAAAGCCAGAGTTAGTCGACCATGGGCGAGTGGCAAATGCCACACCAGACATCATTGGAAACTACTTTGATATTCTGCATGCCACTCTGGAGGAGAACGGTTTGATGGAGAAACCCCATCAAATATATAACTGTGATGAAGCTGCGATATTCCTTAACCGCTCTACAGAGAAGGTACTTGTGCCAATCAAGAGCAAGCACTGCCATGCATTGGCACAAGGTACAAACCAGCACACAACCGTCTTGTGCTGCATCAACGCAGGTGGAGGACATGTTCCTCCACTCTTGATCTTTAGCAAAGGGATGCCAGCAGGAAGGACATACAAGAAAGATGGACCACCGAACGCTACCTACAGTTCATCTGAGAGTGGATTTGTTGATCGGGAAATCTATGCTGAGTGGTTTCAGAAGAATTTCCTAACTCATGCATCAAAAGAGAGACCACTCCTGCTATTGCAGGATGGAGCAGCAGCTCACACCTCGCCAACCCTTATTGACGTCATTCTCCTTTGCTTTCCGCCCAAACTCACTCACATTCTACAACCCTGTGACGTTGCGATATATCACACAATGAAAGCTGAGTTAAGCAAAGTCAAGCATCAGGTAAAAACACAAATTTCCAGCAATCTTTAAGAATGTCGCTCAGAGGACATTCACAGCAGGCACAATCACTTAATCGTTTCGGAAATGTGGGATCTTTGCACTGAACAGAGATGCAATCAGCAAGGAACTGATTCAGAAGCCAGACAAGCAAGATGCTAAGCTTGAGATAACTTGAGATCAACCTGGAGTCGCTCTTGTCACCAGACGTTCCTACTGATGCTGAAGTAGTTGTCACTGCTGCGGATACGACAATATGTCCACAACTGGCTCTTGATGTGACAGAGCAATCACTGACGCCACGAAAACGCAATGCCTATGCAAAAAACATAGATGAACAAAGGGATTCAGTTTACATCACATGGAGTATATTAAAGAAGAAAGTCGAAGAGGTCAAGGAACCCAACCAACCAGCGCCGTCAGAACCACGCCTACAAGAAAAGCTGTTAGTCTCAGCAGGCATCATTCCACCAAGTCTTTCAGAAGTTTTGTTGCCGCCTGCAAAACCAGAAAAGCATGTGATGCGCATTAGTTACTTACTTACTTACTCCTCTCCGTGGGATCACACATAAGGCCGACACCAAAGAATGCCAATGTTACATGTCCGTTGCAAGCTTCGTCACCTGGCCCCAACTCCACCCGAGAGCCTTCATCTCCCGCTCTACTGATCTCCTCCATGTCTCCCTGGGTCTCCCCCTCGCTCTCTTGCCACCAGGGGTCCAGCGCATGGCCACTCTTGAAATGGATGTCAGCGGCATTCTGCAGACGTGTCCGATCCATTTCCATCTGCGGCGTTTAACCTCGAGAGAGATGGGCTGCATACCTGTTCTTTCATGGAGTACCGTGTTGGAGATTTTGTTTGGCCAGTAGATTCGCAGTATCTTCCTGAGGCACTTGTTTTGGAAAACTTCCAACATCTGGCATATGCCTTTGGTGACCTTCCATGATTCCGCCGCATATAGTAGCACACTCAGGACGTGATGCGCATCAATAAGTGCAAAACCACCAGAGCTAGAGTACTGACATCTGAAGACATTGCAAGGGAAATACGAGAACACGAGAAAGCTAAACAAAATGCAGAAGAAGCCAAGCAGAAGAGAAAGGAAGAACAAGCAAAGAGTGTCCAAAGAGAATTAAGAGGCAGAAATATGCTGAAGAAAAACTGCAAGAGATCCTGAAAGCAAAAGCAATACAAGAGAAGAACAGGCAAGCCAAGAAGCGCATCAAGCATTTCCAGGCATGGCAACGATTGCTATATTGAAATGGAAAAAACTTTGTTGCCTTCGTTCAATGCAGCAGAGAGGTACTATCAGAAGTAAGCGACAAAGAGATTGTCATTGTTCTACCAACATGTGACGTAGCTGTTGAAATGTCCTCAGACCTTCTGTGTGACATGGTCGAATATTCTGACCTGAGACCCATGCAGATACCTGCATATGGTGACTGTCTTCCTATCACGACAAGCTACTATATGCACGGGAATGCAGATCACCACGTTGAAGCCAGAGTGAGAATTGCTGCGGTACTTGCTGTTCACGAGGACAATTTCCTTGCAAAAGGCATCAGCGACTGCACTTCAAGGAGTACGACATATGCCACGTTCTCTGATTTGTATCAGCCCGGCACAAACCTATCTTCCACAGAGATACGTAGGTTGTTTCAAGAAGAAACAATGTGCGTTGTCAAATCCATGCCATCTCGTCCATACTTGGAACAAGAGTGAAATCAGTATACCCAGGAATGGGTAATGTAACACGTGACCTCCACCGTCTTGTCATGCCTAGAAACATGCGGTTTGAGAACATTATGCACATCATGTGGACTAGTGTGTCCAGTAGCGCACGGTCGAGCTGGTGGCAGCCAAACCATTTTGTTCCTCTCCTCCCTACTGACCTACAAACAGTCAGCAGTGTGCAACAGAGGGAGAGCGGATGGGTGGTGAACTGGAGGAAGAGCAGGGTGCAACAAAGGGAGAGCGGATGGACAGTGAACTGGGGGAAAAGCAGGTTGCAACACAGGGAGAGCGGATGGAGGTGAACTGGACGAAGAGCATACTGCAGGGACTGTTATATGTGTGTTTTGCGTGTAACCAATCATAAAAGCATTTGCATTTTTTCCCCACATACTATGTGCATTGGGAGGAACCGTTTAGTTCACCAGTTCATAAACTAACTAACCTTATACATATAATTGTGCTGATTTGCAATACATAGAAGCTTTTCAACATTCTGTGTCACATCATCATACATGAATGGTTTGACTTGAAAATCATTGGTGGCGACTTAATAATATCGTGCGTTGCAGCCTATGTGTTATCAGTAAGGTTTGGAATTGTTTAGTAACGTTATATTATTTAATAGTTATCGATAACTAACTTTAGAAATGTCATAATTACTGGTGACGAACATAATGCGTCTCTGTAAATAGTGCAGACGGACATAAGACACCTTGCCGAATTACAGACACCCACGCAGACGGAAATAGGCTACCGGGTTCCTTATTCCGTCATTTGCACCCTCTCGCCTTTAAGTCGCTCTGTATAATTTACCTTTAACATACATACGCTTATAGTGTGCTTCGATTGTTCCCACGACTTCACTCTTTACAATGTTACCGAACATTGTTTAGTTGCGCCATCTGCTGGTTAAATGCATCTAAACGAAATCGGGGAAGCACAAAACCTGACGATATTATGGCACTTTACGTTATGCTAACTTCGACCTATAGAAGGCAACCACAACATTGAAATATTCTGAGGAATTCGAAGAAGTTGTGCTACTTGCATTTGAAATACACCTATGAAGTTTAACTTACATTTTGTAAGCTTTATTTTGGTCCAATTTCGATAAGAAAAACATGACACGAAAGTTAACTTATCGCTTTCAAAGGTGCCATCAAAGCTGACGAAAATGAACGGAAGCAGCCGATAAAACAAGCGGCGAAACAAAACGTTAACGAGATTCCGGTAATCGTAACGGCGTTAAATCGTGAACGGATTTTCGTGCGCGCGGAACGACCGAGGCAGCGCATTTTGTTGAAGTGCCTAACTAGGAATGACTCTGTTATGTATTCGTATTGTATACTAGCTTGATACAATATCGGGTATGTTATACCCGATGACAACCCCTATATGTTTGCCATTTTTGTAAGATCAACTTCCTGAGGATCAGCACGTTCGCATAATAAACGTTCTATGTTACATTACACTCGCTGTGATATAGTATACGAAATATACAAACATAAGAACATAACATGGTGTCAGAAATACAACGGATGACAAATGAACTCTTGTCCACATGTGAGTATACATGATAAGTCATAACGATGATCGAAAAAGCCGATGTTAGAAGATTTAAAATTGGTGCACGCCGCCCGAAATCGATAGCGTAAGAAGCCGAGTGACACTGAACTCGCACTGCCGCTATAACGAACAATCGTGAAAAATGGAATCGTTTAAACCACCATGCCGTTTCAATCCAAATGCTGACGAGAACTTTGTGCAGGCGTGGAAAGACTGGAAAACTGAATTTACATTCTATCTGATTGCTGCCGAAAAAAGCGCAGTTGCCGATAATGTCAAAGTCGGTATGCTACTGTGCGCGATGGGTCCACAATGGATCAAAGTGTACTCCAAATTCGACTGGAATGCGGAAGGTGACAAAGACAAGTTTGACTGTGTCATAGCAAACTTCGACAAACACATTAAACCAAAAAACTGTTGAAAAGTTACATCACTAGATTTCAACAGCGTGTGCAGTCGCCCAATGAAAACGTAACAGATTTTATTCAAGCAGTCCGAGAACTCGCTTCGCATTGCGAATTCGGCGCTTTAGAAGAAAGTCAGGTGTGCGTGCAGATATCGAACGGTGTCCGAGACCCAAAGCTCAAAGAGAAGCTGTGGGAAGACGACCTGACGCTTACCCAAATTGTGAAGAAGTGCAATTTCTTCGATCAAGCAGCGCAAACGAGAAAGCTGACTGCAACTGAAACGCACATACATGCTGTACGTGCACATAGGGGGCGCAGCAAATCAAGAGGTGGAGGTCAACGCAGCGACAGAGGTCATGCCGAGAAGACGGGTCAAGGTCAACGATACGACAGAGGTCATGCCGATAAGACGTATCAAGGTCAACTTCGAGCAGGAAGCAAGTACCGAGGCGCGTACCGTGGAGCACGCCCGCCGCCAGACGAAAGACGTGGTGTCCGCTTTCAACTTCAGCTCGACTGTGGCGATTGTGGAACGTCACACGGTCCACAGCAGTGTCGCGCTTACCAACAAGTGTGCCACAAATGCGGAAAAACAGGACATTTTGCCCGCGTTTGCCGAGCTAGACAAGTGAACTATAGCCAGAACTCGACCCAGAGTTATGAACGTGATTATGGCTATGATTGCAAACCACAAAGAGCATGCGAAATGAATGACGATATGAATGCGTTAAATATTCATCTGAACCGCTGTGTAACTAAGAGTGTGAACACCGCATGTAAATCGTTGTGGTCGATAGATCTGTCAATCAAAGATAAAGATTACGTGTCGTTTAAAATTGACACTGGTGCTGAATGTACAATTTTGTCCAGGAAGTCATACGATGAGATGCAGACTAAGCCAGTGTTACAGCCGAGTAATGTGGCCATAGGAGGGTTGCTAGGAAGCCCAGCGAAATCGATGGGTACGATTGAACTGCCAGTATCGTACAAAGGTAATGAGTACCAACTAGAATGTGAAGTCTTAGATGGCTACAATGTTCCTAACTTACTGTCAGAGTCAGATAGCATGAGAATGAATCTCATTAAGAGAATTGATCACACCGAGACAGAGGATAGAGGGGTACACGGAGCAAAAGCTATCATTAAGAAGTACAATGATGTATTCCAAGGGGTTGGGAAGATTCCAGGGAAATATTCTCTCCATATTGACCCGAATGCTAAACCAGTTGCCCACCCTTCGAGACCAATTCCAGCTCCCCTTCGCGAACCTGCTAGACAGAAGTTAAATCAGCTCGTGGACATGGGTATCATAGAGAAAGTCCCAGTGGGAGAGCCAACGCCGTGGGTCAGTGCCTTGCATGTGGTAAACAAGAAATCGCCAAGTCCCAAGAGAGACGTGCGCATAACCATAGACCCGCAAGATCTCAATAGAGCGTTGCTACGAGAGTATCACCCAATGTCGACTATTGAGGAAATCACTACTCGTACAGACGGATCCAAGTGTTTCACAGTGTTGGATGCCAACATGGGTTACTTCCAGATCGAGTTAACCGAGGAGTCCCAGGCACTCACAGCGTTTAACACTCCATTTGGCAGGTACAAATACCGTCGTTTGCCGATGGGTATATCCGTGGCGCCCGAGATATATCAGCGTGCTATGTCTGAACTGTTAGCAGGCCTAGCAGGCGTGGAAGTGATCATGGATGACATACTGATTCACGCACCAACAACTGAGATGCAAAACACAAGGCTACAGCAAGTACTGCAGAGATGTCGCGATAGAAACTTGAAGCTAAATCCTCGCAAGACGAAACTATGCACCAATGAAGTTGAGTACATAGGTCACAAGCTAACAGACAATGGTGTGAAGATCGGTGAAGACAAAGTGAGAGCAGTGCTAGAGATGCCAGAACCATCGTCAATTGCACATGTCCAGACATTACTGGGAATGGTAACTTATACCTGTAAGTTCTTGCCAAATCTGTCTATTGTCACAGAACCATTGAGATGTCTAATCAAGGAATCACATGAGCATGGTTTCAGATTTCACTTTGACGAAGTTCACAGAGACGCCGTCACAGAGTTGAAGAAGCTGATGACAGAAGCTCCCGTATTGAGGTACTACAGTGATGACGAGCATATCACTATCTCCTGCGATGCATCACAAGCAGGAATTGGAGCAGTTCTGATGCAAAATGGACGTCCCATTGCCTATGCATCCAAGTCATTGACCAGTGCAGAATACGCATACGCACAAGTATAGAAGGAGTTACTAGCGATCGTGTTCTCCTTTAAGAAGTTTCACTCATACGTATATGGACGCTCAGACATCACAGTGGAGACTGATCACTTGCCACTGGTGAGAATACTCGAGAAACCACTTCATCTTGTACCATTGCGTCTGCAGAAGATGAAGATGACGTTGCAACACTACTCGTTCACGGTAGTAGGAAAATCAGGGAAAGACATTCCTGTGGCGGATGCTCTGAGTAGAGCGTATCTACAAGACACATATGTAGACTTGTTGACAGACGAGAACAACTTCAACGTGTATGCTGCAGAAGTCCGTGGATCAACAGCATTCAGTGACACCCGAATGACTGAACTGAACAGAGAGTCGAGACTGGACACTGAGCTCCAAAGACTGAAAGACGTGATCCATACAGGCTGGCCAAGACATAAACATGAACTACACCCCGATGTCAGACCATTCTACGACTCCCGAGAAGAACTCTCAGTGCTAGACGAGATCGTGTTCAAAGGTGATCGAGTTGTAGTGCCAACTGCGATGCGAAAAGTTGTGTTGAAGAACATACACGAAAGTCACTTGGGAATAGTGAGATGTAAACAACTAGCAAGGGATGTTGTATACTGGCCTGGAATGAATTCGCAAATTGAAGACATGTTTTCCAACTGTTCCACATGCCAAGAAAAAAGACGGTGTCAACAGAAAGAACCGCTAATGCCGAGTGAAGTTCCAACAGGTCCGTGGAAAATACTAGCAACAGATTTGTTGTACTGCAATGGAACAACCTATCTGGTCACCATCGACTATTATTCCGAGTACATCGACGTAGAAGAGTTGAAAGATGACTCGTACAGTTCAACAGTCGTTGAGAGACTGGCGAAGCTCTTCTCAATGCACGGAATACCGGAGATGTTACTATCCGACAACGGTCCTCAATTCAGCAGTCATCACTTCGCACAGTTCGCAACTGAATGGAACTTTAAACACATCACAACAAGTCCAACCATGCATCAAGCTAACGGGATGGTTGAACGAGCAAACCAAACAGTCAGGAGAATGATAGAGAAGATGAGAGGAGACAAAGTCCAGATGTATGCAGGCTTACTGAACCTGAGAAATACGTCGAGAACAGCAGAAGCCGGTTCACCAGCACAGAGACTGATGGGAAGAAGAACAGCTACGAAGCTGCCCACCAGTGACCAGCTGTTACAGCCAAAGACTATCGAGACTGAGAGAATAAGAGAGACGTTACAGACGAACAGAGACAGAGCGAAACTGTACTATGACAGAAACGCGAAACCATTGCAGGACTTGAGAGCAGGTAACAACATAAGAGTCAGAGATGGGAAGATGTGGAAACCAGCACTGATGCTACCACAAGAACAACAACCGCCACACCCCAGGTCCTACAACTTGCAAGCCGAGTCAGGAAATGTGTGGAGAAGAAATCGTAAGGATATACTGAAGACCAAGGAGCGAGAGATGAGCTACCGTCGCGATCCTGTGCAGTATGAGGATCCGGAGACACAGATCCCAAACCCAATCCCTCCTGCCCTACAGACAAACCCTCCAAGTCCCGAGAGAAAGTCACATCCAATACCTGAGTTACCTAACTGTCCCACACCTGAGATAGTCCCACAAACCAATGTAGCGGGATCGAGAACCAGGTCGGGTAGAGAAACAGTTAGACCAGCCAAGTTCAGAGATTATGATATGTCATAATTCATAGCTAGTACAATGTTTGATTAGGATTTATGATAATGTAATTTGACATTGTTCGCATAGCATGTAACACAGTATAATTTGATGTTCACAGTGTGATATTATAACGCGTAACACCACATAGGCTATATATATCGAGTGCATGATTATTAGGAGCACCAGCCTGGATGATGGAGACTACGCTACTGTTCGCACGATGATTTCTAAATAAAATGTTCGATCCAATTCTCGCAGCTATACAAGTGTCTAGTTTCATGACAACACATTTCATGGTGGCAGCGGCGGTGAACGATTACCCCGTCTAAAGAACTGACATTAATAGGACACGCTAGAGAATCAACTTCGATCGGAAAAAGAGACTTAGAGTTTTTGTTTTACGCGGAATTTTCGAGTGACGCGGGGGCCGAGGGCTGACGTCACCGATCGATTTTACGCGGAAAGATGTCAACAATGCAGTTAAGTCAAGTGAAAATGCCCTAACTGAATGAATGATTTCACTTCCCAAGCCCACGAACAGAATTGATGTCCCTGATCTTTTGTATGCATATGAAGCCGAAGCATAAGGCTATTGCATTGGACTAACACTACATTTCGTCACCGTGATATATGCAAGCGCGTGAGCGATAATGGGTGACTTAACGGGTATCGACCCGCCACGCATGGACTGGTCTAGTTCAGATCTGCCAACCGCTTTCACCAGTTTCAAACAGTACTGTGAGTTGATCTTCAGCGGGCCCTTAGCAGGAAAAAGTGAGGAAGAGAAAGTCACATATGTTCTGCTATGGGTTGGGCAGGAAGGCCTAAGAGTATATAACACATGGGACATGGCACCAGCCGACAGGAAGAAACTGGGCGTCCTGTGGGACTGTTTTAAGAAATTCTTAGAGCCAAAGACAAACTACAGACTGAGTCGATTCCATCTCCAGAAATACCGACAATCTGCTGGTGAATCAGTAGACGAGTATATGATGCGATGCAAGCTTCAGGCTAAAAAGTGCAACTTCAGAGATGTTGTTGAGACAGATGAACGTCTCGTCGAGCAATTGATCATTGGAATACGACACAGCAAAATGCAGGAGAAGCTTTTGGGACGGGATGCAACCTTGACCTTGGATGGCGCGTTAGACATCGTACGTACATTTGAGGCCACAGTCACTGACATGCAATTGTTCAGCGGAGAAACCAGCATCCACCCGGTTCAACACGACAGGCATCCAAATAAACGTCAGCAACGCGAGTACTCTGGCAGTCGTCGTACGTGTAAGTACTGCGGAGGGACTCACCCTGCTGGAATAAATAGCTGTCCTGCATACGGCAGCAAGTGTGTCGCTTGTGGTCGCTTGAACCACTGGAAGGTAATGTGCAGAGCGGCAGAGTGGGGACGCGAAAGAGCTGAATCACGTGGTCGTGGACGACCAGCGCCACGTGGGCACGTGGACCACTCCCGACAGAGGTCAAAGTCACGACACAAGTCGCCAAGCCGAGGTACTGATCGCTCAGCGACAGTGCACAACGTCGAAAGGGAGGCATGCCTGAAACAAGGTTTTGAGAAGCTCGTATTCGACAATGTTGATGCGGAGAATGACACACGAAGCGAGGCCTACGCGTTACTTGACATACAACTGGGCGTGAAACATGCGACACTAAAGGTGAACGTCGATACTGGGGCCCAGGGGAATGTCCTTCCACTCAGAATGTATCGACGGATGTACCCAGAGAATCTTGGCGCTGGAGGTTACCCATCAAGAAGAGGACTACAAGAGTCTACAACAGTGCTGATGGCGTACAATGGCGAGCGAATCAAACAGTACGGGACACTGATGTTGCCGTGCAAACATAATGAGGTCAGCCATGACACTGAGTTCTACGTCGCCGATACACCGGGACCAGCCATTGTCGGACTGCCATCTTGTCGGGCCTTGCAGCTCATCACCATGCACTGTGAAATCACGAGAGACGAGCCAATTGACATGCCAATCAAGACGAAGGAGGATCTACTTCAGTGCTATCCTGACAGATTTGAAGGCATCGGAAATTTTCAAGGAAAGTTCCACATCACGACAGATCCAATTGTCGCACCAGTTGTTCATGCTCCGCGAAAGTGCCCTATCCATATGCGGGACGAGATCAAGTCAGAGCTGGACGCTATGGTGAAGATGAAGGTCATAACGAGAGTGACCGAACCTACAGACTGGGTGTCCAGCCGGAAATCTTCTGGCAAGCTGCGGATCTGCCTAGATCCCAAGGATCTGAATGAGGCGGTGAAACGACCGCATTACAAAACACCCACACTCGACGAAGTGACGTACAAGCTCGCAGGTGCAAAGGTTTTCTCCAAACTAGATGCGCGCCATGGGTATTGGTCCATCTCATTGGACGATGAGTCGAGTCGCAAGACTACCTTCAACAGCCCGTTCGGACGATTTCGCTTTGAGAGGCTACCATTCGGGCTTAACTTGAGTCAAGACGTTTTTCAAGAGAGAATGGACAACATTCTGGAGCAATGCCCAGGAACAATGGGTATGGCAGATGACGTCGCAGTCTTTGGCAGAGACGATGTCGAGCACGACCGGAATCTCCACAACGTCATGAAAGTGGCAAGGAAACACGGGCTGGTGTTTAACGTAGATAAGTGTGACATTCATCAGCCTAGCATCCACTTCTTCGGCCTCGTGTTTGATGTGACAGGTGTGCGACCGGACCCAAGCAAGGTAAATGCCATCAAGCGACTCGAGACGCCCAGAGATACTACGCAGTTGCAAGAATTCCTAGGTGTGGCAACGTACATGTCACCGTTCATACCACACCTATCTCACCACACAGCGACACTGAGAGACCTACTCAAGAAGGATGTAGAGTTTGCGTGGTCGCCATCGCATGAAGACGCGTTTCAGAAGACAAAGCAACTGATCTGCGAAGAAGTAACATTGAGTCATTTTGACCCGAAGATGGACACCGTGGTCCAGGTCGATGCCTCGAGCCGGGGTCTCGGCGCAGTCCTGATGCAGGGGGGCCGCCCGATCGCATTCGCATCGAAGTCATTGACTGATTGTGAACGCCGTTACGCCAATATTGAACGCGAGATGTTGGCTGTCGTTTTCGGATGCGAAAGATTTCATACATACGTATATGGGAAACATTTCACAGTCGAGTCAGATCACAAACCGCTGGAAATGATTCACCTAAATAATCTGGCTGCTGCGCCACAGAGGTTACAACGCATGCTACTACGCGTCCAGCCGTATGACTTCAAACTTCACTACATACCAGGAAAGAACATAGCATTGGCTGACACCATGTCACGACAGTCGTCAGCCGAGGCGAAGCAGATAGAGCTGGATGTTCAAGTTTCGTTTGTCCAGTTCTCCACGAAGAAGCTGGAGGCGGTTCGAGAAGCTACCCGAACAGATGAAGAGCTGTGCGCATTGAAGGCAATCATCATCATCAATGGATGGCCAGAGAACCAGCGCCACCTAGCGGCACCACTGCGACCCTACTGGTCGTGCAGAGACCAATTAGCAGTGGAGGACGGTCTCATCATCAAGGGTGAGCGTCTGGTAATCCCGCTAAGTCTACAGTCAGAAGTGTTGAGCAAACTGCATGAGGCTCACCAGGGTATTGAGAAGACCCGGCTACGAGCGAGGTCTTGTGTCTACTGGAAGGCCATCAACAGAGACATCGACGACATCGTGAGGAAGTGCGACACCTGCCAACAGCTGCAGAGACGTCAAGCACACGAGCCGTTGATGCAGCATGAACTACCGACGCGTCCATGGCAGATCGTCGGCACTGACCTGTTTGTCATCCGACTGGACACGTACCTGCTCATGTGTGACTACTACTCTAAGTTCCCGTTTGTTTACCGTATCGAAGGGAGAGTGACAAGCGACGCCATAATATCGAAGATGAGCGAGGTGTTTGCGGAGAATGGGTCGCCAGACAAGGTCGTGAGCGACAACGGTGGACATTACAGCAGTCAAGCCTTTCGCAACTTTGCAAACGAGTGGTGTTTTGACCATGTGACATCCAGCCCACACTTCCCGCAATCCAATGGATTCATCGAACGACAGGTTCAGACAGTGAAGAGCACCTTGAAGAAGGCAGCGATGACGAGATCCAGTCCGCTGAAAGCTCTGCTTGCGCTGCGATCTACACCGGTTGACAGCCACTTGCCGTCACCCGCAGAGATGCTGAATGCCCGCAAGTACAAATCGAACCTACCCGTGATCATCAGGAATGAACATTGGTCGAGGGATGAAATCAGCAGTCGCCTTGCACAAAGGCAAGAGATTCAGCGAGCCAATCACGACAAGCGAGCTACGCGACCACTCATTCCGCTGATCCCAGGACAAGACGTCCGCGTGAGAGATGTCCAAACGGACATCTGGCACCCTGCCAGGGTGATATCCACCGACAGACACCCGCGGTCGTATAATGTTCTGACCCCATCAGGCAACGTACTCAGACGCAATCATCGTCACGTCCGTGAGACGACCGAACGTCACTCGTTCCACCGAGAGTCTGACCAACCTGACGACGATCTACAAAGTGACGACTTGACGCGAAGAGACGACTTGACGCGAAGAGACGAAACGCGAGTAATAACACCTCTGCGTGATGACCCACCGCCTGTGAAGAAGTCAGTCCGATTCCAGCTTCCCGAGTCTGAAGAATACACCAGATCTGGAAGACGAGTGAAGCGCCCCCAGCGTTTGGACTTGTAATTGCGTTCATAATAGTAGCATAGCCATAGTTGTTCCAATGTTACACAGACATTGTAGTTAGTCGTTACAGTTTACGTTATCGTTTCTTTTATGAGCAGCCTCTAGTATATTAGATATTTCGTTTTTTTTAAAGAAGGGGGATGTGATATTATAACGCGTAACACCACATAGGCTATATATATCGAGTGCATGATTATTAGGAGCACCAGCCTGGATGATGGAGACTACGCTACTGCTCGCACGATGATTTCTAAATAAAATGTTCGATCCAATTCTCGCAGCTATACAAGTGTCTAGTTTCATGACAACACATTTCACACAGTGATTGTTCTCATAGTTGTAACGTTGGCGTAGATGTAGAACAGACAGACATAGCATTGTCAGAACTTGTAGCTTTATTAGTATTTGTTGTTGCAACAAAGGGAGGTGTTATGTATTCGTATTGTATACTAGCTTGATACAATATCGGGTATGTTATACCCGATGACAACCCCTATATGTTTGCCATTTTTGTAAGATCAACTTCCTGAGGATCAGCACGTTCGCATAATAAACGTTCTATGTTACATTACACTCGCTGTGATATAGTATACGAAATATACAAACATAAGAACATAACAGACTCCACTCACCTTTCAACATCCGTATCTGGGCGTTGCGATGCGTAATCCGAATACTACGACCAATGAATAAAATTTCACTATACCTACTTGTCATTAAAAACATATATGGATTTCTTCTGAAAAGAGGTATGTTAACGACTGTACGCGCAGAAAGCACATAAAAACGCATACGAGCACGTGACAATGTTACCGGAAGTGAGGTGTGACATCCGTTGTTAGCCAATAGTCTACCCAACAAAAGGAGTCAATGATCAGTCCGACACATTCTACAACTGGTGACAGGTGTCCTCTTGCAAAGGTTATGTTTACGCGTATATATATATATATATATATATATATATATATATATATATATATATATATATATATATATATATATACATACATACGTACACGCACGCACACACATATATAGCACACGATTACATTACATTTTAAAAACCTAACACCTCATATCTGCTGCTTTGTACGTACTTGCAATTACAAAAGAAATGATTTTTATTTCATTGAGAAAACTTCACCTGTTCGCCACGTCAAGAGGACACCTGTCACCTGCTGTAGAATGTGTCAGACTGATGTTCAGTGAAAATAATTTTCTTTCCTAAAATAATTTCTTTCCCATATAATGTTATAGCATGGGGCTGAAAGTGTACCAAGGTGATAAGTAGAAGATAACTTACTGCCTTGTTTTTATTATATAGGATGATGAAATAGACCATTGACATTTTTGTGTCAATACATGTGACCTTTTGAACAATTTACAACCTCAGATCAGATGATTTCAGTACAGACAGCTGAAAGGCATGAGTCAACATGTGCAAAGAAAATGGTGAACAGCTAAGCTTAAAACTGTTTCCTCAACTGATTTAGCCTATAAAATCCAGTTCATTAGTGTCCAAATATATACTGTGTAACATCCGCAGTCGATTTAATAAAAAAATGCCTATTTTTGTTCAAATCATCAAAAGAATTGATTTCAGTCGTTAGATCTAATAAAGATCAAAATAGTGGATATCCAAAATGTTAAACTTTGTGTGGGTCAATGCTGATCATGGGCATAACTTCCATCTTCTCGCCGATCACATGACAAAGTTACGAAATTTCATCAAGGAAGAAAATCGTAATTTTTCAGCATTTCAATTTTCATTTCATGCTTGCATTAAGTAATTAAATAGTTTGTCTTATGATTTCACAAAAACTACATACAAAAGTTGCACAAACAAGCTAGCATGTTGCAGTGGATACTAGATAGGTTTGGTTTTGAAATGAGACTACCAAAATATCGAATTGAGGATGCACCTTTAAGAAATTTAAATATTTGAGGTTTGTCTTTTGTTTTACATGGGTAATTAGCATACTCTGTGGTGTCATCTGCATGATAAAATAACATTAAAAAACTGCTGCACACTTCAGCCAACTATGAGTAGACTGCCAGCCAATTGTTGGCAAAATGATGATGTTTGGGACAATACAATGGTGAAAATTTTCCAAACGTAGGCATTTGTTTGTATCTAGTTAATAACGTAATATCATATGGTTCATGTAGTTTTACTTTGTTTTAGTGTAATTTCAACCAAGAAAAAGATGGTTTATAACAGTTTAGTTTACTCACAGGTGACATCATCGTGCTCATAAAGCATCTCCTCTGCAACAATCCATTCGAAAGTGTCCTGGCCTAATAACTGTTCTAAATTATATTTTTTATACCAAAACATCTGGACATATGCCATTTATCATATAACTGCAAATAAAATGAATTTAATACATTAAATTGATCATTCTGGTACGTATGTCGCTTATGTCGCATCTGTCACAGTGTGACAGACGTGACATTTCGAGGGACGGAATTGATAAATCCTTTGCAACTTCATAACACCAACTCACTGATTAATGATGTTGTATCTACGAATTGCAAATGGTTGAAGCTGTGTATAGCACTCCCTCTTACTATTCTGGGAAAATAGGGTGTGACAGACGTGACATAAGGGGACAGAATTTTTTTCACAGTTTTCCACTAAAAAATCTGTATGACTTACAATGTTCGTTCAATTTCTTTTTTTTTAAATCAATTGAGGATGGGTTGTAAGGCAGAAAAAAATATTTAATGCTAATTTAGCCACTTACCTTATTTTTTAGACAGATCGTGATACAGCTACCGCCCAAAACTGCTGTCTCTTGAAAAACAATGCCAGGTTCCCACCTCAATAACTCAGCAATGGGTGGGAGAAGTTAATTTTTCCACCCAAATATACCTTGGGGTATATATTAAAAAAATAAAATAAAAGGAGGCATCTAGACCTTCATGTAATTTTTTTATTTACACATGAAATGCCATCGTCGAAAGTTTTTACATTTTTATGCAAAAATACCCCCATTTTTAGGCCCTCAAATAGCTGTAGAAGTGGCAAATCTTGATGAAACTTGCCAAAGTTGTCTTTGTTGAAAGATAAGACCATTTTTCGTCCCTAACAAAAATAAAAATTGAGATATTAATTTAAACAACCGAACGGCAAAGCTCATAAGTTTAAAAAATGAAAATGTTCCATTTTTTGTGACTTCGCTCACATAGGTTTCTGGCCTAATGGTAGAATCAAAAATGTAAGTAATTGCAATTAATGAAGTGCTCTGGTAGGTTCTATTTTAAATAAGATCATGATTTTTAGTAGCGCACATAGTAGCGCACGCATATACTTGCAACCCAGTACAATTTGAGGCATATATTTTATTGGAATCTTGCTATGTGTAATGAACGGCGCGATGAACATGTTTAGTAGTTGCATACAAAAAATTATCATGTTTATAGGTAACTTGTAAGAGGCCCCCAAAATGTCACCTCCTGCATACATAAATGTACATACTGTAAAGTTTGATAAAACTGGTGCTAATAAAAGTAATACTAGCTTGACACATCTGTAGCTACAGGTCAATCAAGGTAGCCAATCAATGAATGAATGAAATAAATTCCCTCTTGTTGCCAGATACAGTTTCTCCCCTCTTTCTGCTTTCGGCATGGCATAAAAATACCTTTTGCCCGGCAGAAAAGCAACAATGATTATTACATTCACTTGTTAATAGGACCAGCAACTACAACAGTAAAGTAATCAAATCTCATTGTTTCACAGCGTCTACAGGCATGTTGCCTATCGGAGATTCGTCATGTGGATATGGCATTGACTTGGACGGTATAACAGGAGGACTCTGCCATTGTGTGTTGTAAATGCAATATGAACAGCCTTTCCATCTGCCACAGGCTAATTAGTGTTTCACTATGCACGGCCAAAAACATCACTGGTATATGGGCCGATGCCTGTCTATGAACACTTGCTTTGGTGACACTCTCTTCGGTCTTGGTGTACTGGTCCATATGGTCGTCACTGTCACTGTCACTGCTGCTGTCATCGTGACTTATGGACTCGTTGTCAGGACAAGCATAATCGGAATCTGCAGCAGTAGCAGCGAGATCCTCCTCATTTGACTCAGTCATCGGTGCAGTCAACAAACTGCACATGGTGCCGACTGACCTCATCTCAGGTGTCGCCACACAGCAGCCTGCTTGTGTGCAGGTGCTACTTGCACTCTTCTGGTGTGAGTTGATGGCTGGATGTCCACCTGACACATGTTGCTGTTCTGTGGAGTGGTGGTGGCTGTTGTTGGTCCTACTGTGACTGTAGACACCTATGTATCAGAGCTGTCAAGTGCAGTTGCTGCCTCCTCAGCTGCCTGAGTCTAACTTGACGCTACATTCTCTGGATGTGCTGTCAGTAGCTCAGCAACTAATTGAAATAACAAGTTACTGATGTTGATTATTTGGCGCTCGGACAGTTGCTCACCGGACAGTTTCTCACTGGACAAATGCTCACTGGACAGTTGCTCACCAAGGAAATGAAAAAATGGACAGAAAATGATAATCATTCAAATCAGACCAAATGTAAAGTTTACCCATTAAATAATCCTAAAATTAATTAATGACAGTTGTAGTAGCAACACTGATTATCACAACGCCAAATGGACTTTCTGTGAAGCTGATATGTTTGCGTTTTTAAATGTTGATCATCATGGAACTGGAAGTGTCCTTTTTAAATTATACCTTCTTCCCTACATTTGAGTGGGAACACTATTAAAAAAGAGAGTAATTGCAAAACATCTGGTAGGTGCGAGCTCTGTCACCATTTGGATTATTATTGCTATTTTATATATTATTATAAAAAAAAAATTTTTTTGCATACATTTATTGATAAAAATTGTATTTGTGCCACTGATTTTATACTATAATGTCATTATAAAATAAATTAATTTACATAATGTCATGTAGTTGCAAGCTAGGCCTGATAATGGGATCACAGTGATTGAAGTGATGTTGGCTTCTCTTATATATGTTGTAACAATGATCCCAGTAGCTTCCATTATTGTGAACTGAATGCGTTTATATCTTGCCTACCACACAAATCAGTAATAAAATATCAACTTACCAATAAATGCCATTTTTCCCTAGCAAAATGTGTAATTTTTTCCATCAGTTTTTTTCCTGTTACTTTATCTTCGATTAACTGATTGTTCAGGTACAATTTATATATTTTAATAAAATGCTAATACTACACAACATTTTGTTAGCATTGATCATGTAGTAGATTTTAGACTGCAATACACTATTCATTAACAGTACTGTTATTCTCCATATGAATGAAAGTAGAGTACATGTAACAGCAGCATCATCCCAGGGTCACTAGTCCCCGGAAGTATGAGAATCAAATACCAGTATACCCAGGGGACCCCAGTACCACTCTCCCTGGGTTGGTATGTAAATAAATATTGATTTAACACACACCGTCTAGTGTATTAATTACTTATTTGGACAATGAAATGCTTTTGGATTAGCTGTTCATTAAAAATATGATGATAGTATAACAAGGCTACAACATTCATTAAATAATTTTTTTCTATTGAAAGGTAAAGGTAATTGGAGGTCTTCAAAGTGTCCTATGTGAGCATTGTGGCTTATCTAATTAGGTAAACCTTTGGTCTGAACACTGCACCTGGGCCCTAATTGAAGTGGCTGGGTTTTCCTGTCTCAAACAAAGGGAATTAGCTGGGCATGCCAATCTGTATAATAAACCTTGTCCACTGAGAAAGATGATGATATCAAAGAATTCTTCATCAGATCTTTGATAATATAAGGCATATCCCTGTTAGCACTTAGGGATGCCTACAGGGCAATTCTGCCTACAGTGTAGCTTCTTCCACAACTGTTATTATGTGTATTAATAATGACTGCCTATTATTAAATATAATACTTTAGATATACAAAATGGAACACAATCTGACATATATTTGCTAGGGCGCCCTCCCAGTAGACCAATTCACATCAAACACAACATTAGATACTCGCAAAAACATAATAATCAGTTTTTCAAATGATACATTCATCAAACACGTTTGGAAATAGTTTCTTACTGTTACTTACAATATACAATAAAAACTTTCAACTTATAAGGCTAATGCAACTTGAATCATGGACAGTTGCTCACCGGACAGATGCTCACCAGACAGTTGCTCACCAAGGAAATCAAAAAGCAGACAGTTGCTCGCCCTGTGTTAATGTTATTTCATGTACAAAAAGGAATAAGTAAGAATTGCGGAAACATGGTTTATTGAGGGAACTAATATAAAAATGTAATTTCACTTCCCCTGCAAAATGAAAATAAATAAAGTAAGGAACAGTATAAACAACTTAATTCAACGATCCTTCTGTTTCTATTACTATTAAAATGATCTCCAAGAGGCACCAAATTTGTTCTCGTATATCTACATATATATATATATCATATCCTGTGGTATATATATATATATATATATATATATTTAAGTCATATGGTATAATTTAAAAAAGGACACTTCCAGTTCCATGACGATCAACATTTAAAAACACAAACATATCAGCTTCACAAAAAGTCCATTTGGCGTCACAGTAATCGGCGTTGCTACCATACCTTGAATTATACCTTGAAACATACCTTGAAAGGGTTTGGGGCAGGAGGCCTTCTGGCTCATATATAGCCCCCCAATTAGTGGTTATGGCAGTAATTTTTATATTTTGTTTTGAAATTGTTTACTGTTAGTGCATTGACACAATCTCGCTTGGTAGGGTATTCCATGGCTTGATTACTCGCTGTTAAAAGAACTTGTGGTGTGCATCTAGTCGACTGTGGTGTCGAACTATTGACTTGTTGTGTCTTCCTGGATGGGGGTATGGATTAGCTCGAATATTCTCGTGGTGTCTATGTCAGTAAATCCATTAATAATCTTGAAAACTTCAAGCATATCAGCCCTTTTCCTCCTATCTTGTAGAGACAGGAGGCCAAACTTTCGCAGTCTTAGATAATATGGGAGCTTAGAGATTCCAGTGATCATCTTAGTGGCCCTCCTCTGGACACTTTCTAATTTGTCTATATCTTTCTGAAGATGTGGGCACCATACCTGTTGGCAGTTTTCAATGATGGGTCAGACCAAGATGATGTAAGTTTTTGATGTTTTTCATGATTTTGTCTGTGTAGGTCCTACGAATTGTCCCTAGTATTCTATTTGCTTTCTTGACTACGTAGTTTACTTGCTCCTTTACTTTCAGTGATTTATGTATGTGTACTCCTAGGTCTTTTTTCATATCTATCGATTCTATATGTACATCTCCCATAAAATAGTCATAGTTTGGGTTGTTGTATCCAATGTGCAGGCATTTGCATTTAGTGAAGTTAAACAATAGCTGCCAATCCTGACTCCATTTATACATAGATTGAGGGTCTTCCTGGAGAGTGAAAGCATATTCAACTTCAGGAACTTGCCTCAACGATTTTGTGTCATCAGCAAACTTTAACAGGGAGCTTACTACAGTTGAGTCAATGTCGTTTATAAAGATTACAAATAACAGTGGACCGAGTATTGATCCCTGTGGTACACCACTGATCACTTTTTGCCAGTCTGACTCTGCACCACTTATGCACTCGTTGTCTTCTATCTGTTAGCCAACCTTCTATCTATCTGTTGGTCTTGCCCGTAATGCCATGAGCGGTTAGTTTTGAGATGAGTCTGTGATGAGGGACCATATCAAATGCTTTACTGAAATCCAAGTAGATCACATCAACTGGATATCCTTTGTCAATATAAGAAGTCACTTCTTCTAGAAATATTAGCAGATTACTAAGACAGCTTCTTTTTGGTCAAAATCCATGTTGTGAATCTAGAATCAGCTTGTGTTGTTTGAGATGTTCAGATATGGATTCCAGAATGAAGAACTCCATCACGTTACATACTTGTGAGGTGAAACTAATTGGCCGGTAGTTTCCTGGCTTGGAATGGTGTCCTTTCTTGTAAATTGGAATGACATTTGCATCAAGCCAGTCTTGTGGTACCTGCCCACTTTGAAAGTTCTTTGTAAACAATGCATTCAATGGCCCGGCTAGTTCTTTGTAAACAATGCATTCAATGGCCCGGCTAGTTCTTTGTAAACAATGCACTCAATGGCCTGGCTAGTTCTTTGTAAACAATGCATTCAATGGCCTGGCTAGTTCTTTATAAACAATGCATTCAATGGCCCGGCTAGTTCTTTGTAAACAATGCATTCAATGGCCCGGCTAGTTCTATGTAAACAATGCATTTAATGGCCCGGCTAGTTCTTTGTAAACAATGCATTCAATGGCCTGGCTAGTTCTTTATAAACAATGCATTCAATGGCCCGGCTAGTTCTTTGTAAACAATGCATTCAGTTCCACCATCTCAGTATGTTTTCCTAGCTCTGTAGATCTCCTTGTTCCACCATAGTGGCTTGTTGCTTCTCTTCCTCTTCACTTTCTTTGGTACAAACTTACTCACTGCCTCCTCTATTGAAGCTTTCAGTATTGTCCAGGCTTCTTCTGTTGAACAATTTGCTCTACTTAGTTTACTCCCGAGGTCAATTTGATAGATATAGTAGTCATAGTATTCATTTTTCCAATCAGTGTATTCAGTCCTACATACCATCGTGAACTCTACAATGTTGTGATCGCTTGAGCCAAATGGTTCTGTTACATGCACATCTCTCACTAAGTGTGGAGTTGTTGTCAGAACAAGATCTAGCACATTTCCATGTCTTGTAGCTGTTTCTACAGGTTGAATCAAGCCAAGGTCCTGTGTCAAATCTAAAAATGCTTGTCCTTCAGCTGTTGCTTCTTTCCAGTTTATAGTGTTGTGGTTGAAATCTCCACATAACATTACTTCTTTGTTTGACGTTCTGCTGCATGCCTTGATAATGTTGGAATGAATTTTTGCTTCTTTTTCCTGCATATTAGATGTAGAGTTGTAACATACACCAGCTAGGATGTTACTCTCTACTACAACTGTCATTAATTAATTTTAGCAATATATAATGGGTAAACTATACGTTTGGTCCGATTTGATTTATTATAATTTTCTATATTTACTATCATTATCTATATTGCTTAAAGCTTCAAGTTGTAGTATTTAATAGGAATGGCTATTTGTACCTTCAGAGTGACGCCTTAAGGACTTTTTGTGAAGCCCGTACATTGCGACATCTCGGAACGCATAGACATAATGCCAGCTGAATCCGCCAGCCAGCCAGCCACCAGTATCCAAACAAAGCCATTCCTACCATAGGCAGACAGGCCACACAGACCATTTTATCAGCTTAGGAAGCCATTACATTCGCTTAAATCACATTTCCAGATCGTTGCAATAATTTCTAATTCTACTGCAATGCCAAATGGACTTTCTGTGAAGCTCATATGTTGTGTTTTAAAATGAATTTTTGTAAGGGTGAGCAACTGTCCACTTTGTCATTTCCTTGGTGAGCAACTATCCAGTGAGCAACTGTCCAGTGAGCAAATTGGCTTTTTTTGGCTGCTAAAACTGGTCCAGCTGGACAACTTTTGGTTGCCAAAGCTGATCCGGCCTGGATAAAACTAGTCCGGCTGGATGGACCAGTTTTGGCCAGCCAAAGTCGGTCCAGCCGGACGAGTTTTGGTGGCCAAGGTCAGTCCGCTAGACTGACTAACTATACATACTAACTAGAAATAGGTGTACGGTAGCTTGGGGCAAAACAGGCATACAAAATTATATGTTGTGTTTTGCATACATCGTGTTAAGACACAGGTAGTGCACATTGGGCAAGATGGTTCCTATGTCTTATTCTGCATGCACATGGTCATTATGTATAACATATATTACACATGACCAATTATGTTTAATAAATTTAATATAATATGAACGTTATAAAATTTACGTTCTGCTAACCTGTAGGCTGTAATTATGATCGAATATTACTAAGCCAATATTATATTATGCATGGATTGCAAGGTGTATATTATAACTACAATTGCAATGTAACAACAATAATAGCCTAATGTATTGCTATCATACCATTTGCATGTATATATTTTATGTGTAGGCAGTGGTTCGCGAAAACCATGGGGGAGGGAGCTGTTGACTATTTTGCCCCAGGCAGAGGGCCGTCTTGCCCCAAGGATGGAGTAAGATGGTTTTTTTGGTACTCTTGTTATTTTTCAAACTGAACTCATCTAGGTTGTCAAGTTGCTGAAAATAATTTTCCAATGGGTAACACACATATCTGTCTACAACATTACACATTAATGACTTGCCAACGTAGTTTAATGGTGTACAGTTTTAAAGTTTTCCATCGGGGGCCACCCTGCCCCAGGTTACCCTATTGTTACAAAAATAATCGAGTAATTATTACATATTATATGTGTAGAAATATTTAGCTGTCCACATAGCTATAGCCACTATTCTTGGGTTAAGATATGATATTGGCTTGGTAGTGCGCATGTTTGTTTCAAGCAAAAGTGACAAAAATAATAAACAACTATGCAATTAAGTCTTTAAAAACATTTTTGTTTTTAATTCGGGTGAGATTGGTATGAGAAAAATTTGCAGATCGACTTCTTCTGTAGGTAGAATGTTCCATGTTCTTAATTCTCTGGGATAAAAAAATAGGCATTTGTGTCTACGCGCACTTGTATCTGGATATAATTAATTGGATTGCTGTTTCGGGTATGGTACTATTAGGTAGGTAGGGTAGTGCTCAAAACATTATGTGTTATCTTGTAAAGAAAGGCAAGTTGGTGTTGCAAGCATTGTCTTTCTAGTGTTTGGAGAGTGCGTTTGAAAATGCCAAGACTTCGCTGATTTGGACGTGATGGTTTGGACATGTTGGTTCCATATACTAATATAGATAGGTAGCAGAGACATTTACAAGAGAAGTGGGGAATTATGATATGTAATATATATATATATATATATATATATATATATATATATATATATATATATATATATATATATATATATATATATATATATATATAATTATATATATCTATATCATATATATATATATAATGTGGGTAGAACTTTTTAATACACAAATAATCAGCAAAAATTAAAAACAAGAAGTACGGAATTATGATTACGATATTTGTAGAACTGTTTAGTACACAAACAGTAAGCATTGAGTTAGAAACAAGAAATACACCAGTATAAACCAATTTAAACATGTGCAGTGCACATCCAAGCAAACTGTTTATCAATGCCACTTGTGGCAGTTTGTGCACTGAATCCTATTTGAAGACAACCACATTCGGCATATCAGGATGTTCTGATGCCGTAAAGTGGCATTTCGGGAATCGGGAGTTGAACCATGAAATAGGGAGCCTCCCGCTGAAATTGAGAGGGTTGGCATCTTTGTTACAAATAAAATAATAATCTATACCCAAATCCCTAGATCTTACACAGCTAGGCAAACCTTTTTTCTTCAGAAAACACATCCAGCGGCAACAGATGTTAAAATGTTGCACAGAATATTAAAAATGCGCACCAGAAAACATGATTTCTTCTAAGACCAAGTTGTCTCCCGCTCTGCCAATATATGCCATGAACAACTGCAGCCACTTGTATATTGCAGTGTCAACCTAACAAGTGCTGGGGCTATCCCCTAGGTTTTCCCGCCTTTCATGCCACCAACCCTACTGGCTAAATGATAATAACCAAAACACGTTGGCCTGTGATTGGATTCAGGCATTTGTCTTGCAGCTGGCAAGGGAGCCAGGGGTCAATTTCTATAGTAAACAGTTATGGTGAGCACCCATAGATTTTGCAACAGATAGATGCCGGCAGCAGTTACCGTGATGCCATAAAAACGACATGGACGGGCTAGCCCGCACAACAAAATTATGGACGGGCTAGCCCTCATTAAAAAAATTACATGGAATGTTAGCCCGTCCAAGATAAATATCTACCGATCCAAAAACACACTTTACGCATTTTATCCGTCCAAAAGTCCCTGCAGTGAAGTGAGTTGTGAAACTTGACTTTGTTGCTATTCGCACTGATTGTGTGTTGGATACTTAATCAGGACTAGTGATCATCATCAAATTTATTGTTGTGACTCCAAACGTCTGTGATTTCGACTGGTGTACAACATCTATGGGACACTATGTTTTGAACTTGACCTGCTTTGAGTGACATGGGCACTGTGTCGAGTTTATGAAAACTCATCTCTGTACTTATTTCTAGGTAAGTCAAGTTTTGTTTTTTCATGTAGCATTCTTCTCTTAGATGTCAAAGACATCTCTTAGTTAGCAGACATCATTGTAGGTGTTTTGTGTGCGTAAGTAGTGTCGTTCCGTTTTCGGAAAGACTGGGTACCAGTAGATGTTTGCCTCATACCGGAATATTTCATAGGCTAGCGGAATCTCTGTTAGAGGCATATCAACACGAAGGGGTTTGGCATTCTCATCGTTACAGTTGTCAAAAATAATTTGATTTGGCTTTAGCCAATGGTTTATTGCAATAATGACACTGTTTTGAACACATGCTCAAGATAATAACGGTGCCATTTAAACTGTTGGACTTTGAGAGTCATCTACGTGGTGAACGAGTTATTACAATATTTGAGCCAGTGGCGATGAATGTGTGTTGAGAAAGTAATATGTTGTTTTAAATCAAATGAGGTCAGGATCTCAGAGAAGGCAATGATTAGTGCAGTATATGTATTCAAATGAAGACTGAATAAATCACCAAAGATATAAAATTCTGAATGCATAATTGCTAAATCTTCCAACAAACAGTGGGATATTTTGAAGAAATTAGCTTGTTGTCCTGGAGGATGATAAACTTCATAAAAGCAAACGAAATGTGCCGAGAAAGAAGAATTTGTAATTTCAACACACGTGGGCCCAATAATGGATGGAATATTTATTAACTTTGAAATGCTCTGACAACAAAAAACATGAGACATGGCATGCTGTATGTGAATGAAAATGAATGGTGTATCCCATAATACATAAAGCTTTAAAACCATAAGGTATATCTCTTACACCCACACATAAAACCATAAGGTATATATCTTACACACACACACATAAAACCATAAGGTATATCTCTTACACCCACACATAAAACCATAAGGTATATCTCTTACACCCACCCATAAAACCGGCAACTTTCAGAAAATCCATCAACTTTTGGGTAAACTGCAAAAGTTGGTAACTGTGTACACTGTGTGTTTGGAAGTTGAAATGGAACATGTATTCTTAGATGACTGTCCATTAAAATCCTTTGTTGTGTAAAGAAGTGCTAATATACTGACAGGGTCTTTAATTAGTATCAGAAAAACATGAAGTTTAAATTTTTTTTCAGATGGCACCCAAATAAAAAATTACATTCTATTATGTGGCTGTTATGGCATTGCTGCCATTTGTCTTTATAATGGTGTCAACCACCCACCTCGATCTTCCGCTCCACGTTTGCTTGTGTGGTCTCAAAGGACCCAAAGTAGTCCGCCAGCTTGGTGTGCCACCAGGTCTTTACATCATCGTCATCACCTGCCCCACTGAAGTACCTGAGTGACACAGAAGAAATTAACAGCCGTGAAAGAGGCAATTTTAGTATTTTAAACATCATAGAGCGAGATGTGTTTAACATTTGGTAACCGATAACCATGAAACTAAACAAGTGACAAATGCGACGGATGTTCTACACCGCTAAATGAAAGTAGAAAGGAAGAAAACTTGTGATCACAGGAAATTTGACGAGAAGAAGATATGACTGTCCACTTCCATCATCCGCATCCATCATCCGTTGTTTTAACACAAACGAGCTGCAACATCGTCCCCTTCTACACAAATCGCACCCAGACTGATTTGTGCGGAAGCGTACGACATTGTGGCTCATCGGTATTAAAACAGCAGACGATGATGATGTTTGACGTGTGCAGATGACAGAAGCGGACAGGCATGTTGCCGTGTTCGTCGCTTTACTCAAGGTAGCCTATTTTGTCACTAACATTTTATACATCGCATCACTTTCACTGCCGAATTAAAGCAAAACAAAGTGACGTTTTTGGGCCTATACACATATACGAGTTACTAAAACAACAATTTGTAACTACAATCAAGAATATCACGCCAGAGGTTTACTAGGAAAACCTTCTCAATACTTGTCAACAGGATATGGCCATTCTGTTTGCATCTAAACTCAACTTATGCAACATATTTTGTTTACTAAACTTCTCCCGCAGCTAACTTGATTGAGAGTTTGAGTTGCTTTTCAGATCCTTTGATTACGGTTGAAGGCATTCACTTAATGTGTCTCAACGGAAGTTCATTTCTTTGAACTGTCAGGGGTTTATTGGTCGCCCAATAAACTTGTCAGTCCCCAGGATAAATGAGATTTAACCAGAATCCCCCATCTTAGAACAAATCTGAGAAATCCACTAGTGTGATATTCTTGATTGGTGCATTGCCCAAAAGCCATGACTTTTGTTTCGCTTTAAGAAGGCAAAGATATATATTAGGTAAGAAAAAAACCTGGTTTACCAATGGTTTAAAAAACCTTGTCATCAGGATAATTATCTACAGAGAATTTCTACGGGATAGCTCAGCATAAAACATATAAAAATAAATTCACTTCTATATATTAAGATTGGCGAAAAAACGTACTATAGTAAACTGCTTTCAGAAAGGAGAGAAAATTCCAAAGAAACACGGGTGATTGTGAAAACTACACACACTGTGCATAATAAACACCAGTGTGTGAACTATCAAATTCATCTAATGCTGGGGACAGAAACATCTAACAAAAAGATATGACAAATGAAAAAAAAAAAAACTAATGTTAGTCGTAACTTATCAAAGATCAGCCTTATGGGCCACTGGGCCCGAAGAGGATAGGTGAGGTGAACTTATCAAAGGACATCACAAATTCAGACGTTTGTATATATGATTATTTAGGTGGTAGAATTGAAAAAAAAAATTTCCTAAAACCTGTAGATGAGAAACAGGTTATTAATACGGTGAAAGCGTGTACCAAAAACTTTGCACAGATTTTGAAGACATAAATATAGATAATAAAGAGTCAGTACGGGTTCCGTAGAAATATGTCTATGTTACATGCCGCAATGATGGAGGAAATACAGCAAAAAACATGCGATTTGTGAATTAATAGATTTAAAAAAGCCTTTGATATGGTAGACCATCGAATTCTTATCAAAATTTCAACTTTCATGGCGTGCGTGGTGTACCAAATGATAGGATTAAATGCTACCTCACAAACAGGAAACAATTTGTTAATATTGATGGGTGTGTCTCGGAGCTAATAGTGGGTGTAACATGTGGAGTCTCACAGGGATCTATTTTAGGTCCAAAGTTATTTGTCTTTTGTGTTAACAATACGGGCAACATTTCAAATCTAGTAAAATAGGTACTTTCTGCAAATTAGAAGTACTACATTTTATACCAGTAACAACTTATTAGATCTACGAGAAAGTTATGAACCATAGATAAGTATTACACTCCTGTTCATCCTGTTTCAAACACACTACCGGGTGTTACATACTAACACACTACCGGGTGTTACATACATGATAAGTTTCTAACACACTACCAGGTGTTACATACTAACACACTACCGGGTACTAAATAAATGTTAAGTTTCTAACACACTACCAGGCATTACATACATGTTAAATTTCAAACACACTACCAGCTATTACATTCTAGTCCAGTCAATCTACGCCCAAAAGAGGGTCAACCTCAAACAAATTGCAATAGTAATTATGATGGCGTTTTTAGTTAGTACTACATGTCTACATTACCAGAAAAAAGTCCACTGAAATCCACGTGGTGGGACATTGTAATTTTTTATGATAATGACAAGTGGTCGAAAGTCGCTGCTGGTCACTTTTTGGTATAGCGAAATGTAGGGGTACGTGTTAGTTAGGGTATGTTATGTATTTTCTTTGCCCATTACATATACTTGATTCATACCGTTGGAAAAGTAATGGATTAATCTATCCAACGATATATCAGAAGTTTAACTTCATTAATTACTAAGGTGAAGGTCACATTTTAAACACGGTGAACCCCGATTTTTAGTCGTCGTGGGGGCATAGGGTTGCAATTTGGAGTGGACTAGTTTATACACCCACACTCGATACTAATTTTGATATGTGTTAATAGTAAATGTAAGCGAAATAATTTATCAATTAATAAACAATCAATTGCACGTATGTCTGTTGTCATTATTTAATATTTTTCGCACTGCATGAGGGTCTTATAGAGTGCCGACATTCCTGGCTTCGCATCAGGTCATTTTGTGCAGTTTGTAGCAGATAATGTGGACCATAACAGTCGAACCCTCGATGGAATGAATACCTTCCACGGGATGGGCATTATTGCAGCCATTTCGCCAGGCATCGAGACCTGCACACCAATTCCTAGAGTTACTGTAAGCGGTGAAGACCTGGCTGCTGTTGGGCACATCAACATCCACCACTTCAGTGCAACTGATGCTTCAATCAATGACCTCGTCTATCAGAGACTACCCAAAGTGGATGTCCAAGATGCAACTTCCAACGTTGACTTGCTTTGGAAAACGTCTCTACTGCTGCGTTCACCCAGACCATGCTGGTCTGGTGTCATGTAACATGTCCAGCATGGACATGCAATGGCACATGACTCTCCACTGCCAGGCACAGACGCACCTGACAGACCACACGATCACACGCAGGGAAAGAAGCTGCTAGTTTGTTTGACAATTTGACATCTTTGGACAAAACGATTGAGGAGGTATGCTCAGCTGATGTGCTGTGTAAAATCAGACACATGATCGAAAGGCAGAAAGAAGCCTTGAAGCAATCATGCACCGCTTGTTTGTGGTTGCAGTATATGGACATGATGGACATACTCAGGAGATTCATCAAAGCAGAACGAACGGGGAATTGGGACCTGCATCTACACACTGTTCATGAGATTCTTCCATACTTCCTAGCTGCTGGACGCACATTGTATGGCAAGTCTACACGTGTACCTAAACAACATGCTGGAGTTGGAGAATCAACACCCTAATGTTCACACGAGCTTCAAAATCGGGAAACATGTAATACGCAGGAGTGATCGTTACTGGGCAGGCCTTTCATTGGATTTAGTTATCGAGCAAGTGTTGATGCGAAGTGTGAAAACAAAAGGCGGTTTAACGCGTGGGCGTGGACTGACTCAGACTCAGAGGCTTGTCTGGCTTCTGTCAGTGCCTGCCTGTGCTGGAGTTAATTGTGCCCAGCAAGACCTCACTGCGATAACCTAAAACACAAGTGACCAACACAAAGAGGCAACTAGAGCAAGACAGGAACAGGACTCCAAAGACACAGAAAAGCTGTTGAAATTTCTGCAGAGCAGGAATCCATTTACTGATGATCGGTGTCTCCGTAGCATTTCGACCGGTGTAACAGCAGACAATGAAGTGAATGTAGACAAGGCAAATGAAATAGAATCTCAGATCCTTGAATCGATGATTGGAGAAAGCATCCTGGGCTATACATTCAGAAGGAAACAGCAAGCCATCACACTGAATGATAAAACATGTGTGAAGTTTAATGAAGACATGAAAGTTGATTCTCAACTCCTCTTCCAGCGCCTTCTGGTAGTAGGAGAAAGATGTGATGAACTGCCTCTGGTCCTGAAGCATGAACTATGTAGTTATCCACCTGCTTTGTTTGAAGAAGCTGGGATGATGCGACTTGCCAATAAATCCCTCCTTGCTGACACCATGTGGAATCTGCTTGGAGACCATCCCCAAGATCCACCCAACTGTGGAGTGCAGTATGTTCTCGATGGAGGATCACTTATGCATCGAATTACATGGCATCGAGGTACTACCTACAGTGGCATATGACTACAATACATCATGTATGTGCGACGACGGTACGGTAATGCCATTGTTGTATTTGATGGCTATGAAGCTGGAACATCAACAAAGGACATGGCCCACAAAAGGCGAACACGCTGATGTGCTTCAACAGCAGTTCACTTCACAAGTGACATGCGATTGCAGATAAAGAAGGAGCAATTTCTGGCCAACAGAGAAAACTAGCAACGATACATAAACATACTGAGCAAAGAGCTTGTGAAAGCTGGGTGCTGTTGCTTTCATGCAAACGAGGACGCTGATCTAATGATCGTTAAAACAGCACTAAACTCATAGAACAAAATCGACACTATCCTAACTGGTGAAGACACCAATTTGCTAGTGCTGCTGTGTTACCACTTTCGACAGGAACCCTTTGGTGTATTCTTAATGTCAGAGCCTAAACAGAGCACATCACACCAAGTCAAGATCTGGAACATCAGAACTCTCACAGAAACACTGGGCCCAGTTGTGTGCAGTCATATGATACCACATCTGCTCTGAAGAAGGCTATGACTAACGAACACTTCAGGAAGCAAGGACAGGTGTTCTAATCAGCAACACCAACAGTCAAAGAATTGGTTGCTTCGGGAGAACAGGCTATTGTATGTGTTCATGGTGGCAACATTGGAGAAAACCTTGATGATATGCGGTACAAACGCTTCATTGAAAAGGTAGCATCAAGTGCAGCTTACGTACAGAGAAAAAATCTACCCCCTACTTCAGCTGCTGCCCACTATCACAGCCTTGGGATCTACTATCAGATCCAACAGTGGAAAGGATCCGAGAAAACTTTCAAAGCCACGGACTGGGGCTGGATTGTCAAAGACAACTGTCATGTTCCAAAGATGACTGACCTCCCAGCAGTACCAGCCCATTTACTGTCGGTCATCTGTTGTAGCTGCAAGAAAAACAGCAATTCGCTGCGATGAAGATGCAGAAAGAATGGACTTGAGTGTGAGTTTCTGCGTGTGGTGTATGCAAAGGAAGCACCTGTCAAAATTCAGCTGACATCACCGTGGAAGCTCTCGATGACAGCACGATGGAAGGTGACATTTACCGGTAAGTAACACTGCAATGTAAACAATATAACATTTGTGTGTGTGCGTGTGTGTATGTTTTGTTTGTGTGTACACGTATATAATATATATATATATATATATAAATTGTTTTATATATATATATATAGAAACAGTAGGTAAGGACGTAAATGCCATTGAAATAGACAAGTGTATGGCTATATGTATAATCAACATTCGGTCGATCACAACGTTACTACCCCGTGGTGGCTAAAAAACGGGGTTCACTGTGTTTAGAAGTCGATTTTCACCGTACTACTTAATGAAGTTAAACATTCTATGTGTCGTTGGATTGATCTGTATATTACCTTTCCAGTGATGTACATTATGTGTATAAATTCCGCAAAGAAAATAGATTACTCAGCATAAATAAGGCGTACCCCTACATTTCACTGTGCGAAAACAATGATCGGCAGCGGCTTTCAACCATTTGTCATTATCGTCAGAAATGACAATGTTCCATGACATGAATTTCAGTGAACTTTGTTCTTATAATGTAGACATATAGTACTAATTATAAACGCCACCATAGTTGCTATTGCAGTTTGTTTGATGTTAAACCACAGATTGACGGGACTAGGCTGAAAATCAATTATGATAATTTGTAAATGTGTTAAAAATAATATTATGGGTTTAATATTCATTGAAGTTACACTTGTCAGGTAACATTGAACAGCTAAATGTATTACCTTTCCAATGATATGTATCATCTTTATAATGTTTTCACGGAAAATAAGTTATACAACATGAATTACGTGTACTCCCCTAAATTTCAGTAAGACCTACAATCATTTAGCAACATGTGAAAATTACAATGTTCCACCTAGTGGATTTTGGTGGACTTTTTTCTGGTAACATAAACATAATGTAGAATCTAAAAATGCCACCAAACTTACTATTGCAATTTGTTTTGAGGTTGAACCACAAAATGACTGGACTATTCATGTTAAGGTTCTAATACACTACCAGGTACTAAATAAATGTTAAGTTTCTAACACACTACTAGGTATTACATACATGCTAAGTTTCTAACACACTACCGGGTACTAAACAAATGTTAAGTTTCTGACACACTAGCAGGTATTACATACATGTTAAGTTTCTAACGCACTACTAGGTGTTAAATACATGTTAAATTTCTAACACACCACCAGGTACTAAATAAATGTTTAGTTTGTAATACACTACCAGGTATTACATACACGTTAAATTTCTAACACACTACTGGGTACTAAATAAATGTTAAGTTTCTGAAACACTACTAGGTAATACATACATATTAAGTTTCTGACACACTACCCGGTACTTAATAAATATCTAGTTTCTAACACACTACCAGGTATTACATACATGTTAAGTTTCTAATACACTACCAGGTATTACACACACGTTAATTTTGTAACACACTACTGGGTACTAAATAAATGTTAAGTTTCTAACACACTACTATGTAATGCATACATATTAAGTTTCTGACACACTACCCGGTATTACATGCATGTTAAGTTTCTAACACACTACCAGGTACTTAATAAATGTTTAGTTTCTAACACACTACCAGGTATTACATACATGTTAAGTTTCTAACACACTACTGGGTACAAAATAAATGTTAAGTTTCTAATACACTACCAGGTATTACATACATGTTAAGCTTCTAACACACTACTGGATACAAAATAAATGTTAAGTTTCTGACACACTACCAGACAGACATGGGGCGATTCTAATTCCGGAATCGGAATAAAAGGACGATTCCGACTCCGATTCCAGAGTCGGAATCATTTGGAGTTAATTCAGTGGAGTCGGAATCGGAATTGTCGGAGTTAATCCAGCGGGGGGATCGAATAATTTTGTAGTGGAATCAGAATCGGAATCATTTGGGGTGGAGTTGTAATCGGAATCGCATTGTGTGGAATCGGAATCATCATGAATGTCACTACTAGTGTTTGCACAGAAAAGCCACAGGTCCTACCACATGGGACATGGCTAATTGCAATTTACTTTTATTGGTATCTCACTGCTCACTGGCCAGTCACTACTAGTGTTTGCTCAGAAAAGACACATATTCTTTTGAAGGATTAAATCCTTTGGTTTTATTGGCAGTTTGTCAGAAGAGTCTTCATATGCCTGGTTCAGATCTGGCCTGGTCATACCTAGACCATGACTAATTGCAATTTACTTCTTTTAATGATTTCTCACTGCTAGTATTTGCACAGAATCATTCAAACCCTTCTAAAGGATTAAATCAAAAGTTGTGCTGGAGTCAGAATCGGAATCAAACGTTGTACTGGAGTCGGAATCGGAGTCGGAATCGAACTGAGACAACTGGAGTTGTAATCGGAATCAGAATCGAAAAGGTCTGCTGGAGTCGGAATCGGAGTCGGAATCGTTGAAGTGGAATCGAACCCAGGTCTGCTACCAGGTATTACATACATGTTAAGTTTCTAACACACTACCGGGTACTTAATAAATGTTAAGTTTCTAAAACACAACCAAGCATTACATACATGTTAAGTTTCTAATACACTACCAGGTATTATATACGTGTTAAGTTTCTAACACACTACCAGGTATGATATACGTGTTAAGTTTCTAACACACTACCAGGTACTAAATAAATGTTAAGTTTCTAATACACTACCAGGTATTACATACATGTTAAGTTTCAGAAATGCAAATGCAGGAGATTTATATGTAAATTGGAGGGTCTCAGGGTATCACAGAATTGCACGTAAATCAGAGAATTTTACATCCTCACCCCTCATAAAATTACCACAATATCAGCTTTAGTTCCAACTACACTGCATTATTAAAAGGTACACTGACATGTTAATAAAGATTTTGGCAGTAGACAAATTCTTTGTGGACTAAATATATCACACGGTTACAATACTCTGATGGTATACAATATTTTTTTTCAACTCCTGAAATATATTATGGCATGACAAACACCCCTTACCTAGCAGGCAGTAGCCCACATATTTGATTACACTTAAGCAACTAACATAATATTTACTGACACGGCTAGAACTGGAGCATTTTCTTTTTCTTCAAAGTTTGCAATCCTGGGTGACGGAGGCATTTGTGATCAAAGGTGATGGAGGCGTTTTTATGAAAACGTTTTTTAAATCTTTTCTTTCATAACGTGCTCCAATTGTGACAATTATCAAATGTATATGAATGAAATAAAACTTATACTGGAGATGTATTGATGGGCAATATTTGAATTTGATGTGTACATGTGGGCGACGATAATAATAAATATCTTGATTAACAGACAAAGCACAGGGTCGAACAGCCAGCGTCGGCTCTCGTGCGAAGTCTGGTTTGCCACCCTCAATGTGGGTATAATGGCTGGAAAGAGTGGAGGTGGTTGAGCTAATGAAGAGGAGGCAGCTCTTGGTGTTGGGGGTTCAAGAAACAAAGTGGAAAGGGGACAGAGCAGTGGACCTGGGTGAAGGATTTAAGATGCTGCATGCAGGGGGAGATGGAAAGACAAATGGAGTGGGAGTGATTATGAATGAGGACTACAGTAAGGAAGTCATCAGGGTGGAGAGATGGGGAGGCAGGATCATTGCAGTGTGGATATTGGTCAGAGAAAGATGATGTGTATACTGTCAGTATATGCACCACAGACGGGAAGAATGCAAGAAGACAAGGATGCATTCTGAAGTAACTTGGAAGAAATTATCGGGCATGTGGAGCTGGAGACAGTGTTGGTTGTGGCAGGTGACATGAATGCATGCGTGGGAAAGAGACAGAACAGTGAGGAGACCGTAGGAAACTATGGGTGGGGCTCAAGAAACAGAGAGGGACAAGACCTGGTGATGATGTTCGCCAGAAACCAGTTGGTAGTGGTGAACTCCTTCTTCAAGAAGAGGGAGTCACACAAGATAACCTACATAAGTGGGAACAGAACAGATATAGATCTGCTGATTGTTAGAAGCTGTCAGCAGAACAACGTTAGAGACTGCAAGATTTTGGCAGGAAAGCCCATAACGAGCCAACATAAGCCATTGGTTTATGAAATGTGGATAAGAAGAGGCAAACAGAGAAGGAGGAAGCAAAGGCAGGTGATCCGGTGTTGGAAATGTGAAGGAGAGGTGATGGAAAAATACAAAAGCAAAGCAGATAAGAAGTTCAGGCTACTAGGGAGGATGTGGAAGCAGAGTGGACAGCATTTAAGGAAGGCTTTATTGGAACAGCCAAGGAGATATGTGTCCAAACATCAGGAAAGCCCACACAAAGTCGAAAGAACGGTGGTGGTGGAACCAGGAAGTTGAACAAGCAATACAAGAAAAGAAGGAGGCACTGAAGTGTGTAGAAAAGACAAGGCTGAAGCAGAAGTACCGGGAGATGAAGAATGCAGTAAATAAGGCTGTTGCTAAAGCAAGAGATGAGAAACAGCAGGAATTGTGCGAGAGGATTGAAGAAGATGGGGGGATTTATCTTCAATCTGGCCAGAGATAGAGACAAAGATAGCAAAGATACTATTCGAACACGAGCAATGAAAAGAAACGATGGACAATAACAGAAGAAGAGTTGGAGAAAGCTGTAAAGAAGATGAACACTGGGAAGGCTGTAGGAGTGCACGAACTGTCAGTGGAAATGGTGAAAGCAAACAGACTAGTGGGAATCAAGTGTCTGACGAGGCTGTTTAATGTGTGCTTCAACAGAGTGGCGCAGATGAGTGATTGTACTGATATGGAAGGGGAAAGGGGACATCCATGACCCAGGGAGATACAGAGGCATCGCATTACTGAGCCAAGCCCTGAAATTGATAGAAAGGATGCTGGATGCTAGGGTGAGGCATATAGTGGAAAGAAAAATCGGAGAGAAACAGCTGGGATTTAGGAAAGGGAGAGGAACAGATGATGGATTGCTTGCCATCAGACAAATTATTACGAAGAGGAGAGAATTTAGAAAGTATGTAGCATTCGGTTTTATCGATCTGGAAAAGGCATTTGACACCATGCTGAGAGAACTTGCATTTGCAGTTGTGAGCAGGGCTGGGGTCAATTCCTTTCAATCAATTCCAATTCCGCTCCAATTCCTTTTCATTCAATTCCAATTCCAATTCATTTTTTTTTTCCAATTCTTTTTAGTAATTCCAATTCCTTTTAAAATCGTTCAATTCCAATTCCCGCTCCTGCTCCAATTCCACATAACGACAAAAGTCAACAATGAAAGATTAATGTGCATGTAGCATGTCATTATTCTTTGCTGATGTTAATGCCGCAATATTTGCAGGCTGCCCGACAGTTTCTATCCTTTCCTTTGCTAAGTTTCAGAAAATGTTCAAAGACAGACGGCTTCACAGGGGGCATATTGACTTACCTGTACACTATGACTGTTGCACACTGTTCTGATGATGCATGTTAGGCAACACATATTTATACTGGCAAGTGGGAAACCATTTTCACACATTTGGCTACAGCTAGCTTGCCTATGCTTTGTAGTGTTGGTCAGTAGTCATTGATCTCTGATTAGTAATCAGTGATTACTGATTGATCAACCGCATGGCTGTAGCCTGCCAATAAGTGTCTTTTCATGGGTATAAAAGGGCTAACTTCCCAGGTCTGTAAACAGTTGAAAATATCTTTGATGTTTCTATTAAAGCCAGTCTGGAACCCTTCATTAACCCGCTGGCAAGTGGCAACATAAAGAAATCATAAGATACTGGCATGAATGACAGGATTTCAGTTTTCAGATTTTCAATGCATGAGTTGATAGCATTATTATACACAGCCGCCTACAACAGGCTAGAAAAATATTGGTTGATGTCACAAAAAATTAGATGCTCAATTCCTTTCCATTCAATTCCAATTCCTTTTGTTCAAAATTTTTCAATTCCAATTCCTCTCATTCAAAATCTTTCAATTCCAATTCCGCTCCAATTCCGGATTGGACTTGGAATTGAATTGATTAATTCCAATTCCTTTGGCATTGACCCCAGCCCTGGTTGTGAGATGGATGGAGGTTGGGGAGGAAGAGGTCAAAATGGTTGAGGAAATGTACGAGGAGACAACACAGACCTGCCAAGTCTTCCGCTTTTGGCGGAAGATCTTCCGCTTTTTCGGGTTTTTGAGAAAACCTTCCGCTATTCCGCTATGCTTTGAAAACCTTCCGCTTTTTTCCGATTTCCCGGTGATCGCAGCGCCACCCGAAGTGAAAATAAAATTGGCACCAAGAACGACACCAAGTTCCGGTCATCTCTTGGTGCTGAGACACTGTGCAACCTGCTGCAGGTGAAAGTGAACACTGACTATGACTGTCACATGTTCCGGCCAACTAAAGACCTTCTCGACAGGGCACGACATGCCACCGGAATCTACAACAACCACAGACCAGCTGCTTGAGACCAGAGTGTGGGAATGACACTGAACTGTGGCAACATCTACTCATCCACAGACCCGTCCACCCGTATTTTGGACGGGTAAAATGCGTTTTTGGACGGGTAAAGATTTATTTTGGACGGACTAGCCCATCCATGTCGTTTTTATAATCCGACATACCCGTTATCCAACGCAATGCTAACTACAACGTGTGGCAAATTCAGTTGACAGGCAAATTCAGACTGTGAGAAATAGGTCAAGCCAATATAATTTTCTTGGAAGTCGGTCGCCCGCCAGTAATTACATTGTATCCACCTACCACTCAACATCTTTGATGTGTGTGGGGGGAACCCAAAACAAACAGAACTTAATGATTTTACATGTTTGTACATAAAACATCATAAAAACAATACTGCTCAACATATTTGATTCATGTTTGCTTAATTTATGTTAAAACTTACGCATGTGGCTACATTTGTCCCACTGGATATAGGGACATTCAGCAACTCATAAATTATCTAGTAGCAGAGTGAAATATGTTTATTATTTGCTTTGTGTTTTGATACTCATTTTAAAAATCGTCAACGTTTGACATGGTTCTACAAAAACCGTGATGCAAACAAAACTGTTCAACGTATTTGATTCATATTTGCTTTATTGTATAGCTTACATCTTTGGCTACATTTTCACTACTGGATGTAGGGACATTCAGCCGCTCTAAAATTGTTTGGTAGCAGGGTGAAATCTGCTTTCAGTTGTGATGAAATTTTTAATTTCAGATAGTAATGTTCCCATGATTACCTAATGTGTGGTAGTTATTATCATTCTATTATAGAAAATAGTATCTTAGCAACCAACAAAATGATACCTCATTCATACTTTTATGATGATAATTTGCAGAGCTATGATGTTTTAATTGTGGGTGGTACAGTATTCCCAGGCACTGAATGGACTCACGTTAGAAGACGATCTATGTGTGTCAGTTGTTATTTTGAATTATTAATGATTATTATTTATGATGCAACAATATGTACAGGTAAATGTATTGGTAGTCTTTTAAGACTTAGTCAAATGATTATGTAAGTAAATATACATATATATTTTTATCGTATTGTTAACTTGATTATATATGAATATTATACTTACATTTTTGATCACGCGACCGAGCGTGCGATCGAGCGCGCACATCCATTTTGTTACATTCTGAAAACATTTTGGACTGGCAAAAATTTTATCCCAGATGAGCCCGTGTGGCAGTGGCTAGTTTTAGCAGTTCTTTTAAATTGTACGCCATGTTTGTTATTTCATTGGCATTGTTCGCACTTTTTTGTTGTACATTTTTGTTTTTCCACATTTTTTCAATATAAAATTTGGTTGTTTTTCCGAGCAAAAAGTCTTCTGTGTTTTTTTTACAGTAAGAGGAAGATCTTCTGCTTTTTGTTCATAAAATATTGGCAGGTCTGACAACAGTGGTGGTGAGAGTCGAAGGAGAAACATCAGAACAATTTGGAGTGGGAATAGGACTTAGACAGGGAAGTGCCTTGAGTCCCCTGCTTTTCATTATGGTGATGAGCCTGATCAGTGGAAAGGTATCTGAACAGGAAGAACTTAAGAAGATACTATATGCAGATGACCTAGCAGTGGTGGCTGATAAGAAAGAGGACTTACAGAAAACATTGCAAGAATGGAATAACAGCTTTAGAAAACATGGCCTCCGAATGAATCTGGAGAAGACAGAAGTAATGTGGATAGGCAAACAGAAGGTGGATCTACATGCAGTTGTTGACGAAAAGACCATTAAACAAGTGAACAGTTTTGTATACTTGGGCGGTACAGTGTGTGAGGATGGAGGAAATAGTAAAAAAATACAGAGGAGAGTGCAAGCAGGAGCAGCAGTATGGAGGAGAGTGGAAGGCATTATGTGGGACAGAAAACTGAAGAAACAACTAAAAGGAAAAGTGTTGGAAGTCTGTGTGGTACCAGCCTGTATATATGGGTTGGGAACACTGGCACTGACAGAAAAACAGGAGAAGATACAGATAGCAGAAAACAACTGGGTTCAAAGAATAGACAAAGCACAAGGATACTGCTTAGCTAAGTTTCCCTTGTCCACTCTGCACAAAACTTGATTGAACTAACCCCTGCTGTTGTTGTGGACGTGAATAAAGGGAGGGATTGATCTTTTGTTAAACGACACAAAAATCTTTTAGGTTTCTTCAGAAATCCGGAAGATTTGTTCACCATCCGGGAGAACAGGAGATTTGATAGATTCCCAGTGAATCCGGGAGACTTAAAATGTATGGTATTGCTTAATAATACTTTAATTTCACATGTTGAATATGTTTTTGTACTCTATTATTATTATGAAATTGGAATTGTGTTGGAAATAAAATGTTGACTCATTAATTGATTGATTGACATTAACAATAATCTAACAGTAAACCATTTAAAATAATGAAATGCAACTTCAAAAACAATATTTCTGAATAACGAGTTAATCATACTTCAGAACAAGTTAGAGAAGAATAGAATATATCCAGCTAATTATAAATAAACCATGTGGCAATAAAATAATTTAATACTGACAATGTTATTTATAATAACTCTCACAAAGGAAAAGTGCATGAAACCAACACTATGCAGAAATATATTTCACAATCCATAAACTAACACAAATTACACAAATACAATATTATGTAAGGTGATTAAACTTGCCTCTTTCTGACGGCTTTGCTGAGTGACCGATGGTAGAAGTCCAGTCGCCCTTCACCACTCTCCCCAAATGGCCGGAGAAATGGCCGTAGTGTCCTATAGACTACTGCCCACTTGGCTGCTGGCAACCTGCCCATGTCCTGCTTCTTCTCGTGCCCCTGGCCACCTTGATGAAACAAATGAACATAAAACCCCACTACTAAGGCTTATACCCAGACAGGCTCAACCATACCTGATTAACAAAGACATATCATATTCAGATTTGGAGAAAACAGTTTGGCAAAGACATTTGAGCAGATTGTTGCCCCAGACACTGTTAATGATATTCACCATCTCATCATCATCTGGTCGAAAGACTTCAGGATTTGATGGCTCGCCATTCAGCTCTCTCCTTCATACTTTCAGTTAACTCCTCTGTGTCCCCTTGAAGCGCGTCTGGGCGTCGCCTCCCAGAGTATTAGTTTTGACAATGGTGTCCCTGCTTGCTTTATGTTGCGCCCAGCAAACCGCATTCTGTGCTCCTGAATCTTCTCTGTTGCCCTCATCGTTATTTCACACAGCTCTTTATTTGTCACATGCTCTTTCCAGTGAACATTGAACACCATTTGCAGTAGTCTAGTGTAGCAGCCAATCAACTGCTTTTCAAGGCCTTTTCTGATTCATAAGTCCTCCTCAATGGAATCTACCAACAAACCTAGGTATTTAAATTCATTCAACTCCTTCAGCTTTGTGCCATCCAACAGTTTCAGATCTAACTCGTCTTCTATGTTGCGTGCCATAAACTTGGTCTTCTTGGCATTAATGCCCAAGCCGACTTTTTGTCATTCCTTTTCGACTCGGTTCAGTAACTCATGTGCTTGCTTTATTTGGTCACCATCTAGAAGTACCATAATCTTGAATCTGAACTATGTATGGTTTGACAGTGATGTAATGTGACCGCGCGAAAATCAGCTAAGCTAGTTATGATGAGACACTGAGTACTTCTGTGATGTTTCTGGGAATGGTTAAAGCAAGTAGATCTTAACCTCTTTGTCTCTAGGGCATACACAAGTAGATCTTAACCTCCTTGTCTCTAGGGCATACACAAGTAGATCTTAAAATGTTCAGTCTTTCTAAAACTGGCCAGTTAAATCAGCACATCTAAACAACCTTTGGAATATATAGCATGATTACCTCCTTGTCTCTAGGGCATACACAAGTAGATCTTAATCTGTTCAGTCTTTCTAAAACTGGCCAGTTAAATCAGCACATCTAAACAACCTTTGGAATATATAGCATGATTACCTCCTTGTCTCTAGGGCATACACAAGTAGATCATCTTAACCTCCTTGTCTCTAGGACATACACAAGTAGATCTTAACCTGTTCAGTCTTTCTAAAACTGGCCAGTTAAATCAGCACATCTAAACAACCTTTGGAATATATAGCATGATTACCGACAGGCACAGCTTTGGTACATGAAATCAGGTAAACTAATAAATATTTTGTGTGTGAATATATATATATATATATATATATATATATATATATACTGAATGTAACTGTAATATTTTAAGTTAAACTAAGAATGTACAACTAAAACCCAAAGAACTTAAAGAATTAGTGATCAGATATTTCACAGCGATCTTTGTAATGCTACAGACAACAGCTAATAGATGTGTTTTAAATGAAGGTTTCATTCTGATTATTTATAATATTAACCACAACATTTTAAAAAGATATAAATCTTTTGGATGCAAATGATAAGTAAATTAATTGTAAATCGAGCATACCAAATTGTATAATTCATTAAGACATATATTTAATAACACAAATGCTATGGAAAGATGGACAACAGTGTTCAAAAAGTAAATAAATCAAAATAAACACTTAAATAACATTTAAAATCACACTTACTACTTCGTTACATTTAACAATTTTTAGAATGGTACTGAAAGTTATATTGCATTTCTGGATTGATCAAAAATAAATAAACATGCATTATAAAATGCAATTTTAACCAAATACACTACAAACCATTTCAATAATTAAAATAAACATCAGATCACGAAGATAGATTCTGCAACCCTCACCTTTCTCTGGGCCCTTCTTCAGGGGTTTCATGTTGTCACAGTCAGCGAGAATTGCAATGAGTTCCGTCTCGAGCAGACCCCGTTGTGACACCTCTAGGAGACAGAGGGTAGCAGTGATCAACTTGCCATCATTCTCCTGCTCAAACCTCTCCAGGACTTGGATCTCTAGGCTGAGACAGACAAGAAACTCTTTGACACGTGAAAATAATGGTGAACAAGAAGGCAGAGATTTCACTAAATTGTCTGTGTGGACAGTTATTGTAGAAGTCTGACACTGTCTGCTTGGGCAGTTAATGTAGAAGTCTGACACTGTCTGCTTGGACAGTTAATGTAGAAGTCTGACACTGTCTGCTTGGGCAGTTAATGTAGAAGTCTGACACTGTCTGCTTGGACAGTTAATGTAGAAGTCTGACACTGTCTGCTTGGGCAGTTAATGTAGAAGTCTGACACTGTCTGCTTGGGCAGTTAATGTAGAAGTCTGACATTGTATGCTTGGACAGTTAATGTATAAGTCTGACACTGTCTGCTTGGGCAGTTAATGTAGAAGTCTGACACTGTCTGCTTGGGCAGTTAATGTAGAAGTCTGACACTGTCTGCTTGGACAGTTATTGTAGAAGTCTGACACTGTCTGCTTGGGCAGTTGATATAGAAGTCTGACACTGTCTGCTTGGACAGTTAATGTAGAAATCTGACACTGTCTGCTTGGACAGTTGATGTAGAAGTCTGACACTGTCTGCTTGGACAGTTAATGTAGAAGGTCTTGTGAATGCCACATCACCACAAAACGTCTCCGAGGTAAAGTCACTGTTGGGAACGGCCCAATATGTGTCACGGTTCATCCCCAACTATGCCTCTGTCACAAGTCCTATTCGAGAACTGACCCGATCAGACACTCCATGGATTTGGGACCAACGCCATAAAACAAGCTTTTCAGAATTTACAACAAGCCATTGCCAGCACCCAAACAATGGAATACTTCGACACCAGGAAACTATTCGAAGTCATTGTAGATGCCAGCCCTACAGGCTTAGGGGCCATACTCACTCAAGATGGTGGAGTGATCAGCTATGCCAGCAAAGCACTATCGGACGTTGAGTCACGATATACTCAAACAGAGAGAGAAATGCTTGCCATTGTATGGGGAATCGAACATTTCCATTTGTATGTGTATGGATCGATATTCACAGTGAGAACAGACCACAAACCACTCTTAGGGATCTTCAAAGGCTCGAAACCCGCATCAGCAAGGATTGAGAGATGGCGATTGCAGCTGACTCCATATGGTCTAGATCTGGTGTACAAGCCCGGATGTGATGACAACAATCCAGCCGATTTCCTCAGTCGACACCCGTCCACGATCTCAAAACCAGACAGAAGCACTGCTGAAGATTACGTGCACTGCGTCTGCGTGAACACAGTACCCAGAGCTATGTCACTGAGCGAACTCCGTGATGCAACTGCACAGGACAGCACTATGATCAAACTACAAGAGGCAATCAGATCACAAAGGTGGGACGATGAACTCGTCAGGTTGTACAAACAAATTCGGTCAAAATTTGCCTCCCATGACGGTCTAATCCTAAGAGGAACACGAATAGTCATCCCTGAAGCATTGCAGCAACAAGTTGTCAATCTAGCTCACATAGGACACCAGGGAATCGTGAAGACCAAACGGCTGCTGTGGGAAAAGGTTTGGTTTCCCGGCATCGATAGACTGGTAGAAAGAAGAATCCATCTGTGCATACTATGCCAGGCAACTTTAAGAAAGTCGACAAACCCTGAACCACTCAAGATGTCCAGTCTGCCTCCAGCTCCATGATGCGACGTGTCTGTTGACTTTGCTGGCCCACTGCCATCGGGTGACCTGTTACCTGTGGTAACAGACGACTACAGTCGCTTCCCCGAAGTGGAGATCATTAAATCTACTTCAGCCAAGACCGTAATACTGAATCTTGACATCTTCTCAAGACAAGGCATCCCACAGGCTGTGTGGACTGACAACGGGCCACCATTTCAAGGTGAAGACTTCAGAAACTTTGGCAATGACCTAGGGTTCACACATCGATGCATAACACCATTGTGGCCACAAGCCAATGGTGAGGTGGAACGTTTCATGGACACTCTACTAAAGGCAATCCGAACTGCACATATAGAGCAGAAAAACTGGAAACAAGAGATGTACTGATTTTTGTGCCAATGTCATGCAACACCACACTGCACCACCGGTGTTGCTCCTGCTGAAGCCCTGTACAACCGCCGTTTCCGCACACAGTTACCACAGCTACCTGCTGACAGCGTTCCTTCACTACTGAACACACGGTTCAAAATTCAACAGAACGATGAACAAAGAAAACGACAAATGAAACAATACGCCGACAAACGACAAAATGCAAGACAAACGAACATAGACAAAGGAGACACAGTATTGGTACGCCAGCATCCTGTGACCAAGCTTACCCCACACTTTGACCCAGAACCATTTTCAGTGGAAAAGAGAAAAGGGAATATGATAACTGCAAGCCGACACTCGTGTACAATCACATGAAACATTTCACTCTTCAAACAAATCGACCCCGGCGACACACTCACTAACAAAGACAAATCATCTGATGAAATGGATGATACGGAATTGTGTGTAAATCAGAAGACGCCCATGATTGATCACGATGATGAGCCATCCAAAGAAACGACAACTAGTGGGGAAAATCCGAAGACAACACTTAAACCATGTTTATGCCTTCCGGATGCTCGCCCATAATGCTCTCACAAGATGCCAGTCAGATTCAAGGACTATCTTGGACTTCCTAAAGTGATGTAGTCTGAGCGCAGAGGAGGAAAATCCAATTGTAAAGATTGGATAGCTGGGGTGACGTGCTAGTAACCTCTCCCCTAGATACACTTAGTTTTAACAGCTGGTGTATTTTGTATACCTTAATCGACAGTTTTGAATGTCTGTGTGATCAGTAGACAGCAATCATCAATGAATAATTGCTGTCTATTATGGACTTTCCCTCTGAAAATTTTATGATTTACCAGGTGAGTGGACAATTATTACTAACAAGGACTTCACGAATTGTAACTCACAAGAACATTTGAAAGTCATGCAAAACTTGCACAGCTGACGTTTTATTATGATAATTATTATGACTAAATAATAATAAGTTTTTATTTGTCATGGACTGTAATTGTGGGTTTGAACAGCCTATTGTCATATTACTGAATGAAAGTTGTCATTTTGAAATAACTGCATAATTATGATTGTTAGTACAATTTTATTAAGAAGGAGAGGAATGTCATATTCACTAACTGTCGTGCTGCTGCCTAAGTAGTTGAGGTACTACGATATGTCAACATGGGCATCCATTGCTCTGCCTTGTCATGTAACATAATGCGAATAAACAATGTTCAAGTTCCATCCATAAAATCATGTTGAATTCATGGCCATCAACACTACAACTTGGACGATAATATAATAAGCAACGTATTGAAATTTGTGGACAACACAAAAATGTTTAGAAAGATTAACACTGATGGCGATAAACAACATTTACAAAACGATCTAGACAAATTAGTTAAATGGTCTCGTTTAGAATACTGTATACATCGTGGAGACCATATCGTAAGAAAGATACAGATACATTTGAACGCATACAGAGGAGCGCAACTAAAATGATTCCAGAACTGAGAGACCTTAGTTATGAAGAACGCCTGAAAGAATGTGGTTTAACAACTCTAGAGACAAGGAAGTTAACAGGAGATCAGATTGAAGTTTTTAAGATATTGAATGGGTATGAAAATATTTGTAATCGTTCTCACAGAGGACAATAAATGAATGGAACAAATATTGTCTATGGATTGTGTAACTGCTAGTGGCGTGAATATGTTTAAAAACAAGGTTGACACATATCTCAGGAGGGTGGGTTACATGTAGATGAACATTGTCGGACTCTCAATAAGCCAATGGCGTCCTTGTCCACTTGCCATCTGGGCCTTTGGCTTGGATGGCAAATCTTGTTAAATCCCTAATGGTCAAAAACAATGTAGTTTTGGACAGGCACAAATACCAAACTGTCGTTTATAATCCTTGTGGTAATTTTGTCACTGTCTTACATGCCACGAAATAGTCACATTTCAATATATTGAAACATCAACTGTGCAGACACCACTTACAAACATTGAACTGATTGAAAACAAACTTACTTAAGCAGTCCATCTTCAAGATGTTGGATCTTCTCAGAAATCTTGCGGAAAACTCCATAGACCCTCAGCTCCTCAACAGCTATAGAGAGCCAGTATGGGTTCTTGGAGGATTCCTTATTGAGCAGGATATCCATCTGACTTTTGTCCAGACGTTTGCCGTATCTGTCTAACAGCTGCTCGACAATTCTCTGGATACAAATTACTAAGTAAGAGCATTGCAAATGTGCACAAGTAATTATAGCGATACAAGTAATTAATACATAATTAATAGGTGGAGGGAGAGGCGGATGTTGTGAGAGATGAAGGGAGAGATACGGAGAGGTCGAGGGAGAGAATGACAGGTAGAGGGAGAGATTGAGATGTAGAGGGTTAGACAGAGAGAGGTGGAGGGAGAAACTGAGATGTAGAGGTTTAAACAGAGGGAGGTGGAGATGGAGATTTAGAGGCAGATGATTAGATAGAGAGAGGTGGAGGGAGAGATTGCGAGGTAGTGTTAGAGAGAGCGAGGTAGTGTCAGAGCGAGAGCTTTCTTAAAATGATCAAATATACTTGTTACCAGCTCTTAGTCAGAGTCACTTACAGACAACTCTCAGCCATAATCATCATGACAACTGTTGCCATCCTCACCTGTCTTGCTTTTTTTGTAAGTGCTTTCAGGTTGCATTTCTCGGGGGCTGGTTTTCTCTTTGCTAGATTCTCATGCTGGGGCGTGTCGTCTTTCATAGAGAACACACATCGGACTTGTGGTGCAAGTTTGAGGGGCATCCAACTGACGAGCTCCGAGGCCTGATCTTCATCAAACTGAAGTTAACAAGATCAAAATAACATGAGCTTCACTAAATGGTTCTTAGCTTGTGAAGTATTTTCAGCCAATCATAATTTTCCTGCAGTACACTGGGATACATTTTAATATGTCATGCCATTTGTTGCAATACTTCACCTCCAAACAAAGAAATGTGTCTCCAAGTTTCAAGATAAAGTCTCATATTCCAAATGATGGTTTAACACTGTGGCTACAGAAACAGACTTTCAGAATTAAAGGTGGAAATTAGTTAAAAGGTCAGATAACATTCAAAAACCCAAACAACAAGTTTATTGATTCATGAAACTAATGATTTTCAACCATGTATGATTTCATCTTTTCCCATGCACAAAACAATGTTTTTAATATCCAGGTTATGACACTAATCAAGATTACTTCTTATTAATTTTCTGCTGATATTGTGTATTGTCAATCCCTTACTAATTAAAATAAATATGCTTAAACATATATTACCAAACTGGTTTATTTTGGCAATTTGGTTAACTGGTAATACTGACCTGATTTAACGCATCGATAAAGATGAGTGTTTGCTTTGTGTCGACATTAGCGAGGGCGGCATGAGTCAGCTGTACAGCCTTGTCAAGACTTTTCGGCAAGTTAGCTTGCTAAAACAGAAGTGTGAAAAGATTAACAAGAACAAGAAATTATGACAAGAAAACGATAAAAACAGTGGGTTGGTAACAGTAAATGAAAACATTAAAGCGAAACGAAAGTCATGGTTTTGGGGCTATGTACCTAAGAGATAATAAAAACTATCATGTGCAACTAAAATCAAGAATATCTCATCAGTAGTTTACTCAGAATGTGTTCTAAAAGTGAGTGATTCCGATCATTTCTCCAGTTGACTGAGGGCTGACATGTTAACCAGCATGACCAATAAGTGCATGCGCAGTTCTAAGAAAATCAGGTATCCTAGATTACATGTCACATATTAAGTGAGGCCGGCATACACAAAACCAATGCAAAGTCTCCAACAAACATACTATTTTCTCAGAAAGAGGACTATTTTAGTAAACAATAGCCAAACTATATTACGTAAGTTGAGCTTAGATGCAAACAGCATGGCCATATTTTATTGGCAAGTACAGGAATGTGTGTATGCAAATATTTTCATTTGGCAAGCAAATTTTGCAAGACTGACACGTGTGACATAGGGTTATCTAACAGTGCGGCCTGTGAAATAAACATGCTGTGTGTTCAACAAGGTTTTCCTAGTAAATCACTAGCGTGAAATTCTTAATTGTAGTTGCAAATGGTTATGTTTTAGTAACTCTTGCATAGGCCCAAAACCAAGACTTTTGTTTGACTTTAAATACAGCCACTTGAAATTAAAGGTAACGGTTTGGGTCTTATATAGTGTAAATGTGACTTATCTTGTCATGTAGGACAACTCTAAATCTGTTACACTTCACTCCCTGACATAGTTGTGCACTTGAACACCAGATTAACTTATCTGGACGACAGGAATGCACTGGTTCTAGTCATACAGGTGAGTGAGCTGGGGCAATTAGCAGGAGGATTTCACCCCCAGTCCTCTTGATTGAGAGTCCAACACAAACATATTGGTGCCCTACAAAACTAAAGTTTTTATTATTAATCATAAATACAACTTATTTTACATTCATTCTACAAGAACTTTTACTCACACTGACAACTTCCATTTCAAGCAGCAGTCTCTTGAGCATAGAGAAGAGGTCTGTGGAGCCAGGGACTGCTCCCACAAAGTGGTAGAACACGCGCCAGTCTGTCTGGCCCACACTGAAAACAGCACAACACAAAACTACATGTAAATGTGATTGGATATTCTGACAAATCAACCTATTTGTCATGGATTAATTATCAGGTCAATTACTTTATTTGGTGAAGTTAGTTTAGAACACACAGCTGATGTGTTAGATCAGGGATAAAAGTTAGCCTAAAATTAATGGGGGCCAGCCGGGCCCCCACATTTCCAAAATCTAGAGGTCCACCAACAAAACTGAGGACCAAAAACAGGTTGCATGAAAAGAAACCATAATTTAAAATAATAGAATTGTGTGTACCTGTTCAGCAGCTTGACCAACCATGTGGACATGAAAAAAATTAATTTCTCATTTTTGACTGAAAATTAGCTGGGTGTTCTGGAGCTTTCCGGTTTTTTTCGAGTCTCATGAACCATTGGCACGTTGTATTTTCAAATGTGTCAAAAAATATTCTTATATTGTTTTTATGTTTTGGTTACATAAAGTAGACATATTGGAAGTCTTGAAAAAAGATATGCCAATCACTAAATCTGACACAATTCAATGTGGTGTCGATATACATTTAGGTGTTTTGTACTTCTGTCTAGTGAATCTAAGCAATACGATTACCTTCAATGAGTGTTTAATGAATATCATTAATATGTAATCATAATTTGATGAGCCAGATAGACAACATATTTCTGCTATCACAACTCCTAGAAGATTTGATTTTAACAATTATGTCATATTTAACAGGGACTGAGATGGTTATGCTAATGATTTTACCAACTGAAAATTTAATAGAAGACATCATTTTGAATACCACCAATAAAAAGAAAGCAGTGCAAAAAAACTGCGACCATTCAATTGCATTAGTAAATATAGGGCATTGTGGGAGTGTCAATTCTACTGCCCAGCAACTGTTTCAGGTGACGGTCACACACTGCTCCTTGACATTATTTTTAATACAGTTTCTGGTGTTTCCTGCCTTTCCCCAGCAGAGTATATGTAGGAGGCATTTAATACAATCTCGATCATGTGGTTTTTTACATTAATTCCCAGGGACAACACTAAGTGTTATTTCTCTCCTGTAGTCAAGTAGACTCATTCACAGGGACAACACTAAGTGTTATTTCTCTCCTGTAGTCAAGTAGACTCATTCCCAGGGACAACACTAAGTGTTATTTCTCTCCTGTAGTCAAGTAGACTCATTCACAGTGACAACACTTAGTGTTATTTCTCTCCTGTAAGCAAGTAGACTCATTCACAGGGACAACACTAAGTGTTATTTCTCTCCTGTAGTCAAGTAGACTCATTCCCAGGGACAACACTAAGTGTTATTTCTCTCCTGCAGTCAAGTAGACTCATTCACAGGGACAACACTAAGTGTTATTTCTCTCCTGTAGCACTTCCATCTCAATTAAAGAGTCAATTGATCACTAATGACGTAAAGAATGCACCAGTCCTGCCCTGCCCAGTTGCAGCCCCCCTCACCCCTTCACCCCCTCACCCCTTCACCCCCCTAAATACACCAATGTACAGTGGTATAGTATTAAATGTTGAGATACTGATACTTTACAGTAACACGACAGCAGCTGTCTGCTAATGTGACTAATGCTAATGATTTTACCAACTGAAAATTTAATAGAGGACATCATTTTGAATACCACCAATAAAAAGAAAGCAGTGCAAAAAAACTGCGACCATTCAATTGCATTAGTAAATATAGGGCATTGTGGGAGTGTCAATTCTACTGCCCAGCAACTGTTTCAGGTGACGGTCACACACTGCTCCTTGACATTATTTTGAATACAGTTTCTGGTGTTTCCTGCCTTTCCCCAGCAGAGTATATGTAGGAGGCATTTAATACAATCTCGATCATGTGGTTTTTTACATTAATGGCTGCCGGGTGAATCCGAAATGTAGTGTATCTTCTTTTTGTTGCGTGACCATCTGTAGAAACAAATATGTTGTTGCAATAGAATGGTTGTGTTCCTATATAAGTCCCACAAAGCTCTAATACTGGGTGTTTGTTTCATGGTACTTCCAGTATATTATCACATCAAATACTGGGGGTTCATGAGGCAGAAATCATGCAATTAATTCTCCAGCTCAGAAGAAAATTTTTTTCAGAAATGTATAATTCTTTTATGAAGATACCTTACTCAAAGTACCAATTCATGATGACGTATCTGTCATTAATCTTCACAACTTTTGTAATTATGGGTGTTCTTGATGGATTCGTGAGGCAGATGGTTTTATTGATCACAACTGTTTTTTATTTAGTACAAACATCACTTACTTTATATTTTTGTGTATAATATTTATATAGAGGGTCACGTAGGGCTTGATATTGTTAATCTATATCAACATTTAAAAAAAATGTTGCAGGCTTGCGTTTTAGATTTGCGAGGCAGAACAAAAAAATTAGCCAAAGGAAATATAATCGGAGAAACATGCAATTTTGGCTCTGACTCAAAGTTTTGGTACCATTAAAATCTGTGAAACGTCACAGTATGACCATAGTGACATTTGTATCGGTATGTGTATGCAACCCTTAAAGCTAGATCAAGTTTGGAAAATGAAACAAAAAACATTGCAAAAAAGGACAAAATGGACCCCACATTACATCACTATGTCTGTTACACATATGAAAGTTATATATAGCTTGAAAGCACTCGGTCACATCTACACATATAACAAAGAGACAGCCTCTAAACACCTTCTTTAATTAACAGGACCCTTGATCACTGTGTGCCAACGGTTCATGAGATGTGATATATTGATATCACAAATGAAATCCATGATAATTATGATATAATTGTTTGTTTTTATAAATCAAGTATAATCTGTATCTATTCTAGCTCATTAACAAATTCTGGTCCATTAAACAGATTTGGGCGGTCAATATAATCCGGGCGAATGTTATTTCATGTTGAATGGAAAGATCAAAATTGATAAACAGAAAATGGTTCAATTAAAATAAAAAGTTACGGTCCATTAAACAGATTTGGGCAGTTAATATAATTAGACTGTTTTCTGTTTAATTTGAGTGTTTTGGGGCAAATATTATGTCATTTAAAAAGTTGTGGTCCACTAAACAGATTTGGGCGGTCAATATAATTAGACTGTTTTCTGTTTAATTTGAGTGTTTCAGGGCGAATGTTATTTCATGTTGATTGGAAGCATCAATATTCATAAACAGATAATGGTCCAATTAAAATAAAAGCTGTGGTCCATTAAACATATTTGGGCAGCCAAGATGCCAGAACACATGTAGTTTATGATAGATAACATGACTTTATGTAGTTTATGATAACAGGACGTTATGACAAAAACAACCAGACTTTGAATCTTTAAATATATGAATCTATGCAATTTGATAATAATAATAACATATCTTGCAGCCAAAGATGCTGAATAGTACATGCAAGTATATATTTAAAAATGTACAAAACATTAAATACATTTTTTTAATAAATTAATAATGTAAAACATTTAAGATATAATGTTTGTATGAACGAGTACCTTGGTATGTTGCCATAGACGGCCTTGTTGACCGCCTGGTCAGCCGCCTGACACATGACAGATGACTTTCCCATGCCCATGGCACCAAGCAGCAGTAGTGGCATGTCACTGGCTGAGGAGCACACATGCTGGTCAATCTGGACAGAGGACACCCTCAATGTGACACAGTCTGGCATGTCAACAGTGAACTACTTTACTAAAACAAGCGGAGCTAACAAGTTTTAACAAGTGGATTTAACACATATTTTTATTCATAACACAGTCCTATCCAATCCTATTCAGACAACCTCACCTGCTTGAGTACATCATCGCGGCCAACCACGTCATTGCATCGACTCTTCATGAAAGCCTCGTGCTGCTCCTTGGTGTCCTGGTACGGATCCTGATGAATCTCCTCCCAGGGATACTGCTTGGCAATCCTGCGCTTGAAGAAGTCAAAGACCTGCGGCACACCAAGTGTAGGCAGCTCTGTCAAGTAGACTCATTCACAGGGACAACACTAAGTGTTATTTCTCTCCTGTAGTCAAGTAGACTCATTCCCAGGGACAACACTAAGTGTTATTTCTCTCCTGTAGTCAAGTAGACTCATTCACAGGGACAACACTAAATGTTATTTCTCTCCTGTAGTCAAGTAGACTCATTCCCAGGGACAACACTAAGTGTTATTTCTCTCCTGTAGTCAAGTAGACTCATTCACAGGGACAACACTAAATGTTATTTCTCTCCTGTAGTCATGTAGACTCATTCACAGGGATAACACTAAGTGTTATTTCTCTCCTGTAGTCAAGTAGACTCATTCACAGTGACAACACTAAGTGTTATTTCTCTCCTGTAGTCAAGTAGACTAATTCCCAGGAACAACACTAAGTGTTATTTCTCTCCTGTAGTCAAGTAGACTCATTCACAGGGACAACACTAAGTGTTATTTCTCTCCTGTAGTCAAGTAGACTCATTCCCAGGGACAACACTAAGTGTTATTTCTCTCCTGTAGTCAAGTAGACTCATTCACAGTGACAACACTTAGTGTTATTTCTCTCCTGTAAGCAAGTAGACTCATTCACAGGGACAACACTAAGTGTTATTTCTCTCCTGTAGTCAAGTAGACTCATTCCCAGGGACAACACTAAGTGTTATTTCTTTCCTGCAGTCAAGTAGACTCATTCACAGGGACAACACTAAGTGTTATTTCTCTCCTGTAGCACTTCCATCTCAATTAAAGAGTCAATTGATCACTAATGACGTAAAGAATGCACCAGTCCTGCCCTGCCCAGTTGCAGCCCCCCTCACCCCTTCACCCCCTCACCCCTTCACCCCCCTAAATACACCAATGTACAGTGGTATAGTATTAAATGTTGAGATACTGATACTTTACAGTAACACGACAGCAGCTGTCTGTTAATGTGACTAATGTATCCAGCTGATGCGTTAGTGCCACTTGGGACTCTCTCTCTCTCCCCACAACACTCGACCAGCTCAGTAGTATGTGTCAGTGCTGCCTGCAGTGCAGGTGTTAGTGATGTGTCAAGTGTGGTAGTGGGTAGTGTGTTTGTCACCTCTGCTTTCTGCTTTATATGAAATCGGTACGTCGAAGGCATATCACGATAGCCGATATGTATCACACAGAAGAAAATGCTGCGATATACCAATATTATACTGGTAACACAGCGCAACCCTAGTAAAACATAGGCATCTGCAATTCACAAAAAGTCTGCATGTCGTCGCTAGTAGCGACTTTTTTGTGAGGCTCGTACATATCTAAACAAGATGGCAACTATACGAAGTGACAACACGAAATCAGATGAGATGAAGACTCTGTTCATCATAGCGCCTGGGTGGATGGCAATGACAAACAACTGAAACAATTGTGGCACTGACTAATGGGATAAAAATGATCTGAACTAACTGGTGGCCCACTGGTACCAGTAATATATGTATACTTGTGGTCCCGAACTGGCCCGAAAGCCACCCAAAACAGGCACTGGGCCAGCGGGCCAGTGTTAATGTCGAGGCCTGCACTGCATTGGATACCAACTCATCAGACAGTGAAATCCAAGCTACCATGGCTGCGTGTTGTCATCTTGATTCCTGTGTCTGGTCTTAACATGGTACTAAATACAATCTGCACAGAGCAGTAGTTTTTACAGCACTGTACTCTTTGGAAACCTGCATGCTGTACAGAAAGCAGACCTGCAGATTAACAAGCGTACATCAGATCCTTAACATCAAGTGGCAAGAAAGCAGACATAACACCAAAGAAAAGACTGAACATGTCCAATGTTGAAGCCTTGTAAGCAACTGCTCAATTCCGCTGGGCTGAACATGTGATCCAGATGGGTGATAAAAGATTAGTGGGAGGACAACGCCTGCGATACAAAGACATCCTCACGTAGCATTTCAAAGCTGCTGAGATCGATTCTAACACCTAGGAACATGAAGCCTTGAAAAGACCAGCCTGGCGAGCAAGGCCTCATGGTGTCTCAAGATAAATTATCAACAGAGAAGAAATGCTCGTCATAACAACCCTTCCAGCACAGACGTCACTCATCTTTGGATCTGCCAGCACTGCAAGCGTGCCTTCCGCTCCAATGCTGGTCTCGCCTCACACACCCGACAAACACCCTACAGCAATCCACTTGCCTTCGTCAACCACGATGGACAGCTGATGATGACAGTGTTCTGAATGATTACCCGCTCTAATAAAGCTGTGTTTGATACCAACATGAGTTATTAACATTAGTAATTAGGTTTGCACTGAAGTTATGTTATTATTTCTTAATTAACCAATTTGTATTAAATGTTATAGTAACTTAAAGTTAGGCCTTTTATTAGTTGGTTTACGGATTTTCTTTAATACAAAATGGGTCGGACAGTCAGTCGAAAAAATTAAAATAAAATAGTAATCCAAATATATAGGACCTAATTTATTTAAAATAAATTATCTTCATGAAAACAGTGTTCATGACATGGTGATGCAGTTTTGGGCAATATTATGTTTTTTCTAAGTTTCGCTGCATCCCTCTAACTCAATTTTACAGCGCTTCAAATAAGCTTCTAGGCCAGAGTTAGGCAAGTTGTTGTTCTATATTTTAAAACAATCTTACATAAATGTCAATAAAATTAAGTTGTTGACTAAACTAACACAAGTGTATTTCATAATGCAGTATCAGTAATTTTCTTCATGTGCTTCTCAGTTGGGTAGCGACACCTAGTGAATGAACAGCGAAATAGTGCCGGGGAGCTATTTCCAGTTAGGCTGCCGCTAAAAACTAGTCTAGTTGAAAATAGGAGATTTAACAACATGAATGCCAACATTATATTACATACAATCTGATTAATCATGGGCTCATATTTGATTACAATAAACAAATGTTTTATGTCAGAAATCCAACACAATTAAATTAAAATTAAAATATTAGGTCAGCGGATGCTTAAACCAAATGATAAAAAAGGCCTAAGTTTTAGATAACATAGTTACTCTAAAAGGCAATTAAAGTTGGTATTAAAGTTGCTATTTGGATACAAAAAAATTAAGCATGAATTAGTTTTCACAGCAATCCACCCAGGCACGCAATGACAGTGATACAATTAGTTACAATAGAAACATCACCATTGTATTTTATTCTAGTTGTTTCTGTTTTTATATAATTTATCATAATACCACAAGGCGTAATTAATAAGGAAAAACAATAAGCTACTTTGTATAACTGCTATAAGCAATCAATAAACCATTCAATAATTAGCAGAGCTATCAACATGAATATGTATGCACTTGACAGCAAAATGAATTTTATTTTTGTATGTTTTATATATAACTGCTATAAGCAATCAATAAACCATACAATATATCACTTAGTAAAGTGCAAGAGAAAACATAATTGCACAAATTAAATAAAGTAATGCGTTTTGTGGATAAACACATCATATTAATTTATTATAACATAAAACTATTTACACTTTCAGAAAAATTACCGGATCCAACAATCAAAGTCAATTCTTTCGACGATTTCAACAAAAGTACACCAGGGGCGGATCTTGGCGAGGGGATCTCAGTCATTCTACTTACAAACGGGGGGGGGGGCAACATGTGTCGTTCTACTTACATAAGACTGATAAGTGTTAATATTAGCCAGCTGCTAATACTTCAGTCTTTACACTGACACTAGTTTCGATGTAGGCCTGTATACGTGTTCCTTTACCGTAATATTTGCCACGAACACAGGGGGATCTAAGAACCCCCTCCATAGCCTAGGACCCCTGCTGGATCTGCTGCTGGTGGTAGGCCTACAGGGGTTATAGTTTATCACCTGTATTATGTGACCAAATGTTTTGTGACCAAATGTTTCGCACCCATCGATAACACACAGGTCATTTAAATCTAGAGAAATCTGCTTTTCATTTTATTTAATTGCTCACAACAGGAAGGTAAAGGTACGTTCTTATATAGCGCGGTATCCAGTCCGTAGGACTGCTCAAAGCATTTTACACTTCACCCCCTGGCAGACCTGTTCATTCCAACGCCATTTCAACTTCTCTGGGAAAGAAGGAGTTGTTAAAAAATTGCACATCCTGGAACGTTTGGTTGTGTGGTCAAGAGCTACGGGTAAGTACACGATCTAGCAGTTTGCAGTCGACCGTAGCGTAATGCTTATATCGTTAACGAAATAGAAAGTATACTGTAGGCATGACATCAACGTACTGTCTGAATCATATCCATTACAGCGCTTCTCTAATAATAGAAAGTAAACATAATTTTCTTATCAAACCATAGAATATCCAATAGTGGTTTTAAACAAACAAGAAAGTGTGTTTTAAGGCAGTACGGACACATCTGCCCAGGTCAACACACCCACTTAACCTAGGCCATAAGTTATTCCATTGGTAATCAGTGACACAGCCAGTAATCTCCATACAGCAGGCAGTGGCATATCAAGGACCTAGCGGGGGGGGGGCACCAATGGGGGACACACCTAGTCACCCATTAGTTTACAGGGGCGGATCTATGATTGTTGGCAGGTGGGTCTCAGTCAGTCGTAGTCATATGTGTTATATGTCAGTCATATGTCATATGTGTTATATGCGTGGCTCCTATGATAGTGACAGTATGTCTTAATGGGAGTCACTGACCCTTATGTTTTAAAATTAAGAAGTCTTTGTTTTAATTAATTATGGCTTTCTAAACTGGTTTCAAATAAAAATGCATGCACACTTGTATTATTATACATGTATATCTATTTTATTTGTGTAAATGCATATCCCTAATATGTCTATTGGTTCATTATTTGTTATTTTTTGGGGTCAAAAAGAAACTTCTTGTTCTTGTCATTCTACTTACAAACTGGGGGGTGGGGGTGGGGGGGTGGGGGGTGGGGGGTGGGGGGGGTGGGGTTGGGCGACGCATGTGTTGTTCTACGTACATAAGGGTTAATATTAGCTGGCTGCTAATACTTCAGTCTTTACACTGACACTATTTCCAATGTTGGCGGAATATTTGCCACGGACATCGGGGGTCTCAGACCCCCCTCCATGGCCTAGGGGGGTCTTGAGACCCCTAAGACCCCCCTGGATCCACTGCTGGCACACACTTTTATTGAATCATATATTCCTTAAATTATCCACACACTAAATTGAACATAGATGAACCAGGTTGGTGATGGGCCAAGTGAACTAACGAACCAGGTTGGTGATGGGCCAAGTGAACCAACGAACCAGGTTGGTGGTGGGCCAAGTGAACTAACGAACCAGGTTGGTGATAGGCCAAGTGAACCAACGAACCAGGTTGGTGATGGGCCTATTAAACTAATGAACCAGGTTGGTGGTGGGCTAAGTGAATTAATGAACCAGATTGGTGATGGGCTAAGTGAACTAACGAACCAGGTTGACAAATGACTCCCTTGTGTTGTGTTGGCACTGTTGGGGTGGGTTGGGATGGCAGCTCATTGGGGGAGTAAACATTAGCAATACCAGCCTTAAATATTTACAGCCAGAGTGATTAGTGGTAGCTGTAATTATCCACCAGGTTATCTTCCCAGTGACCTTACCAGTGAACTAAGTGAACTAATGAACCAGGTTGGTGAACTAATGAACCATGTTGATGATGGGCTATGTGAACTAATGAACCAGGTTGGTGGTGGGCCAAGTGAAATAACGAACCAGGTTGGTGATGGGCTATGTGAACTAACGAACCAGGTTGGTGATGGGCTAAGTGAACTAATGAACCAGGTTGGTGATGGGCCAAGTGAACTAACAAACCAAGTTGGTGATGGGCCAAGTGAACTAATGAACCACGTTGGTGATGGGCCAAGTGAACTAATGAACCACGTTGGTGGTGGGCTAAGTGAACCGTGGAAACACCTTTAAGCCACTGTATATAACTGATTATGCCATTATATAATGTTGCATTTCTAGTTTGTTTATATACAGTTTGGTGTTCTTTTAGTGATGAATAAGGACCAACTTTCTAGAGCTAAAATATCAACTGAAGGTGACATTACATGCAACATCAGAATCTGCCACACTGATCTGCTGACTACAGGTAGCAACACAAATATGTACACATGTGGACATCCAACAGTTACCAACTGTGTTGTATAATAAAGGTTTATGTATACTGAAACTGGCCAAGTCAATATACCCAGTAATTATGTTTTTACCACATTTCAATCACAGCCCATCAACTATTCATTCACAAATATCACCATTGTACACAGTCAGGTATTTATTTATACAGCTGAGTGAACACAATTTCTAAAGCTTTGAAATGGGAGAGTCTCATATGTTCTCCTCACTGTGCTACTGTGGAGTAGAGGGGCCATGCCTCAGTTAGACTTCCTGCTAGAGACGAATGTAAGGTATAGTAAGTTTGGATATTGGAAGTTAAAAAAAATTCAAACGATCTGACATAACTGCATTTGAGCAGAGACAATGCCAGGTTTGCTGGTGGAAGCTGTTGAGAGTGAAATGGTGGATTTTTAGATGATATAGGCGGAAGGATGTTTTTGATTTGTTTGGCAACTAGACACGTGTGTGCTATAATTTGTGCCAATATTGGTAAACATTGATGGGTATCGCACATACAGGCATATTATAAGAGTTAGAAATGTATAATTTTGACAAAACTCAACCAGCTTGTCAGTGGGATGATGACAGTGGCTGGTAAAAACTTTTAGAATTTTTGATGGTCATGTTTTCTTACAATCATGAAAAACATTAACATGGCCAGCAAATGGGAAATGTAACTATAGGCTGAACCCTACAATATATACACTTACCGTCTGAAAGAATTTGTCGTCGGTGTCAATGAGCTTTGGTTTCTCACTGTCTAGATCAATATAGTCGTACTCCATGTGATACGGCACGACTTGCTCCGACTGAAGACAAACAGAAAACGCGTATCTCTGTACACACCACTCCAGTACTTGTGGACTTGTATTGGCTGCCTGTCAGACAACACATCAGATTCAAAGTACTGACCTACATCTATCAGTCTACACATGACTTAGCACTGGCTACCTTTCTGAGATTCTGAATCCACGAACTTGAAATTGTCAGCTCCCGCAGATTCAGCAGATGAACTATTTTTAACGACCAGCTGCGGCTAGCTGTCCCACCTGTGTCTGTCGCACCTGTGTCTGTCGCACCTGTGTCTGTCCCACCAGAGTCTGTCCGACCAGAGTCTGTCCCACCTGTGTCTGTCCCACCTGTGTCTGTCCCACCTGTGTCTGTCCCACCTGTGTCTGTCGCACCAGAGTCTGTCCCACCAGAGTCTGTCCCACCAGTGTCTGTCCCACCAGTGTCTGTCCCACCAGTGTCTGTCCCACTAGTGTCCATTGGCAGGTGTAGATGAGGAACAACCAGCCCTGCTCTTAGGAACCAACTGACACTTTCCCTCCATGATGCTTCTTCACTGACATTATTTAAAGAAAAATCTAGACTCACCTATTTCAGCGTGCATATGGTAATGTATAAAATGATGCATGTGAACTAATCCTTGTTGTGCAGGACATTTATGTTTTTAATTGATGGCTTAAAATTGATGTAATGACTTTTAGCTTGTGAATGCAGTGATTGGCTACTGAAACTGGAGAGTGGAGACCAGCGAATATAAGAACTTATTATTACATTATCTATACTATAAAGTGGTCTGTCTGTCGATATTACGAAGGAACTTGTGGACGATTGACGTAGATTACTTAACTCAGAACATTACAAGTGATCTATGTCACATGTCCACATAAGTTCCTTCGTACGGTACGAACACTTAGTTAAACCAAAAGTTGTACATGATTTTTTGGGGCCTGAAGTAGTCATTGCCACTGCCCCTGCCCTACCAAACCCTGACTGGGAAGTTATTATTATAAAACAATTGAGCTAACCACAAATATATGGGAGTACCACTTAACTGTATACATCCATAAAACCAATGTCATATCTAAATAACCCACTGCATCAACACCAAAACATCCTTACTTCTAAAGTGATCTTATTTCAGTTATTCACAGCTTGACAACCAGCCAATTTATGAGCATGATAATAATAATAAACTATTGTATTATCAGTGAAACTTATTTTTACCCCTTTGTAGACACACACATGGAGAGGAGCCAATAGACACTGGAGAGGCTGATATACCCGTTTTATTTAATGCTATTGTCATGCATCCCTGTGATCACATGAATACAAAGTACACATTTGCAGTGTAATTCACATTCATCTAGGACAGCTGGAATAAATAGTTCTCTGAGAAGCAAACAGAATTGGGCCTATATGACTAGGAAGGGAGTGAAAGACTCACAGGGAAGTGCTTTTGAATATGGTCTTTGAGAACCTGTAGCTTGAGTGGTTTGAGTCCCTCAGTTTCAACGAAGTCCTTTGTGAACTTATCAGGTAGTCCCTTCAGAAATGAGTCGTCTCGCAGCATGAACAGTGCTGCAAGGGATAATGCAAGAAAACAATCATTGGCAGATGCAGATTTGTGTAATTATTCATTTCAGTGCACATGTAATATATATATATATATATATATATATATATATATGTATATGTGTGTATATATGTATATGTATATATATATATATATATATATATATATATATATATATATATATATATATACATATACATATATAGAAATAAACATGTTTTTCAACTATATTGGATAAATTTTTTATCAACCTAACCTCTAAAAAATTAACCTTCCAGGGCACGCATTAGCACCACCCATCAATTATGGTTTGGGATTGTTTTCCTGGCTATTCGCTGTTCTGTGATACTATAGCAATACTATCTTGACTGTTATGAAACTATTGCAATAGTACAACTATACCCAATAGTCACTCCTATAACTTTGGCCCTAATAGTATTGCAATAGTCATACAGCTATTGCAATAGTAAAATGGTTTCAGAAATACCTGCTCAATGAAACAATGCAGGAGTAGCAAGCCAATTACTACAGTAATTGTTGGGATGCCCCATTGTGGTGGCTATGGTTTCACACATTCCTAGCACACACAAAGGGCATGGTTTCAGATATGTGCCGGCAGACAACAAATGTTACCTTAGCTGCAACCTGTATTGAATTCAAAGTAAGCTCATCACACCCCACCCACCAGTTTGATTTGAGCAGAACTTCTGAGTTTTTTTCAATTGCCCCATGGCAGACCCTTTGTTCAAATTTGGATAAATGTTGTCACCTCAGATCTTCAAATGGTGTACAAATGTATGTTTAGCTACTACAAAGACTTGATTGAGGATCACATTGGAAATAAAACCAGATTGCACCAGCACTAAAAATAAGGTTCAATTCATTGTCTTTCAATTCCAATTCCAATTCAACTTACTAAAAATATTTCAACTCAAATTCAAATTTAGGAATAGAATTGAATAATTCCAATTCATTTTTGAATTCACCCTAGCCCTGGCCCTAATAGTGATAAAGTGCTGATGTTGGTCTGAAGACGAAGCTTAAGATATTGTCCTGTTCACAGATGCATCACTTGGCAGTTGAATACATTTTTTTTGACTGACCTTTGACCCCGATATACCCAAAATGAGTAAACTCCGATTTTTATAAAACTTGATCTTTAGCAACCATGGTCACTGCATCGATTTCAAGTTTCAAGCAAACAAATTATAATGGTCCAAAGATAAGTTCTTGAGATACAGTAATTTTATTTCAAACTATTGTATCTCAAGAACTTACCATGGAACCATTCGATTTTGTTGATACAGTGACCGTGCTAAAGATGAAAAGCCAAGGTCAGTGACTTTCGCAACAAAATATTATCAAATTGTGTTGTGTTTCTGTAAACAGGGAAATGTTTTAGCTTTATTGTAAGACCAACATAATCACTTTAGCTCCATTAGTGCCAAAGATATATGTATGCATTCATACGTGTTAAATTGTATCACAAAATTGTGAGAAAATTGCCAAATTTCTTTGTAAAATTATCTAATGACAAAATTTTACCATATCAAGTCAAAGGTCAAGGTCAGTGACCTTCACAACAAAATATTTGCCATGTGTTGTATATATTTTGAATAGGACAGTTAATGTCTTAGCTTTGTATTAGGACCGATATCAGTATGTTAGCATCACAAGGCCAAAGTTATGTCTACATGTGTTAAAACTCGATCCCCAACTGATTTTGTCTATTGCGTATCTGGTTCTTTGATGTCCAAATATGTAGCGTGTGAATAGTCTAAGTAATATCTGCAGTCAATAAAAAAATTTGCATATAAAAATATGCACATTTTTTTATTGTTCAACGTTAACATTCACTTCTAAATCTACTATACAAGCTATTAATTAAGACAACAAAGTGATTAATTTAATATTTTAACAAACATTTCAGCACATATGGTAGCTCAGAAAAGTGGATTTTCAAGGAACAGGAAATAAAAGCTTGTATTACCATTTGGATTGGGCGCACGATAGGCTCCATGTAAGATTTCCATCTCAGTCATAGAAAACCCATCAATCCATTCATAGTCTTTCTTAAAAGTCTTTGGCACCTCATCCAACTTAGGAATCCAGCCAACACGTTTGCTGAAAGAAAATATTCAACTGATCAGATGACAGATAATTTTACTGAAAGCTAATTGGTTCATTGCAGAAAATCTTTGTTTTAGAGCTAAGCATAGCAGAGTTTGACAAAGTGTGAGCCAATGCCAATGGTCCATAGGACTTGTTCTACCAAGTTAGGCCTTTTATTGTTATAAGTTAATTGGTTTACAAATTTCTCAGCTGTTCAAAAACATATGCTATATTGTACACAAAAATAATTCTTCATCTGTGAAAAATTGTCCTTTATAAAGATCACTAAACAGTATTTACTGATAGAAACACATTATTTTAGTTATACATCAAATGTTGTTAATAATTGCCAGTTGTATCAGGTAAGTGCTTAGTTGGCATCTTTAGTCGCTAGATGATGCATCTGATGGCAGGCACATAGTATTATCTTTGAATGGATTTATTCAACAACACATTAGCATAATTCTTACAGTGCATAACACTAACTGAATTTGTCGAAAAAGGGTAAAAAGAAGTGTAATACTTATGTTTACCCTTTTAGTAATTTAACATATCTACAATAAAATACTTGATTGAACGTATAACTACTGTATTCATTAGAGTGCCATTATTGTCAAGATTCAAAGTGCAACAACACAATTTACATGTATATTCATAGCAGGACAAAAGAAAATATTGGAACATGAATTGAAAACCTTAATAACAAACTAAAATAACAATCTACAATACTTCTAACATTTTTACATTCTACTGATCATTAATTTAGTTTACACTAAGATGATAAACACAATAACTGAAGTTACTAATTTTCTACAAGAAATGGTTAAGAACTTAGCACATAACTATTCAATACTTTGTCTGTATAATACTTCTTGAACTGATGAACGCTTCTACAACTAATCAATGAACTATCGAGGGCATTCCACAGTTTTACTCCTTTAACAGATATACACATGCTTTTCAAACTGGTATGTGCATATTTTTGTATAAAATTACATTCCTGTCGGGTTGAAAAAACTGATTCATATATGCTAAAAAAAACTGCTGTACATTCAGTGGTAATAAGTTGTGAAATGCTTTAAACATAATAATTGCAATTTTTAATTCCACTATATCTGGCACTTTAAGAATGTGCAGATTATAAAATATTTTATATTTGTTGCATATGTGTTGCCCCATACTTCAGCACAATACATATTATACGGCAAGAAAGAGTAGTACATAATATGCATACCACGTCTGTCAATCAGGAAGCTGGCTCTGTACATAACAGTACAGCTCTTTGAAAGTTTTGATTTTACTAAACAAATATGATTTTTCCAGTTTAATTTATCATCAATCATAACACCCAAAAATTTAGTGACATTTACTCTATTTATTGTTTCTTTATTTATTTTAACACAAATATCAACAGTCAATTTGCAATTCCCAAAAAAACATGTAAATAGTTTTCGTTGCATTAAGAGAAACCACACACTGGAGTTGATCCAATCCAGCATTTATCATTCGAACAAGTTAATTTAAGTCACTATGACAACATAATAAATTTGTATCATCAGCAAATAGAATAAATTTAAACACTTTTGATACTTTGATACTTTACAAATGTCATTGTACATAATAAAAAATTTTGGACCTAAAATAGAGCCCTGTGGAAAACCACAAGACACATTTAGTATTTCTGTGTCACAATTATAACAATTAACAAATTGTTGTCTATTTTTTAAATAACTCAGTATCCATTTATGTGCAACACCACGCACACCATAGAAATGTAATTTTTTAGCCAATATATCATGATCAACAGTGTCAAAAGCTTTCTTAAGGTCAACAAATACACCAATAGCATACTTGTTATTATCTAGTGAACTTGTAATTTCTTCTACTAATTCTAAAAGAGCATGAGTAGTTGACATATTAGACCTAAAACCATACTGACTTGGACTGAGTATCTCATACTTTTTGAGGAATTCGTCCATCCTGTTATTATATAATTTTTCCTGAATTTTCGAGAATTGAGGTAACAATGATATTGGCCTGTAATTTGTAAATACATTCTTTTCACGGCACTTAAAAAGTGGAACAACTTTGGCAATTTTCATTTTGCTTGGAAATACACCCGTTTGAAAAGATACGTGACATATGTGACCAAATAGCTGAACTATTTTTTTAATTACATTTTTAATTAGGCTCATGTTAATATCACTGTAATCGGTTGACTTATTTTTACAATTTTGTACCGTTCTAATAATTTCTTGGTCATCAACAGGACTTAGAAACATAGTATGATCAACTTTGCCTTCCAAGTAATCATAAATTGATACATCTTTTTCAGGTATTGAAATATTCTTTGCTAAGTTAGGGCCAACATTTGTAAAAAAAATTATGAAATCCATTTGCAATATCCTCCTTTTTGAGATTTGCTTATTTTTTATAAAATATTCTGGGTATGTTGGCTAATTATACTCTTTGTTAATTACATTATTTAATATTTTCCAAGTTTCTTTAATGTTTGTTCTCTGTTTTTCTAACAATGTGCTATAGTAGTTTTTTTCAGTAAATCTTAATATAGATGTTAGTTTGTTTTTGTAAGTTTTGTATTTCTGTTCTGCTTCAGCAGATCTCGATATAATAAATGCTTCATATAACTTATTTTCTTAACACAAGCACATTTTAAACCTTTGGTGAACCAAGGTTTGTTGCTGGTGTAACTTTTCCTGGAAACTCTTTTCACTGGACAATGTTTTTTAAATATATCTATAAATATGTGTAGAAAATTATCATAAGCTTGATTAACATCATTTATATTTAAAACATTATCCCAAGATTGTTGACTCAATTCATTTGAAAGTGAAGCTAAACTCTTTTACAATATTTCTCTTTATATTATACTCGCAGTGCAAAAATTGGCAAATGATCACTAATGTAATTGAAAAGGATACCACAAGTAAGGCTGTGGCACAGTTCATTGGTAAATATATTGACTATCAATGTAGCTGAGCCATCTGTGACTCTAGCAGGCTTATCAATTAATGGGTAGACCCAAACAGTACATTTGGTCTAGGAATTTGTTTTTACTATTATTACTCTCATGTTTTAGCAAATCTATGTTAACATCGCCACACACAAATATTGTTTTTAAGGATTTAGCGTCATTCAAAATATGTTCTATGTTTTCACAAACGGTATCTAAGTTCGACCCTGGTGTTCTGTACATACCGCTGACTACAACATTTGTGTGGTTCTTTATGGTTAATTCCACAGTAACACATTCAAGAATATTTTCTACTGCAATTGATTTAGTTTCCACCATTTTGCATGATAATTCCTTATTTGTGTATATAGCAACACCACCACCCCTTCGGATTCCTCTGGTGACTTGATAAGCATCATAACTGTTTATATTAAAATCATTGATTAAATCTGGATCAGTCCATGTTTCAGATATAGCGATTATATCAAAGTGAAGATTAAGTTCTAGTATAGTGTTTAATCTTTTGAAAGTTTGTTTTTAGACTTCTTGCATTAAAGTGTATAAAGGATAATCCATTAACTTTACCGATTTTCTCAGTGAATTGCAAATCTGTGTAATACTGACATTTCGATGATAGATTATTATAAAAATTTATTGTTTTCTGGGTCAATATCATTTCCAAAATCATAGTGATTATAATCTGAATACTTAAAGGAGTTGAAATTAAATTGTGAACAGTTATCCATTAATTTATAAATGTCATAATTTACTTCAACAGAAGAATTTTCAAATATAATTTCATCATCACTAATATTTTGAAATGGAAAAACTTCATAACATGATGTACAATGATAATTTATATTTTTACAGCGGATTAATCTGAATTGTTGTGATGTTATTTTTGCACACCTTAGACATGAGTCTAATTGTATACGAGTATTAGCGATTACAATAATATGTGATAATACTTCGTGGGAACATTGCCAATAGTGCAATATAAGAAACAAGATAATAAAGCAAAATACGAAAAAGATTCCATATAATTGTCCTCACAACAAGCATGATCTTCATGGACTGTGAGTGAACTGTGTGTACTAGTGCAGCCATCTTAGAATTTGTCCAAGTAATTTTTGCATTTGATCGTCACCTTGCTTGCTTGTTCAGTTTTCTTCACATAGATGTTGCAGTTCATCGTCCATGTGCCGTAGATCTTGCTTTCTTTCTTGAGACATCGGGCCTCAGCGAATAGTTCGTTGTTCTTCTGAGTGAGGTGGTTGTTCAGGTAGACATTGCTACCCTTAAGCATTTTCCGCTTGCGCATTAGTTCAGTCTTTTTGTCGGTTGACAAAAACTGAACGATCAGTTGCGTCGTCCCATCCTTGCGTTTAGGGAGGTCGTATATGAGCAAAAGCATGGTAATGCGTTATAATTGTATTATGCGTGGTAGTGTTTGCATATTGCGTCATTAAAAAATGAATAACTTATAAGATAAAGAAAGCCTTGTTGTGTAAAAAGGTTTAGTATTTCCTATTTTCATGTTTATTTGACGAAATGTTGTGAGAAACGCATAGGTATTTTGGGACATGCTCACAGAGGTCATTTGCATACAGTTAACAAACGTGGTTGTATTCGCAGATTTATGCAATAAAGATCATTTTTACAGAGACAAATGTATTTACTTCATAATTCCATGACCCTTTACTTGGAAATGTGTAACAATTTTTATTTGTCTTTGTCACGTGCGTGAAGTGTGTCCGTCAAAACAATATTTGTCACATCTCTATCAATATTCATAGTAAAATGTAGCAGGACGTCAACATTATGCTCTCTACCGCTGCACACATACAATATTAGTTGTGTGAAACTGTTTTCTTATGTTTTCCAGTCTCTGACAAGTATAAATACCGACAGTAAACCAATGCTGTAGACTGTCTGTCAATTATGATGCACGTGACAATGCGTGGTTTTTCCCAGAACAATAGCCACAAAAGTGATGACGTGGCAAGAGTACACATATTTGAGTGCTTGCAACGTAAATAGATTTAGCACATCTAAAACATGTGTCTGTCAAAGTTTATGCATTTGTTACAATCTAACGCATGTTCGTGTTTGGTGATATAAAAGTGATACTATATGGAAGACTTTGTAACAAATGTATCCGTTGTCCGTACAACGAGTTACAATGATTTATAAGTGAGGAATATGCCTTCAGTAAAGAAATGTGTGTGTGTGGCTACATTCGTGAGAATTTGACAGATTTTGTGCACGTGCGTTATAAATTGATAGACACTGGTAACATTCGTTGATGGGTTGACAGACATATTGTCCTTTGTTTCATTTAAACTACGCTATGTTTCCGTACAAGCGTTTGCTAAAATAAATAAAGTCTGCCTGCATTAGTATTGCACATTTTGTTTGTTTATTTTCTTTATATAGATACATTGTCTGTCAAATATAACGTACATGCGTTTAGCTTGATAAGCAAACAGGATATTACATATTACAGATAATTATGTCCACTAGCCAGTTAAAGTGCTAGGTAGCATCCTCTTTTATTTAAAGCAAGAAAATAATCCTGTGAAGTTACATTTTCAGTTATTACTACAATTGTTCTTGCTGTAGCACTTGATATGGGTGACGGCGAGTGTTGTATACAGCGTCAGTAATGTACAAAGTTGTCATATAAATAGTGTCATGTTGTCGAGTACTTTACCTTACACTGTAAATTGAAGCATTTTTGTCAATAACAATTGATCAAGTGTGTTGAAAACATACTTTTCTTCCATTTTTGTCCGTCAAAAATAACGCATGTTAACATATTTTTTTTCAACAAAATATAACAAAAATAGGTAACGGTCACGTGATTGTATCAGGCTTAGTGAATCCTAAACATGTTATCCTAGCTTACAGAAAACATCAGTTTCAAAAGGAAATACAAACAAAAATATTTTGGTGCATGTTGTAAAGTTCGACCCGTCTCGTTGGGCGCGTGCGCGAGAGTCGATTTTCACAAAGTTCGCTATTAGCTTGCCAGATTCATTGACGTCTTCAATGAAATCAGTTGTAACACCAGTTGTCCAGGTAACGTCTCGATTAGAGATTTATTCGACAGCAAGTCACTTCACAATCACATAAAATCGTCATCCCGTTGCATCAGTGCACCGTATACGTCTATAATCGGTAACATCTTTAGTTGAAATTTTAAAAGTTCGTAATTTAGAAATCAAACGTAACGCTAGTGCAAGCCGGCTTGGCTTGTCTATGCGGAAATTTTGAGGTCTGAATGTTGGGAGCATTTTCGTAGCTTCCCACGTGGAGCGTACACGTCGTGTCTCAGTGAAATAGTCTGCTGCGCTCCTCGAGTGCGCAAATCTGTCCCCTTTTAAAGCAAGTCAATAGCTCCTGATTCTACTAAAATCATCCAAAACCGTCTCAAGCATGCGTAATCAGGCCGACGCCATACAACCTCCCTGAAGAAAACCCAATTGTATTTTCGCATAATTATTATATGTGTACGGTGTGGGTGGCTGTCCTACATCTTACCAAACTTTTCCCAGCCCGCTTACGGGTCATGAGCAGGGGTGGGTTCAATTACACATAATTATATCAATTACAATTACAATTACATTTAAATTTTTAGTTCAATTACAATTACAATTACACTCATAATTTTTCAATTCAATTACAATTACACTGTTTCAATTTCAATTACAATTACATTATGCGGAACCAAATATATTCAGCATTTGTTAATTATATAGTTTTGCACTTTTGCTGAATTTCAATATTTTGTACACAATTGATAAACAAATATAATGGTAATGATTGTAAATTGTTGAAGAATTGTGGCTTGAATTTTGAATTGTACTAAATAAAAAGACAGCCGTTTAAACATATTTTTATTATATAAATATATATTTTAAATCTGGTATATAGACATTAATAAATTATATATATATATATATATATATATATATATATATATATATATATATATATATATATGTTGATGTATTTATAAACTCTTTCAAATCAATCTAGGTACTTGTCTTAACAAAGGGTACATGATTTTTGCTTATATAAAGACATTAGACAATGTCCACAAGGCTTCACCCCCTGTAGTTGCATAATCTGTCTTGGAAAGGAAAGCATGCTGTGTGTCTGTGGCTGTAGAAGTGCTAATTATTGTTTGCTGAGAGGGTGGATTAGCACCTGTCCATGGCCCTGTGTACTCTAAGGGTCTCTAACCAGACTGCAAACTGGTACAGTATTAAACAATGGTAGCCCAGACTGTCTCATTTGAGTCAACATACTGAATTGTGAACAACTAGCACAAGCTCTAAGTGGACTTTAACTCGGTGCTTCTGACTTGAAAAGATACTTCCTCTGGAAGACAACTTTGTGTAGCTTCACTGCATTCAAAAAGGGAATAGCTCAGACATACACAATGTCATAAAATATTTGACGGTCAGGCTATCTGGTGTCAATACAGCTACACAAGTGTGCACACTTTGTGCTTTTGTATTAAAAGACATACAAAACTCTGTTGATCTCAATGCTTGTAAACAATTATTTGTGCTAAATTCATATAAATTAGCGATTACAAAAATCGGAAGTAAAAAAAATCATAAATCAATGATCTTTTTGGAGTGATTTAAATCATGATTTAAATCAATGATTTAAATAAAATGATTTAAATCAAACAACCCTGAACCTGTATGAGACATAAATTATATTTTATTGACAGTTTGTTCAGGTAGTTTGTGATATGAAACGTACTGTAATTGATTGTAATTGATTGTAATTGAAATAAATTTTCAATTATACAAAATATAACAATTACAATTACAGCACAAATTTGAAACCATAATCAATTACAATTACAATTACACAATTTTGCTGTAATCAATTACAATTACAATTACGTAATTGGACCCAGCCCTGGTCATGAGAGGGGGAGATCTTGAGGAACCGGTTGACAACTCATTAATAAACTTCTAGGCAGAGGGAAGAGCGTCAACTTTCGACCCACGCCTGTAGCTTGGTTCGGACGAAAATACGCATTACTTACAATTGAACTTCTGCACCTAGGCTACATGTCTACATAAACATCCTGGATTTTCTGAATAACTAAATTATTATATCTATATTAACCGCGTAATGAAGGCAATGACTTTACAATGTGTCCACGATTTGTAACACCTTACCATGCTTTTGCTCATATAGCTGTGATTTCGATCTCAGCCAGTGGCAGTGACACGTTCGTTTTCTCTTGCGCGAATTTGACAAAGTTTTTCCTCCTCGCTGACTAATGTCATCTCCGTCATTCACTTGTGTGGATGTTCTCACAGATCTGGTACGGGTGGCTGTGTGTGAATAGCTATGCATATTCAGGCCAGTAACAATCACGTTTCGCTTCCGAGAATGCTGCTCAAGATCGTTCACACAGTCACAGTGTT
>OY759266.1:18362034-18539534 GCA_963662155.1 Lamellibrachia columna
CAAGCCACTCATTCAGGTAACTACTTTGATGGCCCCAACATATTCACCCTTAGGGGCAGTTCACAGTTGTCACCGTTTAAATTTAATTAATAGATCCGTGCTAACCAAATTTTACCTATTTGTACAAAGACTACTAAAGGGGGAGGGGGGTTAAGGCCATGTATTAATTGTTTAGTGTCGGTCACATACGAAATAAGATCACTCTTGCGTCATGCAGTGCCACGTGGTGAACTGTTAAACTACCAGGCACTATTAGTTTAAATACAGTACAGCGCTGTAATAGTCCGACATTTTTGGAAATTCAGCTTTAACATAATTATTGGAGACAAATGTTTGTAGACATATTCTGTCGGTTATTATTGTATGTCCTATATGCATGTACTGTGTCCAGTTCAATATTTTTTCTAATTTCAAATTAGAATTGTATAAACATTTTAAATACTAATTCAGGGAGGGGTCCATTGTGAACAGCCCCTTACGTCACCCACTGGATACAGTATGGTACCTTCTGGGCAGATCGTCTGACCAAAGCATTACATATATACTTCGCCACCACTATAACATCATGAAGTATTTGAGGGCAGTTGGGTATCAATAAGGACAGTGGTAGTTGCCTACATATATCAGTTGTCACACACCTTGTCATGTTGATGAAGAACGGCAAGTAATTTTCCTTGTGACACCTGTCTATCTCTCCGAGGCACGTCTTCAGAGTCTGTTCACAAGGGCAGCCCTCTGGAACGCCCTATCAAATGCCCAGTAGTATGCGAGTCAATGTATGTATCAAAATCTAAAACCTTTTATTCATCAATTAAACTAATTTATATGAAAGCTTACATCCATGACCAGTATGAACAAGACATGAAAAGATAACTGACAAACAACTATTCTATAATTTGAGCTTTTATCACCAAAGTTTGATGCTCACGTATGTCTTTGACATATTTTATCCTTACTTTGTTTTATCTATCCCAAAACGTTCATTCCATCATACTGCATCGATACACAAACTTCCCAAAGGGCAGATATGAAATAAAATATTGCTTTTAGGGAACTTTTTTGGTCCAAATATTGCTGCAGTGTGCGAATTTATCGCTCAGCGGCGCGCGGTAACCGCACATTTCGTAGCGCTATATTTGGATCAGCAAAAATACCGTAAAATGCAATATTTGATAATATCTGCCATTTGTGTAAAACAAATAATAAGGGCTCCAAAGTACGAGATTACCCTTGATTTGTATGCTTAAACACTTTAGTACATTAGTTTTCTTGAAGGACTCTGTAAACTTCAAGTACTGAAACCACCACTGCAGTCTTCCTCATAAAATGAAAACTCAGCATTCTTCGGGGTGGCATGTTGGAGTGTTTACATGTTGGAGTGTTTACATGCATAATTAGCCATGTGTTTACTTGTTCTCTAAATAATAATAAAGAATGTGAGCTGTATAACAAAGTTATCTTAGCTGTATCTTTAGCCATTAATCTGGACATATGTCTGACAAATAAACTACTTCATCAGCATTTACATAATAATTGAAGTGAATAAATCACGCATTGTTGGTGAAAAAAAAATTATGCATTAGTGTATTTTGACTCATGTATGTGATTTATTTATTTAAATGTATCGTGAAATTACAAATTTTTTATTAACACCCATAGATAAAAGGTGAAAACACAAAGGACAATTTCCACTAAATGTCAACGCAAATTCCTAAAGAAATCCTGCTAGAAGAAACTTTTTGAAAATGTTATGTTTGTAATGTCTTGCACACAAAACTACAAAAGATCATGCACTGGCCCACCCACCTGATTTATCGCACCTAGAACGAATTCTCAAAAATGACAGTCCGTAATTTCAACTTTTGTTCAACTAGGAGTTTTCATAAATGGTAAAGTGCCTTTTTCCACTTGTATTAAACTTAATCTACATATTTCAACTAGTTTTCAACTGTTGAACATTAATTGAAACCAATGTGAGATTCACTTTCAACCATTGTGAAGTTCAACCTTTAGCACAAAATCAGTTGAATCTCAACTGAATCTCAGTTGAGTTTCAAAGTTCAACTAATCCTTTTTGTTTGGGTTATCAAAGATTGCATGCACAACCTCCCGAGATCACACTCTTGAGATTGCACACTTACCCATCTGAGATCGCAATCGACCAGGAAGAGTTTGCGTGGCTCACACCAAGTTCGTAACTGTGGAAACACCTGTCAATGGGAACAATATACACAGAAACATTAACAGTGACTGTTGTAGCTTCATCTTAATCCAACCAAAAATACATTTGTATCACCAGTGGCATATTTAGGGGGGGGGCATTGCTTCCTTTGGCTATGGGATACAAAAAATCAGGAATAACCTGTTGCACTACCACTACACGGCAGTATAGCAAACTAATCACCAAGCGTGTTCCTATTTCCGACATCCAAAATACGCCATTGCATTTCATATTTTTTTTTATTAAAAAAAATAAAAAATGGCAGATGCTATTAAATTTTGGGAGGTGTAAATGCCTACATACAAGACACGGGAACTTGCATATAAACTATACTATGGGAGATATTGTTCTAGGTACTACTGTAAAAGAAACGGACTTGGGTGGTTATTTTAACTTGGCAGCAATTGGAAAAACGGCTCAACATGCATTCTTTGGCTCACGACTTGAACACAGTGCTCTATTGATGTGTTTAAACATTTTCAATGTGTCAGTGACGTTTGCAGCATTGTGGACATGTGCAATGTTTCACAGTTATCTGAATATTTCTATTTTATTTGAATTTCTAAACACTGAGAACTATTAAAAAGCACTGTTCTTTTTGGCATTTCAATAATTGTCAGTGTCATAATAAATAGAAGACTTGGTTTGATTGCTTAGAACCCAGTATTCTTTATGTGTGCCTTGCTATAATCTAGGCATACGTAAAAGTTGAACATGTTCCTTTAAGTTTTGTTATGTTTTTTAGGTGGAACAATATTTAGGATTTTTTCAGAGCGTCCGTGACTATTGACTTTACACCTCGCCAAACACAACAAAATTAAATCGCATGTGTATAATACCACTAGTACAAATTAAACCAATCATATCCCTCTCAGTGTGGAAACAGTTTTAAAAAAAAAACAAGTTTACCTAATTTCTATATTTTTCTAAAAACTATTAATGTGAGCTGTCAGAAAAACAACGTCACGGACGTTCCGTCGTATCTTATCTCCGCAAATCACAACATTACCACACAGAAAGCAGAACTATCGTAAAAGTGTATTACTATGTGTGGTTCTATAAACCAGAAACAATTGTGAAAACATTGTATTTAATAAGACGGATGGACCGCAGAAACAAAAAGTCACGGACAGTTCGCTTTTGCGGAACGTCCGTTTATTTATATATTTATTTATTTATACCGCTTGCGTAATGCGCCGAAGCGTTTACTTAGGGAGCAACCCGTATTCGATACGCGCTTTGTTTTAAGAACGCAGGTAAGAAATTGCACGTTTTATTTGAATTTTTTTAATATTAAAAAAATCGTCCTTTTTCCTCATGGACTTTTCATAGAAAGCCATGTCCACTATAAGGTGGCGTGGCCTAGAATCCTCAGCCAGCTCCACGGTGGTATATATGTCCGATGAGGTGTCGAGTCTTCTGGACCGTCTCCTCTGTGAATTGCAAGTAGAGCAGAAGGTGGAGATGGAGTCGGCGCTGCCACTGCACTGCAATGCAGCTGAAAGTGTGGCAGCTTGATAAGTTGGCGTCCAAGTGTAAGACCCCAGATGGAGCGCCTCCGAACCCGAGTACGAAAGTTCGACGTTGGAGTCTGAGGATGATACTTGCAGTGAACCTGTCAGTGTCCCTATCGGAATGATTACTTCCCAGCCGTCATGCAGCACAGCGCAGGAGCCGTGGCCTTCTCCTCAGCCAACACAGGTGCTGCCAACTGCGACAGACGTGACACCGGCCTGCAGTCTCACGAGCACTGCGGAGGACCTGCTGCGCTCCGACGGCATCTCACCCAAGAACGCCCCCACGATTCGGAACCATTTGCGACTGAGCATGGCCGTGTTGAAGCTCAACACAGAAGAGAAAGACTGTGCAAGGAGCTCGGTTTATCAAGGGATTTTGGGAAAGAGATACCGTCGGAAGCGACTTCAACTTCGCCGTGTTGACTGTCAAAGGAAGAGCTGGTGCTGCGCTTCCTGAAGCACCCGGACAATGCAGCGTGCATGCCTGGAAAGAAGGACACGGTCACCACCGGCAAGTAGAAGTGTCAAAAGTACATTCTGCACAATTACCTCCACATCCTCCACCGAAAGTTGCTTCTCGCGACTCCTGGCACAAAGTGCAGTTTCAACTTCGTTTTACGTGTCCGCGCCATTTTCCGATATGCCAAACTCGTCGGGCACAACACTATGAACTCTTGTCTTTGTAAGACACACGAAAACATCATGCGTCTCATGTTGAAGGCTGTGTCTCGTCTGCGTTTCAACACCAGCCCAGACGAGTTTGTGGAAGACACCAGCCCGGGTAACCTTGGAGGAGACGCTGACCGCACCGGAGCTTAAGTACTGGGAATGGCGCACGGTCCTGGTGCAATAGATAACCAAGACCCGAGTGAAGCTGCTCGAGTACTCCTCTAAGAAGGTCGAGTTCATCACAAAGTTCCTCGGACTCATGACGACGTCCAAGGCTCACATCCAGCGGACAAGTGACCGTGCAGACTTCAGTGAAAACTGGACGTCCTGCACCAGTGATGAAATCCAGTCCGATTCTTCGCGAAGAACCAAATCACCACCCACCCGGCCATTGTTCACTATCGCAGCAACAACACTCTGCTGCACAAGTCGTTCGCTCTGGTCACCGACGAACGGCGTCACGCTGCTCCGAGAGTGCTTCAGTTCCTGAACGAACTTATCCCCAGGATCCGTGAAGACTTTAGCGAGGAGGTGAAGTTTGTACATTACGTGACTGACGCCCCAGCTCGCAGTACATAAACATCCACATGTTCTCTGTACTGGCACGGCACCTGGATCTCTTTGGCACGGAAGCCTACTGGCTCTATTTTGAGGCGGGTCATGGGAAAGGCCATGCGATGGTGCTGGCGGCGCTTCCAAGAGAATGGCCTATGAATATGTCCGACACGGCAACACCATCCTGACCGCCGCTGATTACGTCGCAAACGGGAACTCCTCACGGGCCAGGGTTGAAGCCAGTCGGGTGCACCTCGAGGAACTGAGAACAACGACGACGGTGTCCGGTACGATGGAGTACCATGCGGCGGTCTGCGTGCGGCCCGGTGTTCTTGCGATGAGGAAGACCTCATGCAACGGCACGTGCTGTTTCCGGGAGGGCCACTATGTTCTTGGCTGCGAAGGCTGGAAGGAGTATGCGCTGTGCGTTCAGCCAGATGCAGCACCGGGTATTCCGCCTAACCAACAGGAACCAGCACCACGTAGGAGCTTACTTGGTTTACGACTTCGATGGTATATACTTCGGCGGTGAGGTGGTTCGCCAGAAAACAGGCGGCGCCGGATTATGTTGACCTCCGGTACCGAATACTGGAGGTCAACATATGTTTATCTATTTTCTCATGTAATTAAGACAATGGTAGAATAATTTTAAATGTTTATATTGAAATTTATGACATCTGAACATAACACGGAACGTCCGCGACGAGGAAGTATCTACCTGCTAAATGTATACAGGTATATATTGGATTAATATTTTTGGTCTCAACTTTTATCAATCTGTAACTTTCTCCAAAATTATCAAATGTTTGATATGTTTGACGTTTTGGACGTCCAATCATCTACACATGACAGGAAAACAGAAAAACACTGCTGGAAGCTTAATTTTGAGGGTCAATTTTCACCAATTGCTGCCAAGTTAAAATATTCACCCACTTAGGAATAACGATAAGTGCCGATATAAAAATTTCAGAACAGTGTGGTATTGCAGTTTCAAAGGGTAATCAAATTTTTGGTTGATTAGGAGAAACATAACGTACAAGGAAAAAACTAATTACACCTGAGTTAGACCTCATTTAGAATACTGTATACAAGCGTGGAGACCATATCGTAAGAAGGATACAGATACGCTTGAACGCATAAAGAGGAGAGCAACTAAAATTATTTCAGAACTGAGAGACCTTAGCTATGAAGAACGCATGAAAGAATGTGGTTTAGCAACTCTAGAGACAAGGAGGTTAAGAGGAGATCAGATTGAAGTTTATCAGATATTGAATGATTATGAAAATATTGATAGAAATAAGTACTCGTTCTCACAGAGGAAAATACATTAATGGAACAAATCGTCTACGGATTGTGAAACTGCTAGCAGCGTGAATATGCTTAAAAACAAGGTTGATACATATTTCAGGAGGGCGGGTTACACGAGATGAACTTTGTTGGACTCTCGATAAGCCAACGGCTTTCTTGTACACTTGCCATCTGGGCCTTTGGCTTGGATGGCAAATCTTGTTAAACAAGAAATTATGCTGATTGAAGTGTTTTAGATTAAATATGTGCAAGTTAGAAGACAAAAGACACACATATAAACTGTCACTCATTAGAATTATGAAATTAAATATATAATTTGCAAAGTGTAGAAACATTTAAAAAATCATTTACTTATATTAATAATTATCAAATGTTTCCATTTTTGGAGCCATACCTTCTTAACTAAAATTTCCCTCTCCTGGTGAAAATCTGAGAATGTTGATGACACAAATATCCGAACAGTTTTCCAGCCAGTCTTCCGATCACCAATCTTCTTGACAGACTTCTCGGCTTGTTCCCACGAAGCTTCTATGATGAACTTTGGATCCTGTGGGTTAGTGGCTTTCGAGCTTCCACACCCCATGATGATGTCACCTGGGAAAACAGAGAAACACATCCATCTTTATATCTTTTATGCATTCTTCCAAACTAACATCTAATCCCAGACCATGACATTAACACTGACCCGCCTTGGCACCTTCTTCTTCACTGATCCCATTTCACTACCATTTCCATCATCCGTCTCCACTCCCCTATCCCTTGCCCTCATTCTCCACTCCCCTCCCACTCCCACCGTGATTAAGCTCATGGGACTGTCGGGCCACAGTGGGTCACAGGTCATCGTTTAAAAACATTTCTATCACTTGTCCTTACCCTCCCCCAGCGCCACAACTAAAAGAAATCTTCATATTATATGACTTTGTGTTCTTGCTTCATATGGTACCCCTTGGACAAAATCCATTCTGGACATCAATCAACCAATAAATCAATCAATCCATCAATCAATTAATCAATAAAAAATATTTATTATCGACAACACTCGACATTATCACACAGGTGGCATTATGTAATTAACTAAAAGTCATGACTATGTATGTCGAATAGTATACAAAAATATGGTGGTCGTAGCAAATCGTGTGTCAGAAACAGAGTTGAAGAATAAACATGTTTACTCCCCACTACAAAGTAGATTACTAATTACAATACTTATACCATTTCCAGGAACCATGACACTGTCACTAAAGATTACTGCTAGAAATTTGAAAATTATATAATAAAGATATGAATGCAAATATGTTAACAACGTGGACAACGTGGTTTTAGACTGAATAAAAATATGATGTACCAATTAAAAAAGAATTCTACCTTTCCACGATTGTAAATACTATTTACCAATGTTGCTAAATAAACTAAGATACTATGGTCTTGATGTTCAACTCTGCATTTATTCAAAAGTTATTTTAAAACAGAAAACAATAGGCCGATATTGAAATTGCAGAAAAAAGAAAATTACCTATAACAATCGGCATTCTGCAACGCCCAATCCTTGGACCTCTATTATGTATTATATATAAATGATTTCTCACAAGCTAGACAAACTGTTATGCTTCTCATGCAGATGATACAACATTATCTAGCACTTTAAAAACTTCTAACCGACTAAACGTAGTTAAATTGTACAATCTGATGGAACTAACCAAAAAAGGAATGATTAACAAAAGGATCATCCGATTTCATTTCGCAATAATGGGTGGGGTTTTGACTTGACTTACTTCACTTAAAAGCATAGGCCATAGTGACCCCTCTCTGGCCTACTTGAAGTTGCACTCCTCCATTCTGTTCTATTTATGGCATGCCTCTCTGCTATCAATAGCGGGAGCCTAGTATCATTCCTGATCTGGTCACTCCACCTCTTCAGTGGTCTTCCTCTCTTCCGCTGTCCTTTGAAGTCTTGATTGTATGCATGTCTAACGATGTTAGCTTTTTGCATATGACAAACATACCCAAACCACCTGAGTCTTGTGTGTCTGGTGATATCTGTGATGGATTCAGGGATAGAGGTGTCCTCTCTGATCTTGATATTTTGTAGTATTGTAACGGACCACCGTGTATAGTAATGGTAAAGCAAGAATTATTAATGTGTAGGCACAAGTGTGACCTAGAGGGAGGACGAGTGTTAACCGGACCAGGGGGAATGGCCGATGACATATTGACGCACCTGCAGAACAGACAAAGAGCATCCGTGCTCTTTGTTAGACTCTGGCAAGGGTGATCAATATTGCATTGACCAGGCCGAACATTTGTCTGGTTCCTACGCACGAAGGAGGGAGATTAAGGACAAGAGGGCAGACAAGAAGTCATCTCATTAGATCATGTTGAGTTACGGGTGTCATGGATTCCCAACTTAGCTTATCAGACAATAGAGGTGCCGTACATTTATCTTGAAGTGACAGTTCAAATGAACTTCCTACGCTAGAGGTTGCTAGAGGTATTCAGATTATTGATTCATTCATATTCTTTCTTATGATCATGATGATGCTGATGCTGAGACCTTCGTCGTAGCCTACTGTAGAGATGTGTAAATGTTATATTCAATAAATTCAATAAAAGCCTACTAACGTAGGTCGAACCTGATGATACACTAACGTGTATTTCTTTATACATTGACACGCCGGGACTGACCGCTGAACGAAGTAGGTATGAAGTCCTAAGGGCTCCATATAAGCTGGCTTCCAGTCTTGTTGAGATGTTTCTGTTAGAAAAATGCCATTTTGTTTTCTCTAACAACTGTTTATGTAATTGTCTGTTTCAAAGCCTGCTGATGCTAAGGCTATGCGTCAACTAACATCTCTCTCTGTAGATGGTACTATGCTACACAAGAAGAAGAATCTCCCACAGTCTCAGGTTGGACTCTCGATAAGCCAATGGCTTCCTTGTCCACTTGCCATCTGGGCCTTTGGCTTGGATGGCAAATCTGGTTAAATCTTGTTAAAATGCTTCGCCTTCCAGAATAATTCACTTATCCGATGAAGTGATGACTTTGCATATGGAGAAGTTGATTTTCATACCCCATTTCCTACAGGCAGCTTGAAGTTGTTCTGTTTCACTGTGTCCCATGATCTGTTTGGATAAGACGTGTCTGTTTGTATGCTCTGTTTGTATGCTCTGATTCTGATGACAAGAACTTGTACGACTTTCAGAAGGTAGCAAAGTGAGTTGTCTTGCATGAAACGTTTGCGTGGACATTAATAGAAAACATGCTCGCTATCTGAATTAACAGTGTTTTGATGACATTTCACTTGACCATCGTTCATGTGTGCATTATCGCTCACGGACATTGAATAGTAGTTGGCTGAGCCTCCGCTGACGTTACGTAACAAGGCGGTAATCAACAACCGTCTGTGGACAGAGAGATTGAGCTTGTCAGCGCCCGCAGACGACCTTCCCAACAAAGTCATTGTGAGCGGCGCAATGCCTGCCGACGAAAACAAAGGAAAGACCGAGAGGCGGCGAGTCCGAAGTAGCAGTCACGCCCACGACATTGATATGGACCCGACAACTGCGGATGCTTTATCCAAGCAAGAGAAATTGTCCAGGGAACTATTGGAGATTCAACAAAAAGCCTTCCAGGCCTGTCTCCAGACGTTTGTAGAGACTGTAAACAAGAGAGTAGACGCTGTAATATTTGAGCATAGAAATACCATATCAGATCTCAAGGCGAGCCTGGAGTATACCCAGGCGGATGTGTCAAAACTGAAAATAAACCACCAGGAAGCGGACAAAGATGCCAAGAAAAACCAAAAGAAAGTGGAAGAAGTTGGCGCCGACCTTCAGTCGATATCTAGCCAAGCAGACAACTTGGAGAACCAGCTACGAAGGAACAATCTACGAATAGATGGAATTCCAGAAACATTCAACGAAACATGGCAGCAAACCGAGAACTTGGTTCGAAATCAACTGACTACAGCATTGGGATTAACAGCAAAAACGGCGTCAAAGATAGAAATTGAGCGGACACATCGGATCCATACATCCATGTTCAACCCTGATATTTCATCAATCACCTTATTTTGATGATAATGGTTTAATTAATCACATCAAAAACAAGCAAGACAAATTTATAGTACTAAGTTTAAACTGTCAGAGTTTAAATGCAAAAATAGATGAAATCATTATTAAGCTAGACATTCTTAGAAACAATGGTTGTGAAATTAGTGCTCTTTATCTACAAGAAACGTAGCTTAAGGATGATTCTGACACGTCTTTGTTAAGAATAGATTTTTACACTTTGATATCCCAAGGCAAAATATGCAGTAGCCATGCTGACATAGCGATATAATCTAAGTAACATATACAACTACAAATGTTTAGATATCGGGCCTCGAGACATAATATTTATTACCTGCCGAACGTTTAGCGATAACTTTCCTCCAGATTGGCCAAGGGCCTCGATACATTTCAGGAGGCAGAAAACCTGTCGTAGACGAGTCGCCGATGAGACCGTACCGGCAGACACGTCACGACACGACGCGTTCACGACGATTTGTCTCCGACAACTTGTCATTAATATCAAACATGTTTGATATTTCACGACGCGTCAAATATTACGGTAAAGGACAACGTATATAGGCCTACATCGGAACTAGTGTCAATGTAAAGACTGGATTATTAGCAGCCTGCTAATATTAACCCTTATGTAATTAGAACGACATGACTACGACTGACTGAGACCCCCCGCCAACAAGCCTAGATCCGCCCCTGATCTTAGTTACGAAAAACAGTATCTCCTTCAGTAGAGCCTATCATAATATTGACGGTATCAATGTAATAAACAGCCTATGTCTATGTACACTAGTTGAAACGTCATTATAAATTAAAGTGGCGTTTCTATGACGCTATAATAATGTAATGTGCAGTTGGATGTGAAAAAAAGCTATAAATACAGGATGTGTAATATTAACTGAAATCCATAAAGCATTCAACATATAAGACCCAGAACAAGACCAAGAACAAGAGCCACGAACGGAAAATTACCACATGTGAAATGAAGTGTCTGAGGAAACGTGTAAACAAGACCAAAATAGATTACTGAACATTCTTCAGGATAGTTCGTTTTCAAATCATTTTACACATCCAAGGTGTGTTAAATTAACTGGTAGAGGCTTTCGTCAACGTATCACGTCGACTTCATCAGTACCGATGACGCTGAATGACGTCATCGTACACGTGAGGCAGTTCGTAGTTGCCCTCGTCTCTGTTGATGGGTGTTCTGGTTTTCCTGATCCAGATGGCTTCCTTGATATGACGGATTCTTCGGTTGGGTTCCTTGTCTACAATTTTCACTCCCTCCCAGTCTATGATGTGGTTTTCAGTTGTCGCATGCTCTGTATGGGCGGATTGATTGATGGTAGACATCAAACTTTTTTTCATTCAGCGTCATCGGTACTGATGAAGTCGATTTGATACGTTGACGAAAGCCTCTACCAGGTAAATTAAACACACCGTGGATATGTAAAATGAAAGTTCTCTGATTTTAAGACCAGAAGAGACAGGATTAGAAAGGAAAATATGGCGGGAACACAGCCAGTTCTTGATCACATAGAAACACAAAGAATAAAATGGTTTGGTCGTCTGGATACAAAAACAAGAGGGCGGCCGAGAAAGTGGTGGATCGATGGTGTTACAGGGACACTAGTTAACCTGCTGCCGTTTCGAAACTTAGGCAATTTCGTTCACGTCAATTTGCCTGGTGTCTAAGCCAGGGGAAATAAAAGATCCCATACATAAATAAACCTGTCGTGGACTCACAGAGCCAATTTTTTCGATCTAAAAAACCTACGGGCGCGGCATTAGCTGCTAGCTACCAAAAAACGTGCTCTGAGTAAGAGCCATGAGCGTCTTGTGTTGGTGCTATATATGTAATACGACATTACACACGCACGCACGCACACACACACACACAAATATATTATGATATTTAACAAGATTTAACAAGATTGCCTTCCCAAACAACAAGTTCCAGATGGCAATTGCACAAGGAAGCCATTGGCTTATTGAGAGTCCAACAATTTTCTCTCATCTATGTGTAGCCCGCCCTTATCAAATATATGTAAATTCTATTTTTAAACATATTCACACTACTAGCATTAACACAATCATTTGGCAGTTTGTTCCATTCATTTATCACCCTCTGTGAGAAAGAGTACTTTCTCATGTCCAACCTACACTGCTCCTTAACTAATGCTGCTTTGTGTCCTCTGGTTCTACTGCCTTGCTTAAGTTTGAAGAACATATTCCTATGGACATCATCATAACCCTTTCCACTATTTTAAACACTTCTATTTGGTCTCCTCTTAGTCTCCTGGTCTCTAGTGTTGTCAAACCACATTGTAATAAGCGACTATCGTAACTAAGGTATCTCAATTCTGGAATCATTATAGTTGCTCTTCATTGTATACTTTTTAGCTTGTCTGTGTCCTTTTTACGATACGGCCTCTATGCTTGAATACAATTCCAAATGTAGTCTAACTATTGCTTTGTACAGGGGTACAATTAGCTGTTTCTCCTTATACATGATAGTTCTCCTAATTAGCACTAGAATTTTATTTCCTTTCTAAGCAGTAATCCCACATTGCTCTGAAACTTTCATGTCAGCACTAACTGTTACTCTTAAGTCCTTTTCTTGTGTGGTTCTACCTAGTACAGCATCCCCCATTTTATATTCCCCGTCCATGTTTCCATGTCCTATGTGCATACATTTACACTTCCCAAAATTGAATAACATTTGCCATTTTTCTGACCATTTAACTAATTTATCTAGATCATCCTGTAAACTTTGTTTATCTGTATCATTAATAACCTTTCTGAATACTTTTGTCATCTGCAAATTTGAGTACTTTGCTAGATATGTCATCTTCCAAATCATTTATATATATTAAAAATAGTATAGGGCCCAATACTGATCCCTGTGGTACCCCACTCAAAACCGATTTCCAGTTTGAAATCTCACCATCTACTATTACTCTCTGTCTTCTGTGTGTAAGCCACTTATTTATCCAGTTGATTACATCATGGGCTTTTTTGTGACACTTTATCGAAAGCTTTCTGAAAATCTAAGTAGACAACATCCACTGGTGACCCGTCATCTACCCACTTTGTAATTTCTTCCAAAAACATAAGAGATTGGTTAGACATGACCTTGTTGAGATGCATTTATTAATTTATGTTTCACAAGGAATTCCACCATGTGGTCTCTAATTAATGTTTCGAGTAATTTACATACAACTGATGTTAAACTCACTGGTCTGTAATTATCTGGCTTGTTCCTCGATCCCTTCTTAAATAGCAGCGTAATATTTGCTTCTTTCCATTCTGAATGAACTATTCCTTCTTCTAGTGACAAGTTAATCAATTTTGCAAGTGGTGTACTAATTTGCTCAACAATTTCCTTAACCAGTATTGGTGGTATCCCTTCAACTCCTGGTGATTTATTATCTTTCGTCTTCTTAATTTTCTGTGCTATCATTTCAGGAGTTACAAAATGTTCTGATTTATTGCCCTCAAATTTAGTAAATAGAACTGGAAGTGAGGTGATATCTTCTGTGGTAAAAACTGAGCTGAAATACTCATTCAGGACCTCTGCCATTTGAAACCCGTCTGAAATTATGTTTCCCCTGTTGTTTTCCAGTGGTCCGACCTTATCTCGAACTTTCTGTTTACTCCTTACATAAACATAGAAACTCTTGCTGTCATTAAAAAAAAAAATGTCAAAGGTTCTTTTAGATTTTCTAATTTCAGTTGTAGCTAGGTTAAGTGCCTCTTTGTAATTTGCATAGTCTTCATCCTTTCTGGTACGCCTATAAACCCTCCACATAGTTTGCTTAAACACTATTTTTCTAATAGCTTCTTTTGACAAGTGTTTCTTTCTAGACCGTTTTCCTTGTTTTTTCAAGGGAACAAATTCATCGATGATACTCTCAATTTCATATTTTAGAATATACCAACTTTCAATTGCGGCCTTATTCATCAGCATGTTATTCCAATCTAGCTTTGCTAAGTATTTTCTCGTATCTTTAAAGTTACCTTTGTGGAAGTTTCTCCTATACGTTTTTTATTTTTACTTTCTGATTTTACATTGATGTCAAACTGTATTTGATTGTGATTACTGTTACCCAATGGTTCATGTATTATTACACTGTCCACTAATTCTTTTTGTGATGATAAAACTATATAATACATTTTCTCCCATGGTTGGTTCTAGCACGTACTGAGTAAGGAAGCTATCCTGAATTAAAAATAGAAATTGTTGGTCCTCACCCCCTGTACTCTCTAGAGATTTCCATTGTATGTGTCCATGGTTAAAAGCTCCCATTATGATACATTCCCCTTTATTAACTTCCTGTATAGCATTTTGTATTTTTGTGATATCCTCTTCGTTTATGTTTGGACTTCGGTAAACTAATTCAATAGTTAATTTTGAATTTCTAAAAAACTATTTTGCACCAAACAGCTTCATCGTAATCTGCTTTCCATTAAAATTTTATTTCATAAGCCTGAATTGATTCTTTAACATATAAAATAACTCCCTCTCCCCTTCTTCCTATTCGATCTCTCCTAAACATTACGTATCCTGTCAATCCTAATTCAGCATCTGTTATGTCTGTGTTGGCCCATGATTCGGTAATACCAATTATGTGAGGATCAATATCTTCTACCATTATGTTTAATTCGTTTTTCTTATTTGCTATACTCCTAGCATTTAAACACACGCATCTATAACCTGTTTCAGACATGTTTTTCGGACATTTTGTTATTGGTTTATCTGAACTGGTGGCCTCTTGTCCTGCTTGAGGCATCTCTAAGTAACCCCCCATGCGCTTCTGGTTTAAATAGTGTTTACTACCAAAATATTAGTTATGCCACGGTCTACTGCTGCTGTGAGTCCATCCGCAAATACTGCTGCCCACCTTCCACTTAGATGAAGCCCGTCCTTCATGTACATATCAGCCCTTCCAACAAAACTTCCCCACAAATCCACAAAACCAGCTTCCTCTTCCCTACATAGCTTCTCGATTAGCATGTTAATTGCCACCCCCAGCAATTTCGATATCTACAACCCCTCCTTCCTATTACTGGTAAAATCCCTGACAGTATTACCTGCTCAACCCGCGTCTGCTTTAGTGTTCTGACCAAATTCCTGTATTTCCTAACTATGGCAGTTATACCCTCCATCTCTACGTTATTTGTCCCTACGTGTACTAAAACAGATCCATCCTTGCCCGAACCCACGATGTTTTCTACCCTCTCAGTTATCGCCTCTATTTTGGCCCCAGGCAAACAAACTACCACATCATCCCCCTTGTTTAAGACTCTGTCGGTCTTCCTAACTATTGAGTCCCCCACAAACACCCTCGCTCTCTTTCTCACCCCCTCTATCACTGCCTCGGAATAGCTCTTTCGATGGATCCCCTCCATCACATTGTGTCCTGCAGCCTTGTCACTTGGTGGCAGACTGCTATCAGGCTCTCTCTCACTCATCAACCTGTCACCTTTCTCTCCCGTCTCCTGGCTAACCTGCGCTCCCGTCTCCCTCACTCCCACTCCGTTTGCACGGCACCATCACAAAATTTAGACTTAATCTGATTGCTACGTTAGCCTTGAATAAGGCTGTTTTTGTGTTCAAAAGAACACTTTAGGCTAATATACTAGCTAACTATGTCTTTTCTACTAAGCTCGCACGAGCAAAGAAAAAGCCTGCCACCTAGCGAATACGGAGAACACTGTGTAAACACGAACCTACGCTAAAGTCCTGCTGTTAATTCCTTTTTACCGATATCGTTCACTACAGCTATGCCAGATATTACCTTATGTAAATGTATCACTTTATCTAATATATATTTAACAATGTATACGATAGTTTACAATACGTTTATGTATAATATATATGTATAATATATATGCAATTATAATACTATATATATATATATACATATATATATATATACATATATATATATATATATATATATATATATATATATATATACATATATATATATATATATATATATATATATATATATATATATATATATATATATATATATATATATATATGTATATATATAAAATATATATGCAATAGTAATACTTATGTACATATCTAGCGCCGGTATCCGCCTACACAATACACAAGACGCTCATGTTCATACTAAGAGAGAAATGTGCGTGCGTGCGTGCGTGCGTGCGTGCGTGCGTGCGTGCGTGCGTGCGTGCGTGCGTGCGTGCGTGCGTGCGTGCGTGCGTGCGTGCGTGCGTGCGTGCGTGCGTGCGTGCGTGCGTGCGTGCGTGCGTGCGTGCGTGCGCGCGCGCTAATTTTCACAAGTTATTTGCAAAGATCGAGCTCCAGCCCGCCAACATCGGGAAATAAATCCCAAATGATACTAGACGTTGAAATGTTTCGCTGGACTTCACTGCGCATGCGCGAATCAGTAACTAACTCGTCCAGGCTTTTGTTGCCATTGGTTGTGTTTCCGGTCTTGGCACCTGCAATAGTTCGATCTTACCACACAACTAGAAACGTTCGGCGTCAAGAATGTCTTTGTCTGTTCACGTCTGAACATGGCCCGATACCTGAGGTGCAATGTTGCCACCAATTAATGTTTCCAATGACATGCAGCGAAGCATGGTTATTATATTCTATTGTGATGTTGATAAGAACCGTCAAGACAGACTCGTAATGACCGGTTTCTATAGTGCGAGTGCACACAACCTCTACCACACGGAATGTAGTTGTAAACCCGTATATGCAGGCGCTTTATAGATGGTTATCAAATTAATTGAAGTTGTCTGATTAAATAGTTCTGTTGAAGGCGCATCACGACCGATTCGTCGACTACTATAATACGACCCACAACAAATCTCGTTCTCGGTCAATCACCTGGCGACAGTTAATCAGCAGTCGCTAATACAGTTAAGTCAATAATTGATAAACACATTAGTACTTTTGGCCTGGTTTGGTTGTTGTAGACCCCAACCTTTATATAACATTGTGGAAAGCCTCAGGTTGTATTACCAACTGAACGCAGTTTTGCGTTGTCGATGCATTTACGGGTGAACTACGCCCTACACATATGTATGTAACTTATTCTTGTTGATAATTTTTTTTATGTTAAATGTATTTCCATGTTTAACTTAGTTGTGTTTTTAAGTTACTCCTATTGTAATTCATAGGCGGCTATATATATATATCCCCGTCCGATTCGAATTTCGAGTAAATCTACGCATTAAATGTATTAAAATGCTGGCAACATTGGTACCATGATTTGTTGTCGGGTGTTCAGTTAGTAACGATACCGTGCACAAGCGTTGTGAATAGCACAGGGGAACATGGGGCACGCACTGGTACAACGGTTTGCTGTCGGTTATTTGTAGATTCAGTTAGTAGGTATACTGTACACACGTGTTGTGAATAGCACAGCGGAACAGGGGCAAGCGTAATGTCAGGCATATTAGTGCACACATGTGAACTACAATAAATACATGTTTGTAATATATTTCACATGCGCATTGCTGAATGCAATGTGTCAGTTTGACCTATGACCTGCTGGGGCAAGTTTACGAGCAAGCAGCTGCAGCTGGGAATGCCGTCAATTGGTTTTTAGTTTGCGACATTGTAAAATAAAGAATACAAAAAGGAGTTTCTATCTATCAGGGCCATCAAATACCGAACATCCCAGCAGATGACGACATATTAAGATGTGGTGTGTCGTCGACTTGTTGCCAGTATGAATTTCATCTTGCGTGGGGTAAGATGGCGAATGTTGGGTAATTAATTGAAATTAAAAAATTTCGTTATCCCTCTAATTACATATTAACTGTTATGATACTATACGAATGTACACGTGTCACTGTTTAAGTTGTATTATTACCATAATTGCTGATTTAAAAAACCCACATAAATCAAACAACGGATCCAGGGGGTCTTAGACCCCCCTGTGTTCGTGGCAAATAGTACAGTAAAGGAACACGTAGGCCTACATCGGAACTAGTGTCAATGTAAAGACTGAAGTATTAGCAGCCGGCTAACATTAACCCTTATGTAAGTAGAACGACACATGTGCCCCCCCCCCGCCCCGGTTCGTAAGTAGAATGACATATGACTTCGACTGACTGAGACCCCCCTGACAACAAGCCTAGATCCGCCCCCTATAAATCAGTGAATAATGCTTTACGTCGTCAACTTGCCCCAGTTTCCCCTATATTGCGACGCTTCGGCTTAAGCGTTGATTTGTCGGTAGCCGTGGAGCGAGGAATCATGCGTTTCACCGGCGAACAATGCCACCAATAAAATAAATGCACCTGGAATTTAACGCGATTTAACAAGATTGCCATCCAAGGCAAATGTCCAGATGGCAAGTGGACAAGGACGCCGTTGGCTTATCGAGAGTCCAACATTTTTAATCTATGTGTAATCCGCCCTCCTGAGATATGTGTCAACCTTGCTTTTTAAACATATTCACGCTGCTAGCAGTTACACAATCTATATATAATTTGTTCCATTCATTGATTGTCCTCTGTGAAATCAACCAGTAATGGAATAATCAACAGGTAATGGAATAATCAATCAGTAATGGAATAATCAACCAGTAATGTAATAATCAACCAGTAATGTAATAATCAACCAGTAATGTAATAATCAACCAGTAATGTAATAATCAACCGGCAATGTAATAATCAACCGGTAATGGAATAAGATGAAGATGATGGTGGTGATGATGATGAAGAGGAGTGTAGCGCAACACCACTCGTGAATATGACAACTTTATTGAACAGGTTTTAATAACTACTTATTAGTTAGAAGGACGGCAGTCGAATGTCCGTTAGAAGTCTTTTAAAACGTAACGTTCTTGTTTACGTGCACGCGCTTGTGCCGTACACGTGTACACGCGACGTACCTACGTCATGCGCACACGCGCTTAAGACCGCCAATATTTGCTATGTGGCAAGTCGCCACATGACCTCCCCCAAATGAGAGGATGCTTATTTTATTATTTACAGTCTGTCCGGTGATCGAATGTGTCGACCTGAACGTGTACGCACTGGTACTGATGCAGGTTTGTTTTGCTCACGTTGACATCTGACTGCAATAGTCGGACCGGTTGCGATGTCGAAGTCGTCGTCCACAAATGCTGGTTTCAGACGATCGATGGACACCGTGTCTCTTCGACCACGAATGTCCAACGTATAGTACTTGTCATTACGCTCTAACACTCTGAACGGTCCTTCATATGGGCATTCCAGAGGTGTGCGATGAGCGTCTTTGCGTACGAAGACGAACGTACATGTCAGGAGTGCGGTTGGTATTCGAGAAACGTGTTGTCGGCCGTGATGAGTCATCGATTTCGCTCGCAGGCTACGCATGGTCTTATGCAATCGTGTGAGTAGGGCTAATGCGTCTGTGGTTACTTCTGTTGATGCTTTAGTAGTTTCGAAAAACTCGCCCGGCAGACGGAGTGTTGTTCCATAGACAAGTTCGGCGGAAGTACACCCCAAATCTTCTTTGATGGAACACCGTATGCCCAGTAGAACTATGGGCAGTTCGTCTCGCCAATCCGGACCGTGTAGACGAGCTTTGAGTGACGCTTTTAGCTGTCTGTGGAATCGCTCAACTAAGCCGTTCGATTGTGCATGGTAGGCTGTCGTGTGATGAAGTTGCATGCCCAGTAGTTTCCCGAGTTCCATCCATAGTCCGGAAATAAACTGTCGACCCCGGTCGGATACTATGTCAGTGGGCACGCCGAAACGTGGCACCCAATTCTCTAATAAAGCTCGCGCACAGGATACGGCAGTAGCATCTGCCATAGGTATGGCTTCCGGCCATCGTGTGAAACGATCAACGATTGTGAACAAATAAGATGTTCCTTGCGATGATGGCAGTGGGCCTACAATGTCCACGTGTATGCTATCAAAACGATGATCTGGTGTGGGTACCATGATTTGTTGTCGGGTGTTCAGTTAGTAACGATACCGTGCACAAGCGTTGTGAATAGCACAGGGGAACATGGGGCATGCACTGGTACAACGGTTTGCTGTCGGTTATTTGTAGATTCAGTTAGTAGGTATACTGTACACACGTGTTGTGAATAGCACAGGGGAACAAGGGCAAGCGTAATTTCAGGCATATTAGTGCACACATGTGAACTACAATAAATACATGTTTGTAATATATTTCACATGCGCATTGCTGAATGCAATGTGTCAGTTTGACCTATGACCTGCTGGGGCAAGTTTACGAGCAAGCAGCTGCAGCTGGGAATGCCGTCAATTGGTTTTTAGTTTGCGACATTGTAAAATAAAGAATACAAAAAGGAGTTTCTACCTATCAGAGCCATCAAATACCGAACATCCCAGCAGATGACGACATATTAAGATGTGGTGTGTCGTCGACTTGTTGCCAGTATGAATTTCATCTTGCGTGGGGTAAGATGGCGAATGTTGGGTAATTAATTGAAATTAAAAAATTTCGTTATCCCTCTAATTACATATTAACTGTTATGATACTATACGAATGTACACGTGTCACTGTTTAAGTTGTATTATTACCATAATTGCTGATTTTAAAAAACCCACATAAATCAAACAACGGATCCAGGGGGTCTTAGACCCCCCCTGTGTTCGTGGCAAATAGTACAGTAAAGGAACACGTAGGCCTACATCGGAACTAGTGTCAATGTAAAGACTGAAGTATTAGCAGCCGGCTAACATTAACCCTTATGTAAGTAGAACGACACATGTGCCCCCCCCGCCCCGGTTCGTAAGTAGAATGACATATGACTTCGACTGACTGAGACCCCCCTGACAACAAGCCTAGATCCGCCCCCTATAAATCAGTGAATAATGCTTTACGTCGTCAACTTGCCCCAGTTTCCCCTATATTGCGACGCTTCGGCTTAAGCGTTGATTTGTCGGTAGCCGTGGAGCGAGGAATCATGCGTTTCACCGGCGAACAATGCCACCAATAAAATAAATGCACCTGGAATTTAACGCGATTTAACAAGATTGCCATCCAAGGCAAATGTCCAGATGGCAAGTGGACAAGGACGCCGTTGGCTTATCGAGAGTCCAACATTTTTAATCTATGTGTAATCCGCCCTCCTGAGATATGTGTCAACCTTGCTTTTTAAACATATTCACGCTGCTAGCAGTTACACAATCTATATATAATTTGTTCCATTCATTGATTGTCCTCTGTGAAATCAACCAGTAATGGAATAATCAACAGGTAATGGAATAATCAATCAGTAATGGAATAATCAACCAGTAATGTAATAATCAACCAGTAATGTAATAATCAACCAGTAATGTAATAATCAACCGGCAATGTAATAATCAACCGGTAATGGAATAAGATGAAGATGATGGTGGTGATGATGATGAAGAGGAGTGTAGCGCAACACCACTCGTGAATATGACAACTTTATTGAACAGGTTTTAATAACTACTTGTCAGTTAGAAGGACGGCAGTCGAATGTCCGTTAGAAGTCTTTTAAAACGTAACGTTTCACCGGCGAACAATGCCACCAATAAAATAAATGCACCTGGAATTTAACGCGATTTAACAAGATTGCCATCCAAGGCAAATGTCCAGATGGCAAGTGGACAAGGACGCCGTTGGCTTATCGAGAGTCCAACATTTTTAATCTATGTGTAATCCGCCCTCCTGAGATATGTGTCAACCTTGCTTTTTAAACATATTCACGCTGCTAGCAGTTACACAATCTATATATAATTTGTTCCATTCATTGATTGTCCTCTGTGAAATCAACCAGTAATGGAATAATCAACCGGTAATGGAATAATCAATCAGTAATGGAATAATCAACTAGTAATGTAATAATCAACCAGTAATGTAATAATCAACCAGTAATGTAATAATCAACCGGCAATGTAATAATCAACCGGTAATGGAATAAGATGAAGATGATGGTGGTGATGATGATGAAGAGGAGAAATATGAGGAAGATTATTATCATGATGATGATGAATACAGATGATTATGACAAGATGATGAGGATAGTTGGGATGATCCGGAGGATAAGTTCGTGGAGGAAGATAAGGATGGTGATGATGGGAGGAGTAGGACGACTCTGATGAGGTAAATGAGAATGATGATGATGATAACCCCAAAATGATGATCATGATGAGGATAATGAGGATGAGTTCGGCGTGGACGACGACGACACCATACTCATCATCATCATCATCATCCTGATTTTGTCATAATCATCATAATCCTCCTCCTCCTTAACAACAACATCATAACCTGTTGATCATTATATTACCAGTTGATTATTACATTACCTGTTGATTATTACATTACCGGTTGTAACAATCATGGCGCGTTACGGGAGTGGGCGTAGATTATTGTGTGGATCTGGTTGAAACGTGTTCGGGACAGTAACGTGTTTAACCTTACGGAGGCACAGGTGTGACGTCATACTGTCCATACGTGGTCTGAAACACAAGCCTTACTAACGACGGCACCAGTACAGACAAATACGAGTCGCCACAACAAAGGAAGTGTTTACATGTGCACATATTGGTCAATGCCCCCATGGTGATAATTGTTAACTGCTTTCTAAGTACTCTTAATAATGTGTTCAGTATAAGTAGACTCTGTAGCACTTCAATCGTTTTGTCCAGTCGATCATTATGCCGAGTGTTTGATATATCACAACTGGCAAGACTATGACATGAGTGCAGCTCGTGACTGAATCATCGAGCCTTTGATCTTTCTCCAGCGTGGAACAACACTCATAGACCTACAACAGTTACCGTAATGTCGGTGGCTCTGAACAACAAAGAGACGATGACTATCTAATAGCCCGTCTAACTGAACCACGCATGAGATTAGTCTGATTAAAATACTGGAGTTACAATAACTTGATGTGGCATTAATTAATGATCTGGATAACTGACATTTAACGGGTTCAGCCGTGTGTTTAGACCCGGTACAAGTGCACTGCATGTATTGGCTTATAAGTAGCTATTGTAACCAGGTATTTCTCCCGGTGTCGCACACCTTTATCTACCGCTAAAGCCATATCAACTGCACTAATTAGTAGGCACCGTGATTATTACAGCTCAATGCTAAGCAACATTGCTAAAAGAGACTTAGCTAAACTCCGACGTGTGCAAACATTGCCTTGCACGTGTTGAACGCAGGGCGCTTCGTCTCTCACCATCGCTACCCCTACTTAAACAGTGTCATTGCTTTCCTATTGAATCAAATGTAAACTGTCCACTCTTACATACCGCGTACAAATCTACACAACATCCATTATATCTGTCTAGTCTCTTTTGAATATCCCCGGACATATCAGACCACTTCACACCAACTACGTGTTCCTAAAACTAAGCTTAACTTGGGCAAGGGTTCTTTTTCTGGAGCTATCTTCCGAATAAACTCAAGACATATTTTTTCAAAATGTCATTTCCGCCCTAAATCCTCGGCGGTCCTTCACTCTGATTATAACTTTTGTGGGTGTCTGTTCATGACGTCATACTTAACAATGCTGGTTTGTTGTCTCTGAGCTCGGTTTCTTGAGTATTTAGGCGCTATAGAAGTGTTAATATTATTAAGCAAATTACAACTTTCAAATAGAACCTTCTCCTTCGACTACTAAGCCCAAAGGTTGTGCATCTCGAAGGCTGACCTTGAGTTAGACGAGGATGTTCAAGCTGGTATGAACAACAGAACTAATCTGCAATCGTTCTGTGTGACAAGATCGGACGAACGCTCTGTATACATTCAAGATTGAGGCGAGTAAGCCGGAAGCTGGAAGACAGAGGCACCGTCCGTGAGAACGTGCCCGCTGATGTAACTGATATTACAGCCCGCATTGGATGAGGGCAATGTTGGAAGACAGAGGCACCGTCCGTGAGAACGTGTCCGCTGATATAACTGATATTACAGCCCGCATTGGATGAGGGCAATGTTGGTAGACAGAGGCGCCGTCCGTGAGAACGTGTCCGCTGATATAACTGATATTACAGCCCGCATTGGATGAGGGCAATGTTGGTAGACAAAGGCGCCGTCCGTGAGAACGTGCCCGCTGATGTAACTGATATCACAGCCCGCATTGGATGAGGGCAATGCTGGTAGACAGAGGCGCCGTCCGTGAGAACGTGCCCGCTGATGTAACTGATATCACAGCCCGCATTGGATGAGGGCAATGCTGGTAGACAGAGGCGCCGTCCGTGAGAACGTGCCCGCTGATGTAACTGATATCACAGCCCGCATTGGATGAGGGCAATGTTGGTAGACAGAGGTGCCGTCCGTGAGAACGTGCCCGCTGATATAACTGATATTACAGCCCGTATTGGATGAGGGCAATGTTGGTAGACAGAGGCGCCGTCCGTGAGAACGTGCCCGCTGATGTAACTGATATTACAGCCCGTATTGGATGAGGGCAATGTTGGTAGACAGAGGCGCCCTCCGTGAGAACGTGCCCGCTGATATAACTGGTGTAACAGCCCGTATTGGATGAGGCGATGTATCTGCTGTTCGTGGATCACTTGCTGCAGGAAATTGACACACGTCTATTAGTAGCTCATTATTAGTACGTGGCCCAGTATGTCACACCTCGACAGTACCTCACACCTCGACAGTACCTCACACCTCGACAGCGAGTGAATCTGACACTAGATTGTCCTGCCCTGTGATCTACGTCAGCTATAACATGGAAGGCAAGATAGGAGATGGTGAATGTCGCAGAGAGAACCAACACACTCGGGGACACCATACAGGAGAGACCCAACACACTCGGGGACACGATACAGGAGAGACCCAACACACTCGGGGACACGATACAGGAGAGACCCAACACACTCGAGGACACCATACAGGAGAGACCCAACACACTCGAGGACACAATACAGGAGAGACCCAACACACTCGGGGACACGATACAGGAGAGACCCAACACACTCGAGGACACAATACAGGAGAGACCCAACACACTCGGGGACACCATACAGGAGAGACCCAACACACTCGAGGACACAATACAGGAGAGACCCAACACACTCGGGGACACAATACAGGAGAGACCCAACACACTCGGGGACACGATACAGGAGAGACCCAACACACTCGGGGACACGATACAGGAGAGACCCAACACACTCGGGGACACGATACAGGAGAGACCCAACACACTCGGGGACACGATACAGGAGAGACCCAACACACTCGGGGATGAGGGCAATGTTGGAAGACAGAGGCACCGTCCGTGAGAACGTGTCCGCTGATATAACTGATATTACAGCCCGCATTGGATGAGGGCAATGTTGGTAGACAGAGGCGCCGTCCGTGAGAACGTGTCCGCTGATATAACTGATATTACAGCCCGCATTGGATGAGGGCAATGTTGGTAGACAAAGGCGCCGTCCGTGAGAACGTGCCCGCTGATGTAACTGATATCACAGCCCGCATTGGATGAGGGCAATGCTGGTAGACAGAGGCGCCGTCCGTGAGAACGTGCCCGCTGATGTAACTGATATCACAGCCCGCATTGGATGAGGGCAATGCTGGTAGACAGAGGCGCCGTCCGTGAGAACGTGCCCGCTGATGTAACTGATATCACAGCCCGCATTGGATGAGGGCAATGTTGGTAGACAGAGGTGCCGTCCGTGAGAACGTGCCCGCTGATATAACTGATATTACAGCCCGTATTGGATGAGGGCAATGTTGGTAGACAGAGGCGCCGTCCGAGAGAACGTGCCCGCTGATGTAACTGATATTACAGCCCGTATTGGATGAGGGCAATGTTGGTAGACAGAGGCGCCCTCCGTGAGAACGTGCCCGCTGATATAACTGGTGTAACAGCCCGTATTGGATGAGGCGATGTATCTGCTGTTCGTGGATCACTTGCTGCAGGAAATTGACACACGTCTATTAGTAGCTCATTATTAGTACGTGGCCCAGTATGTCACACCTCGACAGTACCTCACACCTCGACAGTACCTCACACCTCGACAGCGAGTGAATCTGACACTAGATTGTCCTGCCCTGTGATCTACGTCAGCTATAACATGGAAGGCAAGATAGGAGATGGTGAATGTCGCAGAGAGAACCAACACACTCGGGGACACCATACAGGAGAGACCCAACACACTCGGGGACACGATACAGGAGAGACCCAACACACTCGGGGACACGATACAGGAGAGACCCAACACACTCGAGGACACCATACAGGAGAGACCCAACACACTCGAGGACACAATACAGGAGATACCCAACACACTCGGGGACACGATACAGGAGAGACCCAACACACTCGAGGACACAATACAGGAGAGACCCAACACACTCGGGGACACCATACAGGAGAGACCCAACACACTCGAGGACACAATACAGGAGAGACCCAACACACTCGGGGACACAATACAGGAGAGACCCAACACACTCGGGGACACGATACAGGAGAGACCCAACACACTCGGGGACACGATACAGGAGAGACCCAACACACTCGGGGACACGATACAGGAGAGACCCAACACACTCGGGGACACGATACAGGAGAGACCCAACACACTCGGGGACACGATACAGGAGAGACCCAACACACTCGGGGACACGATACAGGAGAGACCCAACACACTCGGGGACACGATACAGGAAGTCAATCCTGTCCTGTATCCTGCTGGTGATGTCTGTCTCGACAGCCACAGCAAAGCAGTCATTTAGTACCACCCGACGCCACGGTGAGAACTGAGCGCTTGTCGGGATTGGCTCTTACGTATGTCCACAAGGACAAGACGATGGATGCAGAACACATCATCCACCAGTTCAGTCATTTAGCGCTAACATTCCGCACAAATGAAGGAGAGGGCAGTAACCTTACCGAAGCATTACCATTGCCTACATATGTGTTCTTGGCATATGACTAAATAGCTTCTACTATCGTAAGGGGTTTGCGTTTGTCAATTAATATCATTATCGGGATTGGTTCTAAGTACATAATTTATTGTCATAATAGTACAAGTTTTCCAATGATTTTGAATGATATTGTAGTACATGTACATGCATTGTAGTACATGTACATGCATTGTAGTACATGTACATGTATTGTAGTATATGTACATGCATTGTAGTACATGTACATGTATTGTAGTATATGTACATGTATTGTAGTACATGTACATGCATTGTAGTACATGTACATGTATTGTAGTACATGTACATGCATTGTAGTACATGTACATGTATTGTAGTACATGTACATGCATTGTAATACATGTACATGCATTGTAGTATATGTACATGTATTGTAGTACATTTACATGTATTGTAGTAAATGTACATGCATTGTAGTACATGTACATGTATTGTAGTATATTTACATGCATTATAGTACATGTACATGTATTGTAGTACATGTACATGTATTGTAGTATATGTATTGTAGTACATGTACATGCATTGTAGTACATGTACATGTATTGTAGTACACGTACATGCATTGTAGTACATGTACATGTATTGTAGTACATGTACATGTATTGCAGTACATGTACATGTATTGTAGTACATGTACATGTATTGCAGTACGTGTACATGCATTGTAGTACATGTACATGTATTGTAGTACATGTACATGTATTGCAGTACGTGTACATGCGTTGCGATAATGCTTCACTAACTGTTGTAACTAATTGTGCTATTGCATAGTAAACAAGTCATTGAAGCATGTAAACAATCTTAATAAACTGCAAAATCCTAGCACATTAAAACTAATCTTTGGTTTATGTACTGAAGGTTCACATTCACCTTACAACACATCACACTACCAGGGATGAGTGTCGAGTAGATGGATCATGTTTTTTCTGGATCAGCCGTGTGTTTAGACTCGGTACAAGTGCACTGTGTGTATTGGCTTATATGTAGCCAGGGGCATTCGCAGGATGATTTTTTCCAGAGGGGGCAACAAATTCTGCTGTCTGATTTCGACCAGACATCTTTACACTTACCAAAATGTCTACTTTCGGTTAACAATAGAAAGATGAGAAAGTTGAAAATAATATGGCTGTGGCTGGTCAGGCCACAACATGATAATTGTATTTGACTGTAGCGACACCTATCACTAAACATGAAAGAATCTGCTATGTTAGAACGCGACCGGTGTTTTCTTTACATTTGATATGTCTGCAGTATGTACTTGGCCTAGACTATGCATTCAAACCTTACGATGTGATTGTCGATGACGACTAGGTTTAAAGACAGTAATTAGAGGCCACCCATTTACCGCGCCATTCAAAAGGGAACACGCGTTGGTCCAGAACAGATCGCAGTGTTGATGCACCGAACGTTGCAGAGAGAATGATTACCTGGGGCACTTAATTACTACACACGCTGCCGCTAACGGCCAAGCTGTACACATTTAAACTGAACTGGTGTACAAAAGAATGATCGTACCCGTCAACTTCAATTAATTTGCTATAGGCCCTACATCAGCGACGTAGGTGCATCCGTACTCACACATGATACTGTCAAATCGTGTATTTATAGCCGGGTTCTTTCAATAATGGCCTAAACGAGTTCTTGTGATTTGTGTGGATTAATGACGCCGTATTAATGCCGTGATCGTCGCAGTGATAACACGTCTTAGTGCAATAATACGAACGTACACCAGTGGTGTGCTTATGGGGGGATGGCACTGGGCCATGCCCCCCGTACACCAGTGTTGTAAATGTGCAACAACAGGCTGAGTCCTGCATAGAAATAACAAAGACGAGAACGTTAGGTAATTTTACAGGAGGTTACAAGTCGTGGCACAAAACGACACACACCAGAGGGGCACAGAATGTATGATTGTGCGTTGATCGCTGAACGGATCATTTAGGACAACGTTGTACAAACAAACATAGACACGTGAACTTTACTGTTACTGCGTTAACCGAGAGTTCTAACAGTAATTATTTCCTCATCCCTGTAAAACACCAGGTTAGTATTTCGTTCCGATGCCTTGTCGTAAGAAAATACTTAACGTTTTGACAACAAGGCCACGTAACACCCGGGCAGTGGTGGTGCATCGCAACAACATTGTAAATGAATAGGGGAGACCGGTGCTAGTCCGCCCCCTTAGACACTCTAATAGATCTGGAGACTGTATTTGTAGAGCTAGATGATCAGTTTCGGCCTTAAATTTAACGCAAATATCTTGCCCACATTTGTGCTATCAATAAATGGCAAAACCGTTACAAGACAATATTCAAATCTGACTCTTAGTAGATCTACCCAAGTATGGGCAGGTCCGCTCATGGGCCGGGGCAAGTTCGCCCAACATGTACTTTAAGCAGCAAATACACAAGAACAGTGCAGTTTTGTCTTATTTTTATGTCAAAAAACGTCATGTTTGTGACAGACATTTTGTTAAAAACATAAAATCCTCACACATCTGTTTTATCTATGAAATAAACCAGGCAAACAAGAAGACAAGGTTTGGCACTGCATCGGCTAGAAAATGGTGAAATCAAAATCTGGCTTCATCACTTTTTTTGACTAGAAAATAACACTAAACTGGACAATTGGAAGTCTTAATAAGAGTGCATGGTAGTGGGTTTTTATTCACAAGTGATCCTGAGCATTTTACATCAGATATCCTAGGGACGAACTTGCCCCGCGGCACATAGGCGGACGTGCCCCAACACAGAGATATATTTGGTGGGGGCAACTAAATATCACTGACAGAGCAACAACGTAAGGTCCAAACAATAGCTCTGACATAAGGGCTTTACTCAGCACTCTGAATGTCTAACCAATACCACTTATAACTACTGAAATTTGATCGAAACCAAAAAAATTACTTTCAGTCACCAAAATCAGTTTTCTAGCTCACAACTTTCCAGCCAGTAACTCGTGGACGCCAGTTTCCCGCTGCATGTATTTTTTGATGATCATGTGACTTAGTCGTGTGACCGAAATTAATAAATTCTGCAAAGGCACATAACAAAAGCCGGTTGGTGGACTTGCCCCGGGGGCGGACTAGCCCCGGTCTCCCCTATGTAGACAGTCTTTGTGGCTCAGGTGTGGCTTTGGCTGATATCATCCAAATGTAAATGGTTTAGCCCCACGGGTTCAGTGACGCAGTGAGAGTAAGCGTAGCTGCACGGGCTCAGTGGCGCAGTGGGAGTAAGCGTAGCCGCACGGGCTCTGTGGCGCAGTTGGAGTAAGCGTAGCCGCACGGGCTCAGTGGCGCAGTGGGAGTAAGCGTAGCCACACGGGCTCAGTGGCGCAGTGAGAGTAAGCGTAGCCGCACGGGCTCAGTGACGCAGTGGGAGTAAGCGTAGCCACACGGGCTCAGTGGCGCAGTGGGAGTAAGCGTAGCCGCACGGGCTCAGTGACGCAGTGGGAGTAAGCGTAGCCACACGGGCTCAGTGGCGCAGTGGGAGTAAGCGTAGCCGCACGGGCTCAGTGACGCAGTGGGAGTAAGCGTAGCCACACGGGTTCAGTGACGCAGTGAGAGTAAGCGTAGCCGCACGGGTTCAGTGACGCAGTGGGAGTAAGCGTAGCCACACGGGCTCAGTGGCGCAGTGAGAGTAAGCGTAGCCGCACGGGCTCAGTGATGCAGTGGGAGTAAGCGTAGCCACACGGGCTCAGTTGCGCAGTGGGAGTAAGCGTAGCCGCACGGGCTCAGTGGCGCAGTGGGAGTAAGCGTAGCCACACGGGCTCAGTGGCACAGTGAGAGTAAGCGTAGCCGCACGGGCTCAGTGGCGCAGTGGGAGTAAGCGTAGCCGCACGGGCTCAGTGACGCAGTGGGAGTAAGCGTAGTCCCACGGGCTCAGTGACGCAGTGGGGGTAAGCGTAGTCCCACGGGCTCAGTGACGCAGTGAGAGTAAGCGTAGTCCCACGGGCTCAGTGACGCAGTGAGAGTAAGCGTAGCCCCACGGGCTCAGTGGCGCAGTGAGAGTAAGCGTAGTCCCACGGGCTCAGTGACGCAGTGAGAGTAAGCGTAGTCCCACGGGCTCAGTGACGCAGTGAGAGTAAGCGTAGCCCCACGGGCTCAGTGGCGCAGTGAGAGTAAGCGTAGCCGCTGGCTAAACTCCACAGAGGCATGATTGGATTCACTGATTTTCAGGTAGCAATTTGTAATGAAACAATCCCGTTTCGGTCACACTGCTCTAACATCATATTACAACTAAAGTTACGTGTTAAATCGTTATAACTAAAATGATTATTGTAGTGATTATGCTGCTATCGTGACACTAGCTGGAATCCTATGAATGTACCAGGGCAACGCTCACAGGTTCCTCGTACACGTGGTGACCGTCATTGAGCAATAATGTGGCCTTTCACACAAAATACGATTTTTAACCAACAATATCATCAAACTGGCGACTATCTTATATATTTACGGTGACAATATAATTCTGAAATGTTCATATTCAACTGTTTTGAAATGATTGACGTTATATGCTATCAATTTTCGAAGACACATGCTACATATATACACGCACGCACGCACGCACGCACGCACGCACGCACGCACGCACGCACGCACGCACGAACGCACGCATGCACGCACGCACGCACAAACCGATTAGGTATACTTATTGTTATAAATAGTATTGAGTACATTTACTCTCCAAATTATCAATAATTTTCCCACATAATTAACCGGTATACTTAAGCCTGACATGTATTAATACAGACCTACCGTGTCAGTTGACAACCTGTCTTCTCTGTTTGATATGTTCGCTCTACAAGTGCGTGTGTTCGATCATGCGGGTTGACTGATACTGAACTGACATATGCCACACTTGCGGGGTTCACGGTCGACTGCACATGAACACAAGGACGGTCGACTGCGCATGAACACAAGGACGGTTGGAATACAAATAGCAAACGACGCATTGTAATCTGCATGTTTTAATCCAACAATTCAGCTCGATGTGTGCGATAGAGAGGATTTAGCATTGTGAACTACATTAAGGATCCCAGCCGAGGAATACTTGAGAATGTTCAGGCCACGCGCCTTGTCATATGCGGGGACACGGTTATGTCTGTCACACGCTTGATTGTACCCGGGGACACTTAAGAATGTTCGTCATATGCCTGACCATACGCAGGGACATTTAAGAATATGTGTCACACGCCTGGCCTTATACGGGATTACATATAATTGAGAATGGCCGTACTCAAAAACAAGAAACAATGTCTATGTTACATGCCTGGTCATACAATGGAACACACCCCGTCAAATGTTGGTAGTGCAATGACAGTGGCAATGACATCTTCGTGCCACACGTACACGGGACACTTGAGAATGTCTGTCACACGCTAAGTCATACAAGCGGACACTTCAGAATGTCTGTCATACACCAGACCATACACAAGGACACTTGAGAGTGTCTGTCACACGTCAGGCCATACACGTGGACATTTGAGAATGTTTGTCATACGCCAAGCCATACACGAGGACATTTGAGAATGTTTGTCACATGCCAAGTCATAGCGGGACATTTGAGAATGTTTGTCAAACGCCAGGCCATACAAGGGGACATTGAGAATGTATGTCACACGCCTGACCATACACGTGGACATTTGAGAATGTTTGTCACACGCCTAGCCATACCATACTGGGGACATTTGAGTATGCTTGGCACACGCCAGGCCATACAAGGGGACATTGAGAATGTATGTCACACGCCTGACCATACATGGGGACACTTGAGAATGCCTGTCACATGCCTAACCATACACGTAGACATTTGAGAATGTTTGTCACATGCCTGGCCACACACAGGGACACTTGAGAATGTCTGTCAAACGCCTGGCCATGCACGGGGACACATGATAATGTCTGTTACATGCCTGGCCATACACGGGGATACTTGAGAATTTCTGTCACACACCAGGCCATACACGGGGACACTTAAGACTATCACACGCCTGACCATACCCGGGGATACTTGAGAATGTCTGTCACACGCCTGACCATACACTTAAGAGTGCCTATCACACGCGTGACAGTACACTAGGACATTTGGGAATGCTTTTCTGTCGTAAACGAGGGTATTTGAGAATATCTTTCGCCCACTTGGCTGCACTGCACGCTCACGAATGTAAGCGCGTTTCAACCAGCGGACAGACATGCCGAGTGTTTAATTCGTAATGAAATTATAAAGTGTCCATGGTTCACGGACTTAAACATTATGCTGAAGGAAAATGCAGCATTGGAAGAGGTAGACAGTTTGTTGGGAAATCTTTTTAAGGGCATTTGTCATCAAATAACTTAAGGTATTGTACTCGTGCCGAAACACGTCTCTGTGTACAAATGGCTGACTTGAACAAAGGGTGTGCACATTTAGAAATACACAGAACAACGCAATTCTACACGGTCAACTACTGCTGCCACCTGTTGACCATTTCACATTAGAAGCAGATTGCCTATAAATCCTATGCAACAGGACAACGAATCACATATTCGGTCAAGTAAAAGAAAATACAAGTAATAATTTATTCGATTAAAGATTTAATTTTTAATACGTCATGACAAATCTACTAATGTCACACAACGCTTGACAAAAGTTTACATGTGAATCTCACCTAAATTAGAAAGCGTAATAATACACTTATATAGCGCCTGTGTCCCCAAGAACCTGAGCTCAGAGGCGCAACAAACCAGAATCATTAATCATTATCATGAGTTTTTTTAAGCTATAGGTTCGGATTATTTCAAAGTGATAGAGGGTTCATTCCAGACCCTAGGTGCATACGACTGAACTCAATGCTTTAACAGCCTCAAGCAAAAACGCCTTAGGCAAAATTCCAATCATTCAAAACCTTACAACAAAACATCATCAAACCACAATCGGACGTTCCGCTTTCTTTGAAACTGATCTTTCTCAAGACATTGTTTGTATTTTTCAGAATGTTTCACTTGGAAAGAATACCAGACGGAGGTAATTACCATGTACATACATGTACGGGCAATGTATGTACATGTACGGGCAATGTACGTACATGTACGGGCAATGTACGTATGCACTCTACCACAGCTTTAGTTCACATGTGTGTATTTTGCGCCGAATCCCACAGCACAAATCTAGGGTCACGAACTGGGGATTACGTGACTACGTACTATAATACATGTACATTTGAAATGCTCTCTTTGATAAACACGGGCCCAGCTACCGCCGTCGTTTCAAGTTGGGTTGCGGAGTTTGACCGGTGATTTGTAGCGACACCACGGCCACGACGTGTCCACTATGAGGTCAAACAACGTTGACCATTCTTTCTTTGTCGCCCGTTCACTGATTTAGTTTCTGAATACTACGTCAATCCAATTGTCTGAATACGACGTGAATCAAAGTTTCTGAATACAAATTTATATCCGACTAGCTGAATTCTAAGGAATATGCCTTCCCAAATATAGACGTTCATTACTGGGCCTATATGCGAAGTTCAATAACCAAGAGGATTAAACGTAGATCTCGTGAGCAGGGACAATATGAGCGCGTGTAAATCCTCGCATCGAAAGATCACACGGTGTTAAGACATTGTATGCAGATATCATACATTTTGTTCATTCGTGTAAGGAGGCTAACTAAAGCTGCGAATTTTCCATATGCCACAAAAGAAAGTAGAAAAACCCGGTTTGCAAATTAATGCAACAATAATTGAATATGTAAATAACTTCAACTTTTTAGGTATCACAATAAACAATCACTTAAATTGTGACAGTCACATAAACAAAGTAGCTAACAAAGTATATAAAATCACTGGAATTCTAAATAAACTGAAACATTTCTACCATAGCATATTCTACGGACAATGTACAACATAAATTAAGTATATTAGCATGGGGTTATCGATTATGGTATATTGGCATGGGGTTATCGATTATGGTATATTGGCATGGGGTTATCGAGCTCAAAGAATTTTAAACTTAAAAAGCAATTCGAATAATCACGTCAGGCAAATATAATGCACATGCTGAACCTATTTATAAAGAGCTTAAATTGTTGAAAATCAGTGACACCTATAAACTTCAAGAACTTAAATTCTATCATAAATAAAAAATAAACAACCACCAGAATATTTTAATAACATGCCTTATACCCAAACTTCTAAAATACACCAGTAGGCTATGACACACGACAGCAAAATCACCTGTTTATATCCAGAAATAATCATGTGTTTATAAATAAATGTATTATATACAACTAGACTGTTAACAGTCGTCCAGATAATATTACTGAATACGTTCATACTCATAGCCTATATGGCTTTTCCATGTACGTAAAACAATACTTTCTTTGTAATTATGCATACAACTGTGAGATACCTAACTGTTATATTTACCGATATCATATAGTCATTTATATAGTATACATTTATATTTTGTATATGGCTAATTATATATTTTACACGCCGATAACGAGTTAATGACCCAGATTATTATTATTAGTAGTAGTATTTTTGCTTAATATAAATATATTAGTATTTTTATGGTTTTGTATATCTACGGTGGCTGCCATGCTAGCGACATGTTATGTCTTAATGGTGGTGTGGTGTATCAACACAGGTCTTTGTGATGCGCCTAGTGCTGTTGTGTAGTGTGTATTATGTAGTTCTTGCTTCATACTCTCGCTTTCAGCTGCAGCTGCCAGACAGTTCCTTGTAGTGAAAAGGGAGCCGAGTGCGTAAGCCTCCCTTGCTGGTACATAGCCTCTCCATAGACAAGACTCTAGCACAACCTCCTCGTGGTACACTGCGGATACTGGTACCCTGCGGCCCCAGGCAAATGTGCTAGAGATCTCGGAGCAGATTGGAGCCCCAGAGGTGTCGTGTGCAGGGCCCACCGGCGAGTGGATACGTCCCGACAGTCACCATTCCAATCCCCAACTATGGGTAAATAGTCAGTGTCGGGCAGCAGCGATGCTCGTATCTGGTGCTGGCGGAAGAGTCAACTTACCTTGACCAAAGGTGACGCTTTGTCAGTATTACCAACTGCTAATTCACCACATGTGTTAAGTAGGGAGCTACCCCGTATTGGCACATAGTTGATGTATTTGTAAAAGGAAGAACTGTCACCTGATTGCAAGATGGTTCGCTCCCTACTGTTAACAAATTGCTGGACAGCTAGCATATGTTCGTCTTGCGAGGCATTCCATTTGCACATACCGTTAGGAAGAGTTTACATTTCGATAGGCGGTTACATTTAGTGCGAAGTTGTGCGCTTTTTATTTTGCTCAGATTCGATATCTGCATATTATCGCCGCCATTTTCATACCGGAGGTGAATTTGCACCATAAATGACTCATCTAGTCGCGTATATGTTACGTCATTGTAGTCGCTACGTCACATTGGTGCCCACTATCTGAAGGTAAGTGACAGGTAAGAACGGACGCGTTATTTTCATGCTCCCAAAATGTTAACCGTTTCTGCAACATTTTACACGACTGTCGCCAGTGTCGGTTTCTGTTTATCTAATAAGAATATGTTACTATCCTGACCAACCTCCACCACCTCCAACGAGACTCATTAATAGACCCAGAACTGAAGTGAAGAACCTCGAGCACGGTGATGGAGTCTGCCTCAGTTATCTAATAGTAAGATCCATCCAGAGCGTGTGCGTTAATTTATGTGTGCGCAGCCACACAAGTTTAGTCGTAGCCCGGATGGCATACCATCCGTTGTACTTAAATGTCTTTCGTATGAACTGTGTACTCCAGTGTATATTATTTTCAAAATGTCACTCTGGAAATCGGCGGATATCACCCCTGTTTATAAGAAAGATGCATCGCAGGCATGTAATTACCGCCTTAATAGCATACTACCAGCTATGTGCCGTTTGTTTGAACGAATACTGGCTGACAACATAAATTATCATATGTACCAAAATCATATAATCACAGATGCTCAATACAGTTTTGTCAAAGGGTGATCCACAGAGCTGCAGCTACTGAGCTACAGTAGTTTGTGGGTTAAGGCTGTAGACTCAAAACGGTTCGTTGAAACGGTGTACATCGACTTTTCCAAAGCGCTTGATACGGTACCTCATCTTAAATTATTATGCAAATTACCCACGTATGGAATATATGGCAACATTTTGCAATGGTTCACCAGTTTCTTAAGCAATCACAAACAACGGGTTAAAATAGGTTAAACATGTTCTGGTTATACTGATGTCTCGGCTGGCGTCCCGCAAGGCTCGCGCACCGGTCCCCTACTATTTATACTGTATATAAGCGATTTACCTGACGAACGTTTGACCGCTAACACTAGTGTATTGTACTCTGAAAATATGACTATTTCTGTAGGTCGCTTAAGTTAACTAGTAGCACACTAAGTTACACAAAGAAATAAGGTAAATGCATGTCTATGGACTATATAATTATACAGGAATAGTAAGACGCCAACGGCGTGAGCTGTCAAATTCACAAAGAAGCGTGATATATGCTTATATGACCTTACCATGTCGCACCTCTTGGCTGTTCTTACTGCCGTTTACTAGTTCTAATACATCCATTACTTAAAATAACAATTGTGAATATATAGGCCCACATTACATTAGTGAATTACATAACTAAATCTGCGTCCCATTTTCCCCGGATCAGAATCCCGTTTTGCCCGTACATGCGGGTAAAATGGGATATCTGAGGGTAAAATGGGATAGTCCCCATTTACCAAACATTAATGGTGTCAAAAAAAAACAATATCACGCCTTGTTGTGCTTTGGTGTATTAGGCAGATACACAACAAACTGTTTCCCTGTTGTGCAAAATGTGGGTGCGGCAAACAGCGGAACGTTAACTGTCCCGTTTTGCCCGGGTTTCCACTACAGTGCACTCCCATTTACGTATCATGACCGTGATCCTTTCTTTCATTAGAGTCTAGGCCATCGGCCAATTACTGGTGTTGCGCTGCTGTCGGATGACATTGGGACTATTACCCCTAGCGGATATTTTAGGCGCTCCCTAGTGGGAACATTTATACTCAAATTCGACAGAAACGTTGTGCGATGGATGTTACTTAGGTATCAAACGCCATGACAAACCGTAATAGATGGAAGGAATTCGTCATGTGACGTAAGCAGAATGGTAAGTATTGTCAAGCTATTTGCCGGCACTTGCATAAGCTTACTTCGTTTCAATGACATGTTAATTTTATTGTGATTTTTATTAAAAAAAGTAGACGATATCTTACGTAGACAGTGTAATTATATTATCCGAATGTATCATACCATACCAACTCAACTATTGCCACACGGTCACAGATGCATATTGGGTAAGATAAAATAAACTATTTATTTCAGACAAAAATGTACATTAAGTCCATTGTAAAAAAAATAAATGCATGGATATACAATCACAAGTTGTAAAAGATTACAAAATATAGTATGTTATGTGCAAAACAGAAATGGTGTAATATATATATATATATACATGCATATACGCACGCACGCACGCACGCACGCACGCACGCACGCACGCACGCACGCACGCACGCACGCACGCACGCACGCACACACACACACACACACACACACACACACACACACACACACACACACATAACTACAACTAACAGTACACAGTATAAATAAATGTGTGGAAGTCGATACTCTCCTCATTAGACTGTACATATATGTACTAAAACGAACGAGTTTTACAGAACATTTCACAACTGTGTGTGATGAATAAACAATTGAGGCTAACTATAAAATCCTAAAACTATCAAACCATGGAACTATTTTAATCCACAAAGTATGCCAACTGAATTATATTCTACTACTTTCAAGAAATGTTAATGTAGGAAATGTGTAAACTACCTTTTCTTTTAGAACAGTTTTGGTTTTTGACTGCTCTCTTCACCATTAATGCTCTCTTCACCATTAATGCTCTCTTCACCATTAATGCTCTCTTCACCATTAATGCTCTCTTCACCATTAATGCTAAGAGAATGTTGAGAATGCTGCAAGTAAAAAACACGTGCTAAGGGCAAGGTGTGTTGTACCACCAGAGATTTGATGCATTACTTTGGTGACAGATACAGCTCCTTTGTGAGCATGGACACAATTGACGGGATCTCTTTCTTCTGGCTCATCTGTTTGTTTCTTGTACTTGATTGGAACTCATAGGCGACAACGCGGTTGACCTTGGTAAGCAGTGCCATGATTTCTAACCTATGGCTGCCATTACGAAAGACTCGATATAACGCCTGGATGAACCATGAGCCGTCGGCACCATTGCGCCAAGAGTAGTAGCCTAAAACACACAAACACGGACAGTTAAGCAGTGCCAATTAAAAAAAATTTTTAGCACAGCGTTTGTCAACTTGCAAAATATTTTGACCAGTCTGTTTCAAAAATGAATTGATTGATAACCCTACAATGATATAATCTCTGCCTTCATGTTTTACATTTACATGTTTTACTTATAAACATATATATATTATATATATATATATTCACTTGTAAATTAAATATATATATATATGTATATATATATGTATATATATATATATATATATATATATATATATATATATATATATATATATATATATATATATATAGCAGTCCCCGACCAGCCACAAACTTCCTATAGCAACGGAAGGAAATAGAATCTATCGTACTGAGCAGCAGCGGTACGATTAGTGGATGAGCCAACGGTAGACTTATGTATACTCTAGTCTCACGCATAGTCTAGGGCATTGTGGAAACCCCATACATGTCCTGGACACTGCACTAGAGAAGGCAACGGGAAACCACTCTAGTAAAACATCCCAAGACAACAACCATGATAGCAAAGAAAGGAGAAATCGATATAGGGCTGGAAAATGAGACCCCCAGGATGGAAGGCTCTAATTTAGATACTGGGGAAGGGCGAACTACTGCTGCAAGTACATGCAGCAAAAATGAAGCCGGTGTGCTAAAACCGCAAGGAGGGACATTGGCCGATGACGCTACAACGGAAAGAACAGTGGTTAGCCATAGAAATCTGAGAGAAGTGATGAGAATTGGGACCTGGAATGTGAGGAGCATGAACCAGGGAAAACTGGACATTGTGAAAAGAGAGATGGAAAGGACTGGTGTACATATGATGGGGTTGAGCGAAATGAAGTGGACGGGGATGGGACACTTCAAGACGGATGACTACGAGGTTTACTACTGTGGACAAGATACTCGGAGGCGGAATGGGGTAGCTTTCATTTGCACGGACGAACTGAAGCGATGTGTACTGGGCTTCAACACGATCAGTGACAGGGTAATAACGATACGATTACAATGCAAACCAGTAAATATGACTGTGATCCAAATATATGCGCCAACATCAACGGCAGAAGATGAAGAGATATAACATTTCTATGAGATGGTGCAGAAAGTGGTGGATGAAACACCAAAAGGGGATGTGCTGCACGTGAATGGGGATTGGAATGCTAAAGTAGGTGACGAAGAGACAACCGGCACAACCGGGAGATTCGGATTAGGAGAACGAAATGAACGAGGAGATCGGCTTGTGGAATTCTGCAACCTGAATGGCTTTGTGATCATGAACACGTTTTTCAAGTTACATGCAAGGAGGCTGTATATTTGGAGATCGCCGGATAAAGCCACCAGGAATCAAATTGATTACATAATGTGTACAACGAGATGGAGAAGTTCGGTAAGGAGGGTAACAACTCTGCCTGGAGCCGACTGCGGAACCGACCATAACTTGCTCATAGCAGACGTCAAGATCAAACTCAAACGGATCAAAAGGACAAAACAACCGGCGAAATATGATGTGGAAAACATCGGAGATGAGTATACTGTGGAAGTAAAGCACAGGTTCAGTGGACTTCAACTGGTGGACAGAGAACCTGACGAACTATGGAATGACATTAAAGAAATAGTAAAAGACACAGCAGACAAAAAGGTCCCAAAAGCCAAGAGGAAGAAAGTCACAAAATGGCTATCCGATGAAGCAATGAAAATCGCAGATGAACGAAGAAAAGCGAGAAATAAAGGAGCCGATGAAAAATATAGAATATTGAATGCGGCTTTCCAGAGGAGAGCAAGGAAGGACAAAGAAATGAGCATACAAGAGAAATGCAGACAAATAGAAGAAAGTAACAGGATGGGGAGAACAAGAGATCTCTTCAAGGAAATTAGACACATCACAGGGTCCCTCAATGCAAGATGTGGAGCCATAAAATCGAGCCCAGGAAAGGTAGTCACAGAAGACAAAGAGGTAAAAGAAAGATGGCAGCAGTATACGGAAGGACTATACAGAAGAGATCCTAACGTAAATGACACCTTCATTGAGACTGTATATGAGGACGAACCAGAAGTGTTGGAGTCAGAGATAAAGGACGCACTATGACACATATCAAATAGGAAAGCAGCTGGAATTGATGACATCCCGATAGAACTACTAAAAGCAGGAGGAGAGGAAGCGGTAAAAGTCTTGACCAACTTGTGCAACTGTGTATGGAAGAAGAAGGAATGGCCATCAGAGTGGAAAAAATCAGTGTATGTCCCGATCTACAAGAAAGGAGACAAGAAGGAATGTGGAAATTATCACACAATTGCCTTGATCTTGCACGCAAGCAAGGTACTCTTGAGAGTACTACAAAAAAGGTTGGAGGTGTTCCTGATACCAGAACTTCCGATCAAGCAAGCTGGTTTCAGAAGAGGAAGATGAACGAGGGACCACATTGCAAATTTGAGATGGATGATGGAAAGAGCCAGAGAACATCAGCGAGACCTGTATATATGCTTCATAGACTACAAGAAGGCTTTCGACTGTGTAGACCATGAGAGAATGTGGATCATCCTGAAGGACATGGGGGTACCTATACATTTAGTAGTGCTACTGAGAAACCTGCATGCAAACCAGAAAGCGACAGTCAGAACAGAGTTCGGAGAGACGGAACAGTTCGATATCGGGAAAGGTGTGAGACAGGGCTGCATCCTGTCTCCTTTGCTATTCAACATATACGCAGAGAATATAATGAGAGATGTCTTGGACAAATGGGAGGGCGGGGTCGACATAGGAGGAAGGGTGATAACGAATCTGAGATACACAGACGACACAACTCTAATCGCAGGAACAAAGGAGGACCTGACAGAAATCATGGAAAGAGTAAGGAAAACAAGCGAGAAAGCAGGCCTATATCTGAATGTTTTAAAGACGAAGGTCATGAATACTGCAGATATTGGAGAGGTGGCAGTGGACGGAAAAACCGTGGAGGTGGTAACGAAATTTGTATTTCTAGGAGCATTGATCACCAAAGATGGACTATGCGACAAAGAGATACGCAGAAGAATTGCAATGGGAAAAGCCGCAATGGGAGGACTAACAACAGTATGGAAAGACAGAGGGATTACGCTTCAGACTAAAGTGAAACTGGTGAAGGCCTTGGTATTCCCAATTGTATTGTATGGAGCGGAGACTTGGACGATGAGAAAAACCGAGAGGAAGAAAATAGACGCATTTGAGCTGTGGTGCTGGAGACGAGTGATGAGAGTGTCATGGATGGAGAGAAAAACAAACGTATGGGTGTTCGAAAACGTCAAACCAAAATGGACACTGGAATCAAGGGTGATAAAGGCGGCATTAAGCTATTTTGGACATGTGGTGAGAAAAGAACGTGGAATGGAGAATGATGTGATGCTTGGGGGAATGAGAGGGAAAAGAAGGCGAGGGAGACCAAGAACAAAATGGCTAGACACTATCAAAGACGTAAAGGGCCCCTCTATTAACATTATGAGACGGGACGCCAGAGAGCGAGTGGAATGGAGAGGAGCTACCGCGGCTGTCGCCAGGGGTCGGACACGACTCGACGGCACAAGGTGACAAGGTGATATATATACGTATATATATATATATTATATATATATATATATATATATATATATATTCACTTGTAAATTATCATTGGGATTTAAAAAAAAAAATTTGGGTTGGCAGTGTTGTAATATGTAATACTATACTTGTAGATTCCTGGTATATTTTTATACCTTGCTTCTTGTTCAACGTAGATTTAGTTTAAGGTAACTTACTTTTACATTGTTATTAAAGATCACTTCCAAAGTATTAACCATCAGACATGGTGTAACTGGAGATGATCAGGAGCTATCACGTACCAGGAGCTGTCGAGTATGCATAGAGGAAGTCTGCCTCTTCCGGGATGCGATAGATTTTCGGGGATGATCCTTCTCCAGAATCAGCCACCTCAACACCTTCATCCATTTTCATACCGCGACAAGCCTAGTGCACAACATATGTAGCAACACAACACGACTAGCAAGGCTTTCAGAACTATCTCAACGAAGGGTGAAATGGATATATTTGAATAATGAGCAGTATACTTAACAACTAGAAAGTATATATGTGGTTCAATGTGTGCATGTGTGCATGCTTGGACTGAGATTAACTGTGCAAAGGAGATTAAGTGGAACTGTTTTAAATGTTGAATAATTATTCTAATATTGCTAGAACTATTGGTAGAACACTATATATATTTATAAAAGGAAACGTGTTCTTTGCAAACAAGAAATTACTCTTAATATAGATTGTAAATGATCAGAACAAATTACCTACTGACTGAGTAAATGAGAGCAGTTCAATTGTGTATATTTTATACAGATTATATAGAAATGACTTCCTTGTCCACAAATGTGATGGATGTTGTGTGGACGAGAGAAAGAAGCGAGCAAACCTCATTATTCTATTGACATGTGGCCCTACCTGGATAATGAAGACTTTTGGCTTGCCAGCGAGTGTGGGACACCGTCTACCCTTGAAAGCCCTAATAATTAGGCCAGTTAAGTAAACGATTACTCCACTTTACAGTTCATCAAGTTCATGTATGAAATTCCACATCTTGTGAATGATTGAACAACATCAATAAAAAATACCCATACCATTGTCAAATATCTTCAACATCTCTGTAGTTGTTTTGTTATGTTCCATTCTCACATCAAAATCCAGTCCCATGAACAATTGATACAGATTTGCAGCGTCGACGTCGGTCCCAGCACGCTCATTCATACGTGTAGATGGAAGGAAACGACGGTTATTTATGATAATAAATACGCCTCTTTTAGGGTGGTCCATTCGGTATACATCCTCATCATATTTGAAGTCAGTGCTACAAAAAACAAATAAGATGGAAAATGGGCCAGGAAGGAATTACCACTGCTCAATGTATATGCTGAACTTAATACTTCATGTTTGTAAAATGTTCAGAATGTGCAGGAAAAATCCAGTTACCGGAAGTAAAGGCAAAAAAAAATTATATCAAAATAATACACGAAAAACCGACTTGTCACAATTGAAATAAAGTCATATGGAATTTGCATGTGGCAACTTCTTAAGAGTTGTAACAACTACTTGCAGTTTTCATTTTCTCAAAACAATTCATTAAAATATGTTTGCATCAAGTTGATATAATAACATACACTTTAAAATATATCCACATCTTACAAACATATATTTTATGGACATTTATCTTTACACAGTACAAAAAACATCCAATTGGTATTGATGAACTGAAATCAAACTCACCCTCTTTCACCATTGCCTGCTCCCCGGCCTCCTGACGTCGCCATATTTGTATTTGGTGTATCTTCAATTACTCGTGTGTCTTCCATTATAGGTGTACCTGACAATACCGGTGTATCGCGTATATCGGCCTCTCTCTTGCTTTTGTTCTGTAACCATAAACAATCACAAAGTGCTACGTTTAGAATGTATGTATTTTAATGAATGTATTTGTTTAAATAAATAATAATAATTTGTAACAATAATATTAAAATTTACTGTTTAAAAACCGTTTTGTTCATCATGGTTTAACACATCAAGACTTGGAAACAATGTCAGTTACATATTGAATATATTTAGTACATACATGTGCAGCCATGCAGGCATGCACGTACATGTATGCATGCCCACACGCACACACATGCAGCAAGAGAACAAAATGCACGAAGATTAATAATAAAAAATGGCAGAATTATGTAAAGGAAGAAGTGATGAAAAAAACCACATTAAACCCATGATTGTTAGAACGATCTGGGCTCTGTGATGCACTGAATTTCTTCCAAAGTGAAGCAGATTGTGAAGAAGCAATTTGGTGTAACATAGTTACCAGGAACTCAACATTAACAATAGGAGTAGTTTATCATAGTCCTAAACTAGGACAAGAGAAAGATGTAAAATTACAAATGGTGATAAGGGAGGTGAGCAAGGGGGAATGTTCTGGAGGTGACGACCATCAGTTTCTACTTCTAACACAGGATTGTTTCCTTACTCAACATGTTTTGGAACCAACCAGAGGTGGGAATGTGTTTAATTTAATTTTGTCTTTTCAAAATGAATTAGTTGACAATGTTAAAGTACACAAACTTTTGGGTTCAAGTGACCATAACCAAATCCATTTTAATATAAAAGTAAAGACGGGGAATGCGTATAAAAACAATGGAGGAGGAACTTCAACACAGGTAAATATAAAGAGATGAGAACATATCTAGCAAATATAGATTGGAATTGGAAGAACAAGACGGCAACAGAATGCTGGACTTGTTTAAAATATGAGATTGAGGGCATTATTGAGAAATTTATTCCATTAAGAAAATAAGGGAAAAGGTCCAGGAAGAAACACCTGTCAAAAGAGGCTATTACAAAAATTGCTCACAAACAGATGCTGTGGAGGATATATAAACACTGGAAATGTAGAAGACTACACAAACTACAAAGAGGCACTTAACCTAGCTACAACTGAAATTAGAAAATGTAAAAGAACCTTTGAAAAAAAATTGGCAGGTAATATAAAAAATGACAGCAAGAGTTTCTATGCTTATGTAAGGAGTAAACAGAAAGTTCGAGATAAGGTCGGACCATTGGAAAACAACAGTGAAAACATAATTTCAGACGGGTTTCAAATGGCAGAGGTCTTGAATGAGTATTTCAGCTCAGTTTTTACCACAGAAGATATCAGCTCACTTCCAGTTCCACTTACTAAATTTGAGGGCAATAAATCAGAACATTTGGGGAAGTTATTTGTAACTCCTGAAATGATAGAAATGTAGATGAAAGATAATAAATCACCTGGAGTTGATGGGATACCACCAAAACTGCTTAAGGAAATTGTTGAGCAAATTGGTACACCACTTGCAAAAGTGTTTAACTTGTCACTAGAAGAAGGAATAGTTCCTTCAGAATGGAAAGAAGCAAACATTACACCGCTATTTAAGAAAGGATCGAGGAACAAACCAGAAAATTACAGACCAGTGAGTTTAACATCAGTTATATGTAAATTACTCGAAACATTCATTAGAGACCACATGGTGGAATTCCTTGTAAAACATAAATTAATAAATACATCTCAACATGGGTTCCTAAAAGCAAGGTCACGTCTAACCAATATCTTATGTTTTTTGGAAGAAATTACAAAGTGGGTAGATGACGGGTCACCAGTGGATGTTGTCTATTTAGATTTTCAGAAAGCTTTTGATAAAGTGCCACATCAAAGATTGTTACTTAAACTAAAAGCCCATGGTAATACAGGTAATGCTGTAATCAACTGGATAGAAAAGTGGCTTACACACAGAAAACAGAGAGTAATAGTAGATGGTGAGATTTCAAACTGGAAATATATTTTGAGTGGGGTACCACAGGGATCAGTATTAGGCCCTATACTGTTTTTAATATATATAAATGATTTGGAAGATGACATATCTAGCAAAGTATTGAAATTTGCAGATGACACAAAAGTATTCAGAAAGGTCACAAATGATACAGATAAACAAAGTTTACAGGATGATCTAGATAAATTAGCTAAATGGTCAGAAAAAAAATGGCAAATGTTATTCAATTTTGGGAAGTGTAAATGCATACACATAGGACATGGAAACATCGACGAAGAATATAAAATGGGTGATGCTGTACTAGGTAGAACCACACAAGAAAAGGATTTAGGTGTAACATTTAGTGCTGACATGAAAGTTTCAGAGCAATGTGGGATTGCTGCTTCAAAAGAAAATCACATTCTATGGGTAATTAGGAGAACTATCACATATAAGGAGAAACAGCTAACTGTACCCCTGTACAAAGCAATAGTTAGACCACATTTGGAATATTGTATACACGCATGGAGGCCATACCATAAGAAGGACATAGACAAGCTAGAAAGAATACAACGAAGAGCAACTAAAATGATTCCAGAATTAAGAGACCTTAGTTATGAAAGCCACTTATTACAATGTGGTTTGACAACACTAGAGACCAGGCGACTAAGAGGAGATCAAATAGAAGTGTTTAAAATAATTGAGGATATTGATAGGAATATGTTCTTCAAACTTAAAGAAGGCAGTAGAACCAGAGGACACAAAGCAGCATTAGTTAAGGAACAGTGTAGGTTGGACATGAGAAAGTACTCTTTCTCACAGAGGGTGATAAATGAATGGAACAAACTGCCAAATGATTGTGTTAATAATAATAATAATAATAATTGACTTCTATGACGCCTATATCCTCAGGAACCTGAGCTCAGAGGCGCAACAAAACAGAATCAGTAGGCGTAATCGTAAACAAGGACGCGCAAAAGTCAGTATCAGAACGAGGGACAACCGAACATTTATGGTGGGAATGCAATTTGGAATAGATATGTCTTGAGTTTTTTACGGAAAATAGCAATAGTTTCGGATGCTAGTAGTGTGAATATGTTTAAAAATAGAATTGACAGATATATGATAAGGGCAGGCTACACATAGATGATAAAATTGCTGCACTCTTGATAAGCCAATGGCTTCCTTGTCCACTTGCCATCTGGAACTTGTTGTTTGGGATGGCAATCTTGTTAAATCTTGTTAAATATTCTTATACGACTCTCAAATAGCAAACACATAGTGGTCATACCAACACATTTCACTACAAATATTTATTACATCAGATTATTTTACAGGAAATGCATATTATATTTGTTTAATTCACTAATAGGGAATTTCAGTGACACAGAGAGGTAACTCTTCAACTAATGCATGATGGCCACAGAAGTATTGAACACTTTATCACTTACAGTTGCATGACTGGTTACTATATCCATGGATCCATTATTTCAGTGTTAAAGAGAGGTAACTCTTCAACTCATGCATGATGGCCACAGAAGTCTTGAACACTTTCACACTTACAGTTGCATGACTGGTGGTGCCCTCGTGTGTTGAACAATTGTGACATGTCTCTTCAATAGGTAGAGTTGTTGCTTGTGTGGATGGAGGCTTCACCTGTTGCACTGGATTCTTGATTTTGGGTTTCATCAAAAGCGTCTCATCATTCTAAAATCACATACAAATGGACCTACTGTTTTTGAAATATTTTGTAGCTAAAGGTGTTTAGGTATCACATAAAGTAAACTTCCAAAGAAGATTAATGTAGCAGTAGTTCCTGATGTCATGGTTTGCCCTCAATGAGGAGGGCAGGACATACCTGGAAATACTAGTCCCTTACTGGCCCTGGGAAGGTTTTGAGTGGTAGATGTATAATGATTCAAATCAATAAGTTTATTCCAACCATCATTATATATAAAGTAGGAAGAGAAGGGCTGAAGAAAATAATACTTATGAAATTGCCCCTACCCTTATATTCTGATTTGTTTATACTCAAACAAAATAAAGTGAATAGACGTTTATCAAAAGTGTATATCTGATACTTTGTCTCCATGCCATTTGTAGATAGTCAACCCTAAGTATTCAAATATCATACCTATCGCATACTGCATATATTGACCAAATATATGTATAATAACAATGTTTATATTTAAATTCCCTTAGTAATTACACATTGAATACATAATCAGACGCATTGCTGAATGGAAATAAAAAATCATCAATCCTCATGTTTGCTGAAATCAAAATGTTTTATTTCTGTTTTATCAGTAGTTTGCAGGTTTTAAATCAATCACAGACAGATACTATAAAATAACATCCTCTCTAAAAAGTATTGTACTTGGCTGTGTAATATCGCAAATTATTCTGCCATTATTTCAAGAAATTGCTCACCTGTTCTTTGGCCAGTCTGTTGAACATTTGTATACGCATTTTCACGTTCAGTTTCTCAGCACTGGCATCATCTGGGAAAATGAACATTTCAATATCAAGCTATCCTGACACAGTTGAAGAGCAGCACCATAATATCATATTTACATAATAATTTAATGATATATAATTAATATTTATAATATTACATACTTTATTTAGAATAACATGATATTGCAACTAATGTCATTTATTAAGAACAAATGCTTGCAGATACCACCTTTCAATAACATGTCATTTGCACACATGGCATATCTGTAAACATTCAGGTCAGCAAATTGAATAATGCAGTGTTTACTTATGTAGGATATATTAATGTGCACAATTTAATACAACACTACCAAATAAATCAACAAAGTGTGGAGGTAACTTTATGTTAGTCATACAATGTAATACATTGAATGTATCCTCCTATCACAAATGCTTTCTGTCTACATGCCAACGCCTAATGGATACCCTTTGGGGCTGCCCAATACATTGCCCATATACCATCCTTGATCAGAACGTTTTTTTTTCAAACAAATATGAAAAACCACCCTGCATGATTGTATATGAAATGACCAAAATGATGAAGCTTTGTCAAATTTAAGTTTGTCATTAGGGAGAGTATTTTATATTGCATCAACATAGTATTTTATTAGCAGAGTGAAGTGAATGGCTATTTTCACCACTAACCTTCCTGGGTATCAGCGTTCTTCAGAGATGTCTCTGCACAAGATATGTCATGCTCTGCCATCTGTACTTCGCCGATGATCCATTTAAAAAATATATAAAATATGTCAAAGGTCACATGTGTTTTCTGGCTTAATGAACTGGACACTTCTGGTGCAATGTTAAAATTACGTTCGAAAAAGGACCTCTAAAATATGATAGCTATTACAATATATGTAATGCCGGTGCGACCTTAGCCCTATGCATCTTCTTTGACAGTGACATTACTTATAGTAACTTTTAGCAAGATATAACAAAATTGTCATTAAAATTCCCAAATAAACAAATGCACTGTGAATAAATGCCCAGTGAACAAATATCCTATGTGTACATATGCCCTAGAATGGCATCAGCCAATGCTATTAGAGAAGTATTTTGTCTTAAACCTTAGTACTATAGAAATGCACTGAAGTACATTTTTAAGAGTACTGAGTAATCTCAAATAATTAAAACAGCATTTTCATCTCATGTTGCAGGACTTGGTACATTGACATTATATTTGGATGGTATATAATGTGAAATACAGGCTATACAATTTTGCATTATACATACGTATGGCATCAACAGCCCTCTGAAACTGAGTAATTAAAATATTAAATACCTTTTATATTTAAGGTAAATAATTCATAAGGTACCATTTTCTGTAAGAAATTACCCAGTATCAATAGTGTTAGTACAGTACTGTACAAATTACAGCGTGGATGTCCATGATATGTATGCCAGACCTGGGGCCGTGTACATTTTCATGAGGACGAGTACATTGATGATGGATGAGTACAAGTACGAGTACGTTGCTAAAAGCTGAGTATGAGTATATTCTCATGAGTACGACTACATATTTTATAAATATTAAATAATAACGTATTTTAAACTAAAAAGTATTAATTAATCTAATTTATATAACTCAGCAACAAGTGAATATGCAATGGCAGTTGATCAGATTTTTTATGAGGAAAACTGTAAAAAAATATCTTTATTTCATCAACAATAACATTAACTTCATTGGCATTTATTTAATTGGCATCCATCATCTATTTGCCATTGCACCGAATGAACATGAACGGGTTGCCTCCATGTTAAGCAAAACAAAACAACCAACATGAGGATTTGTTACCTGACAACAGACTGGCTACATGACCTTGTCTTTGTTTTACATTTATCTTATTTCTGCTCCCTCAGTCCCTGCTCTTTCAGGCCCAGACTAGCATGTCTCATGGGACATGATGCATGTCTCATGGCTTCACTGATCCCACACTGAGTTCACTGTTATGAAGCACTTGATTCATTGTTGGCAATTGCAATCAAGGGTCAGTTAGGAGTCTTCCAGATGTTACCTACATAGTCTCAGGACTCTGGACCATATGTCTGGACAATGGACATAGCCTACAACAGGCTCAAAATCCCCTTTGTACTTTTTAGCCAGACTGCTGGCACCAGATTATACTAGTGTAGGAGGCAGTCTGACTTGAGTCACCTTACTTTTACAGAGGAAGACTCAGCTGGCAGTTCTTAGCAGTTAGCACTGTCAGCCAGTGCCAAGTCTCCTGACTGCATCAAAGGCATTTCATGGCTAACTGGTGGGCTATCTGATGAATGGTCCTTTATGGATATCCTGGTGGCTTAATTAAACAAATGGATTATGGCCTGAACTGGTAGCCTACAATTTTGCTTTTTTGGGTATCATAGTCATGGTTATTGAAGAATGTACTATGTATAATACTCGTAGGGATGGTAAGGGGGTATTTCAATAAGAAATATCAAAGTATTTAAAAAAATAGTTGAACATTCAAATACTTCAGGAAAGTATAATTTGTTAACTACAAATAAATTAATTTTCACAGCATAATTATATTGAGAAAGTACCCAGATGTACTCGTAATGTACTCATAAATCTGAGTACATTGAGTATGAGTAATAGTACATGGTCCATAAGTTATATGAGTACGAGTACTTATTACACATTACGAGTATATTTTAACTACATACCCACTGGCACTGTCACGATCGATTGCACATTGTGACAAAGATGTAGTTAAGCCTATCGGGCATGAATGATCGCATTACTTGTGAACATTATCACGTTAGACCGTTCTACTACCGATTAGTCGAGCCTTCCGGTTGTAATAACCTCAAGAAAACGAAAACTTAGAACTGTATAACGTTAACAGCGTGCGGGGCGGGGTCAACCCGGGATCACCCTGACCCTGCCGCACCCCTGTCCCCTGACCCAAAAGTTTACCTGCTGTATACGTGCCCCAACCAGGTCAAACTTTTAATCAACGTGGCAAGCCAAAGATCAAAATGATTCATATTTGACATATCGAATTAACATTAGCTGTCACAACTACGATTACAGCGTACAGGCACAGTAAAACTCCAGTTTGGAGTAAACTTACTTCGCTTTGTGGGTTCAACCAACAACACTTGACTCGAGCAACACGGAAGTAATCTAAAATGATATGGTTCCCGTTTGGAGGCGCCACCATCTCTGCCACTAGTTCTTGACCCTACAGGTGGAGCCAATCTTGTGTCGACTGAGCTTGGCTGTATGCGAAACTAATCCAACCGAGTTCGGGTATGACTACAATAATCTTTTACAGAAATGCAAATAGAAACAGTGATATTTGTCAAGCATTGATTAACTTCGATTATTGATCACTGATCTGTTAGATAAACTAGTGATCGATCATGCAAAGCATACCCATTCCCGCACTACTGCTGCAAACGTTTGCAATTTTAATGCATACGTCGACAGCAGAGCGCCGCCGCTGGACTCTAACGTCTGTAATTGTGCATCAGTCTTCAATACTGCTTATTACATAGTAGTACACATAGTAAATCCCAAATTTCTCAGACGATACCACTCTCGTGTCAGAAGAAATCACGCACGCACAGGAGCTTCTCATCGCCAATTCCATGTAAAAACAAACAAGGAGTATAAAAAATGAAGCATTACTTAATGGTGTCAGAAAAACTAGTTCTTCGTATGCAAAAACATATCGGTTGTTTTGTGTTACATTTGGGATGTTTTGACCTCGCTATTTACGACATGACTTCATGACAGCTGTTTGTTAACAAAACATATTTATTTAAAATAACGTGGGCGCAGACGGGCATCCCCAAAGCGGAAAACACTATATCACGAAATGTGTTTGAGTAATTGAAACATCACAATCCTTCCTTTTTAGCTTTGAACTTATAACGTGAGAAGTCAATGTCAGGGTCTATATAAGCATTGCTCATCCGTAGATAGCAACTTATATCATCGATGTTAAAAATTCAAACTGATAATATGCACTGTATAAAACAAGAAAGTTCGCTGTTCAACTGAACTGTAACATGATACGCAGTTCATGAATTGTGCACTCTAGTAGATCTGCGAAGTTTTGTAGGCTCCGCGACCGCTTTATCTGCGACCTCTGTCTCTGTCTCGTACCACTAGACTGATTGACATCAGTCGGCTCGACTTCTCCACTTATCGGACAGGTCACCCCATCAGGATGGTCGGCCGTAGTCCCTAATGATCTCACTAAAGGTGATGCTTGTACATACCTCGCCTTCTTCTCACCTATGAACGCACGAACACCCGTCGACATTGGCACCGCTCTTCCAGCGTCGCCGTCACCCTCCTCGGGAATTCGGAGACGGATGTGATCCATATGTCTTCTCCAGACTCGGCCGGTCAATCCGCCGGTGAAAGAGACAGGACCCAATTTGGTCTGAAGTACACCGAGCAGCAATTTTGGAATACCAGCGAAGTTCACCACCAGAATTCACGTGGAGGCAACGCTACCTCGTGATGTTCCCACGCAACGGTTTGTATGTCTAGCACACCATTATCCAAGGCAGGATAAGCCAGATCAAGTCTTAATCGTGGGCGTCTCATCATCAGCATTTCTGCGGGCGACTGACCCGTTGTAGTTTGGGGGATTACACAGTAACGTGACAAGAAACGATACATCCTGGTCTCCAGGTCTGGACCAAGAGTTTTATTCAGACCTTCCATGAGTGTCTGTATAGCGCTTCCTGCACTGTCGTTGCTCATTGGATGGTAGGGCGCGCTGCGAATGTGTTTGATGCCATTCCTTCTGCAGAACGACTGGAATTCTTGACTTATGAATGCAGTTCCATTGTCCGAAACCAAGACACAGGCCAGTCCGTGCTTGGCAAACGTTTGACGAAGCTTCATTAGCGCGACGGCAGTATTCGAAGCTGTCATGACATGAGCATCGACGTACTTCGAGTGAGCATCTACAATGACAAGGATAATTTTCCCTTCTAATGGACCAGTATAATCAATGTGTACACGATACCACGGTTAAGTTGGCCATTCCCATGAGTGCAAGTTTGGTTCGGTGGCAACTTGCTGAACTCGCAAACTACGCAACTACGAACATTGACTTCAATTTCTGCATTAAGTCCTGGCCGCCACACAAAGCTGCGAGCTGAAGCTTTCATTCGCACGATGCCAGGATGGCATTCATGAAGTTCATCCAGTAGCGTTTCTCGACCTGGTGCTGGAATAACCACACGAGATCCACGCAGCAAACATCCTTGCTCTACGGATAATTCTCGCTTCCTTCTCATGCAAGGTGCAAATTCATTGTCCACATCATGTGGCCAGCCTGTCTTCACGAAATTCACAACTTTCGACAATACTGGATCTCGGGTTATCAATTGTGCTATTATAGAAGCGTTGACTGGCGTCTCATTTACACTCGAAAGAGAGAAGAATTGTTTCCCTAGCACTGGGACAGGAAGTGTCTTTTTTGCAAGAGGCCGTCTGTTGAGACCATCCGCATTTGAGTTCTGTGTACCAGGTTTGTATCGTAGGCGATACTGATAGTTTGACAACGTAAGAGCCCATTGTTGAATTTTAGGACTTACAAGTGGCGACATCAGCTTGTCCTATTTGAACAAAACAAGAAGTGGTTTGTGGTTTGTTTGAATAGCAGTCTCTATCCGAATAAAACTGCAAGGCCTTCTAGCCCGATCTGGGCATAATTCTTCTTAGCTGGAGCTAGAGTCCGAGATGCGAATGCCACAGCTCTGTCTGTTCCACCTGCAATCTGGTTAGAGAGCACAGCCCCGATGCTACATGGTGATGCATCGCAGCTCAGCACCAATGGTAATTTTGGATTGCAATGCACCAAAACTTGAGAAGATTACAAAAACATCTTCGATTCCACAAAAGCGTAGTTTGCTCTGATCCCCAGTAGCAAGACGTGTCTTTCTGCAACAATATGTGGAGTGGCGCCAAAACTGCGCTGAGTTTCTTCAGGAACTATGATGCACCATACCGAAGTAGCTTCGCAGTTCTGGCACTGACGTTGGCTCTGGGGCATTCTGTAACGCGATAGGCGTGTCTGTGGTGGGGTGAATACCTTCAGCGTCTATCCCATGACCAAGGTAAATACACGAGTTTTCCAGAAACGAGCACTTTTCCACACGAAGCCTCAAACCAGCTGTCTGTAATCTACTCAGTACTGTCAAAATATTTGCACGAGCTTATTCAGGAGTGCGGCCGGACACTAGGACGTCATCAAGATAAACTCCATCTCCATCGGTGTTCCCTGCACCAGTTGTTCCATTACACGCTGAACAATTCCTGGTGCTGATGACCCACATGCAAACAAGCCTTTCAGTGTAGTAATTGTGGTGAGTTTCTGCCATTCTTCACAGAGAATTATCTGCTGGTATTCGTGACTCAAGTCCAATTTGGAGTAGAGCACACCTCCCGACAGCTTTGAATACAGGTCATCAATGTTTGGAATCGGGTCCTTGTCAACCTTTGCGGCCACATTCACGGTAAGTTTGTGATCGTCTAAAATGCGTACTTCCCCATTCGTTTTCAACACTGGCACAATTGGAGCAGCCCAGTCCGAATGTTCCACTGGTTTAATCACTCCTTGACCTTATAGTCTATCGAGTTCAGTTTCGACTTTACAGTCTGATATTGTCCACACTATCCATGCGATGCACTGTTGACTAGTCTAGTTTCAGTTGTTCCAACCAGTCTCTACCAAGCAGACATGGACATGTGCCCATTGCTACCAAATATGGCAGCTGGTGTGATTTCTCCTGGTGAGTCACGTGCCCCTGGTTGTATTATTTTTAGTCATGCTTGTCCTATTTGTTGTGATTCCGTCACGAACGTCTAATTGAATAACAAATAAATAAATATACACTTGGTTTTTTAATATCAAGTTAATCATTCCTCAAATTGGCAATTCTATCTCTTAAAATCTGTGAAAATGTTCTGATATAAATATCAAAATAAAAAATACACAGATATTAAGAGTACGAGTTACGAAATTTCCAGGCTTGCTTATCGACGAATCCTTAAACTGGAAAGATCACATCAGTCGAGCAAAGTCTAAACTATCGATACATGTTGGTGTCATGTACAGATGCAGCAAAGTACTATGCGTATCCTACAAATCTGCATTGTATAAATATGTTACAAAGGAGGGTAATGCGGCTTATGCGACCACACAACTCGACTGTTTAACAAAGCACGCAATACCGATTTGGTACAATTTAGAATACTACTATTTGTCGATAAAGCTTATAAAAATTAATTGCCGTCGAATATTCAACGGTATTTGCTAAGCGTGACAATAAGCACTGCACACGAAGACAAAATCAGTTTTCACGAACCCGTGCATCAACTAATAGAATATATAATTATGTCATTAATTGTTTATGGAATCAAATTGTGGAATTCGCTGAATGTCTGTTTTAGCAATATTCGTTCCTTTCACCGTTTTATAGCACACTACAGCAAACAGTTATTTGAAAGTTATGGAAAGCAGATTTAATGTCACAATGCACAGTTTCATAATAATCCACCAAAACGTAAGTAATGATAGCCACGTCTGTATCATTTATGAAATTAATATCACGTATAAAAACTGCTAGAAACTGTCAACAGAGGAGTAACTTGACATAAGTATATATAAGTATTCTTACTTCAATGTTTCTCCTTTCGAGCAATTCACCAATATTCTTTGTATACTTAATATGTACATCTAGTTTGTTTGATATGTTTGAATAAACGCTTTTGATTTGATTTGAAAATGATGATTCCGCCACGCTGGAATTCGTGTAATGCGAGTGGAAGGACTCCTGGTGTGCTATGATCAAGCTGAATAGTAATGCTAGAAAGACGAAGTTTGCGGCATGCGACCACCAGGGGCTGATCCTGGCTTGTTGCCAGGGGGGTCTCAGTCAGTCGTACGTCTCAGTCTTTCGAACCGAGGGGGAACCGACACGTGTGTTGTTCTACCTACACAAGGGTTAATATTAGCCGGCTGCTAATACAGTCTTTACATTGACACTAGTTCCGATGTATGCCTATATATGTGTTCCTTTACCGTAATAATTGCCACGGACACATGGAGGTCTAATACCCCCTCCATGGCCTGGGGGTCTTAAGACCCCCCCCCCCCGGATCCGCTGTTGATCACCCTGAAATCATGACTATCATTACCAGAGAAGGATCTCTTTTGGCGAAGGTCTTCGACTTCAAATACCTTATACCTTGGCTCCTGGATCAGTGTATTAAAACAAGCATGCCCACCTCAGATCATGATCAATGCTTAATCTTAAAGCTTTGTTACTAAGCCGGATAGCACGCCCCAGAGCATGGGTTCTCGACCTTTTTCTCCACATTTGCCCTCTGATTCATGAGATAATAGACCGGGTACCCTATCATAGGAATATATAATACATAATTATATACCATTCAACTTTCAATTCAGTGGTACCCATTTTATTACAGTCAGAGGTAAACATCTTCGTACCATACATAGTAAGTAACACAAAACATCTGTGAACGTGACAAACACTACATAACTCGGAGCTATCATCTGCGAACGTGACAAACCAAACATAACTCGGAGCAATCATCTGCGAACGTGACAAACCATACATAACTCAGAGCAATCATCGAAAACACACAAGAACAATTATAAGCCCTGCGTAAGTGCGAACTACGAAATAGTGTGAGAACTTACGTACGAAAGTTCGCAAAAGCGAATGGTTCGTGAAATTGGCTCAAGATTAATTTTAATAAAAACAAGATTTGTCACAACTAATATAGGTCATTAAACATGCATTAAGATCAACACATGCATCATGTATTTGTGTAGCATTGTTTTAAACAATTCAGTTGAAAATTATAAAAACCTTTAAAATAATGGACATTGACCTTTTTGGAACGTTGCAGTCAGTATTTAAGGTCTTTTCTAGTCTCATTTCAAAATCATTTGCGAAATATCAAACCTATCTAGTATCCAACGCAACATGCTAACTCGTTTGTGCAACTTTTCTATGTATTATTTTTGTGAAATCATCAGACAAACTATTACATTACTCAATGTTCGGTCAAACATTAATTGAAGTGAAAAGGAAAACGCTGAAAACTCACGAATGTGAAATTTCATAACTTTGTCATGTGATTGGCGAGAGGATGGTCACGTTCATGATATGATCAGCACTGACCCGCAAAGTGCTTACCATTTTGGATATCCAATATTTTAAGACTTACTAGATCTAACGACTAAAATCTAGTCTTTAGATGATTTGAACAAAAATATACATTATTTATTAAATGCACTGTTAATTAAACTATTCAAACATCACATATGGGCATTAACAACACATGGACATCAACGGACTGGATTAGCAATACGCTAAATCAGTTGAGAATGAAGTTTTAAATGATGTACCTGAAAATACGTTGGTGTTGTGCTATGCCGCCAATTAAATCAAACCAAAAATAAATACTGATTTTAAATCTATGATTTTATTTATCACATAATCGATATTTTCTAAAACACATGTTTACCAAACCACAACTTCGAGTGTATCAGCTGCACACAAAAGTATCTGTCAGCATTTCATCAAAATCATCTACAAGGAGGTAAACAACAGTTACTGTCAGTGTACGTTTAACTTTGTTAGTCAACGGTGCAACAAACAAATAAATGTTTGACGATAAATGCTATGTTAATCACTCGTACATCACACAATCTTCCCAGCAGCCTGTGCTGGTGAATCAGTCCAAGGCACCGCCATCATGAAGCTCCACGTTCAGAGCCATTGTAAAAAACTGAAAAGAACAATGGTAAATCACTTATATACATATAATTTATTCACGTATTTCTGGGCCACTACTCAACGTTTTGTAGTGATTAAAAATAGCATTATTTGTTTAGAATCAAAATTCGGTAAAATCAGCCAACGAAGAAGCAGAATGTGAACAGGCAGCACAGGTATGTCGTTTTAATCTCTTTAATATTATATCAAAACTGTGCAATTATTACAAAACATATTAATATACCATACATATTAAAAAAATTAATGACTACTTTGTCTAATATATACATTTTATGTTGCTCTTTCTGATTGAAAGTGTGTATAAGTAATACAAAAATTTACTAGATACGCTTAAGCAAGGCATATGTCATTGGCTAATAACGATAATTGTCTTTTGTACAAAAACATTAGTGTTGTATATTTCATATAAACAATATTGCACTAATAGAGTCTATTCGAAATGACTCATTACCTCTCTAGTGCACGCCTGAACTATCATTTCGACTGACTGCACAAGCACAATGCTTAATTCATTAAAAACATTTAATTAATTATCAAGCTGCAACGAATATACTTAACCAATAATAATGATTAATACTGCTTAAAAGAAAACATAATTGTAGCTCCACAATACAAACATTGGTCAGTCAGACATAAAAAATGTGTTTATGTAATTATGCACAAATTGGCATATATCAAATTTACGTATTTAATTGCTACTCAAATAATGTCGGCTGTCCATAAGTTGATATCAATGTTGGGTTCTCTATGTGGACAAACTACTGCAGCATTACAGTAAAACCCACTGTCAAACCTACTAATACCCAAATAAAAACATAAACCTTATGTATTACACGTACGTTCGACTTTGATACCCGGATGTCGTTCCAGTCCTGTCCAATTTCAGAAAGACATCGGTCGTACTTGAAGAGAAACAATTGCAATTAAACAATTACCTCTTCGCGTTGTAACGAGATAGCACCCTCCTTGTATGTGTCTCTGGCACGGAACTGGTCCGTCAGGGATTTCACCATAATGCTGCACTGGATTAAATCCCCAAAGTTCATTGTGGATGTGGCATTTCGATCAAAGACGCAAATACACAACTTGGCAAAGGTAGGCGACCTGTAAAAGTGAAACGTAACATCATTTGCAAGTTGCAACATGTCGACGTCACACAGAAGAAGCAACGACAGACGCTACCCGGAGATTTCCTGCATGGATCCTTCAAGGAATATCAAATGAACCATAATTTGAAAAGAGAACTCTGTTGGCACATATGTTGTCTGGAAGGATTCGAACGCAAATAGGCATATGTCCACGACTCAGTCCTGTCCCAGGAACTGTTCATAAAATAAAGTTCTTTAAATTATCACTTGGGATTTTAAAACATCCCTGCAATATACTGTTAAAGACCACTTGATATTTATCTGAATTTATATACCAAGCTTACTGCATTAAATTGATAAACTTACATATGCAATATAATTTACAACTTCCGCATAAGATAGGCTACCTGGCATAACCCGTGGTTATCTAATGCAATAAACACCTCATTGTGAAAGTGGCATCACAAGCGAAATCGCTCTCTCATACCTAAAGCAAATACTCACAAGGGATAGCCAAACGACTGGAATGCCTTGTGAAGTTCATCTGCATCAATATCCCCTGATCTGTCTGTGTCAATCCTGAAAAAAGGTGTGACCGTAAATATTGATAGGCTGTAGAGGAAAATGTAAAACAAGAAAAGCCAAGAAAAACTTCATAGTTATTAACACATGAATGTTTGACAGAAAATTCCTATATGACATTTAAATTGTGTCTCAGCAAATAAGCAGTGTATGTGAATACATATCTTCACGATTTTGTTTTGTTTATGAAGGGTTCATTAATTTTCATAGCATAATAAATTGTAGTACCTGTCAAAGCATGTCTTCCAATCTTCAATGTATTTCCATAGGGCAGCAAATTCAGACATATTAATTGTTCCAGACCTTGACGAAACACAAAGCAAAGAATCATACAGTAATAATACAACGTGAGTTACGTTTGAAGCATTTAAAGTTATACTCTCACTGTCCTAGGAATGGAAATGTGAATGTATTTAGTATGTTTCAAAACCATTGAAAATATGACTGCTCGCAAGGTTTAGAGCATGACGACAGCATATCTTAAAACAAGTTAACAATATTATAGAATACACTGATGCATTTTAACTTCAACCACAACAACTATGCCAGTATATAACAGTTAAGTTTACTTACTTTTGGAATATTTATGAAAACGGTGAACTCGACTACACAGTTATGCATATATACAAATCAAATAGGTTACATAGTTTAACTAATGCTTATGCATAAATGCGAGTAAGATTATGAACTATGTTTATTCTCTTTAGAAGATTGAGTTTTGTTTGGTCAAATTTATCAAACTTTATAACTTTACATATTGACATGGATATTTACAGTGGCTCAATACTCTCAGTGACGCATTCTAATTGTGCTGAACGGCTATATCACCTAATACATCAATCAAAGTGTCTATTTGCCGCCCACCGGCCCATTCAATATTGACACGTACCTATTAACTCTCATAAGTCAATAGTGCATCTATCGAAACTTAAAACATTAAAGTAGGTGTGCGACTATAAAATAAACAAAACATAAATTATTGTACCAATTGTAACTGACAGTGACAGATAGTACCGACTGTAACTGACAATGATAGATAGTACCGACTGTAACTGACAGTGCTAGATAGAACCGACTGTACCTGACAATGATAGACAGTACCAATTGTAATTGACAGTGATAGATAGAACCGACTGTAACTGACAATGATAGATAGTACCAATTGTAACTGACAGTGATAGATAGAACCGACTGTAACTGACAGTGATAGATAGTACCGACTGTAACTGACAGTGACATATATTACCGACTGTTGCTGACAGTGACATATAGTACCGATTGTAACTGACAGAGTGACAGTGATAGATAATACCGACTGTAACTGACAATGACAGATAGTACCGACTGTAACTGACAGTGACATATATTACCGACTGTTGCTGACAGTGACATATAGTACTGACTGTAACTGACAGTGATATATTATAGTACCGACTGTAACTGACATTGATAGATAGTACCGACTGTAACTGACAGTGATATATAGTACCGACTGTAACTGACAGTGATAGATAGTACCGACTGTAACTGACAGTGACAGATAGTATAGACTGTAACTGACAGTGATAGATAGTACCGACTGTAACTGGCAGTGACAGATAGTATAGACTGTAACTGACAGTGATAGATAGTACCGACTGTAACTGACAGTGATAGATAGTACCGACTGTAACTGGCAGTGACAGATAGTATAGACTGTAACTGACAGTGATAGATAGTACCGACTGTAACTGGCAGTGACAGATAGTATAGACTGTAACTGACATTGATAGATAGTACCGACTGTAACTGACAGTGATATATAGTACCGACTGTAACTGACAGTGATAGATAGTACCGACTGTAACTGACAGTGACAGATAGTATAGACTGTAACTGACAGTGATAGATAGTACCGACTGTAACTGACAGTGACATATATTACCGACTGTTGCTGACAGTGACATATAGTACCGACTGTTGCTGACAGTGACATATACTACCGATTGTAACTGACAGAGTGACAGTGATAGATAGTACCGACTGTAACTGACAATGACAGATAGTACCGACTGTAACTGACAGTGACATATATTACCGACTGTTGCTGACAGTGACATATAGTACTGACTGTAACTGACAGTGATATATTATAGTACCGACTGTAACTGACATTGATAGATAGTACCGACTGTAACTGACAGTGATATATAGTACCGACTGTAACTGACAGTGATAGATAGTACCGACTGTAACTGACAGTGACAGATAGTATAGACTGTAACTGACAGTGATAGATAGTACCGACTGTAACTGGCAGTGACAGATAGTATAGACTGTAACTGACAGTGATAGATAGTACCGACTGTAACTGACAGTGATAGATAGTACCGACTGTAACTGGCAGTGACAGATAGTATAGACTGTAACTGACAGTGATAGATAGTACCGACTGTAACTGGCAGTGACAGATAGTATAGACTGTAACTGACATTGATAGATAGTACCGACTGTAACTGACAGTGATATATAGTACCGACTGTAACTGACAGTGATAGATAGTACCGACTGTAACTGACAGTGACAGATAGTATAGACTGTAACTGACAGTGATAGATAGTACCGACTGTAACTGACAGTGACATATATTACCGACTGTTGCTGACAGTGACATATAGTACCGACTGTTGCTGACAGTGACATATACTACCGATTGTAACTGACAGAGTGACAGTGATAGATAGTACCGACTGTAACTGACAATGACAGATAGTACCGACTGTAACTGACAGTGACATATATTACCGACTGTTGCTGACAGTGACATATATTACCGACTGTTGCTAACAGTGACATATAGTACCTATTGTAACTGACAGAGTGACAGTGATAGATAATACCGACTGTAACTGACAATGACAGATAGTACCGACTGTAACTGACAGTGACATATATTACCGACTGTTGCTGACAGTGACATATAGTACTGACTGTAACTGACAGTGATATATTATAGTACCGACTGTAACTGACATTGATAGATAGTACCGACTGTAACTGACAGTGATATATAGTACCGACTGTAACTGACAGTGATAGATAGTACCGACTGTAACTGACAGTGACAGATAGTATAGACTGTAACTGACAGTGATAGATAGTACCGACTGTAACTGGCAGTGACAGATAGTATAGACTGTAACTGACAGTGATAGATAGTACCGACTGTAACTGACAGTGATAGATAGTACCGACTGTAACTGGCAGTGACAGATAGTATAGACTGTAACTGACAGTGATAGATAGTACCGACTGTAACTGGCAGTGACAGATAGTATAGACTGTAACTGACATTGATAGATAGTACCGACTGTAACTGACAGTGATATATAGTACCGACTGTAACTGACAGTGATAGATAGTACCGACTGTAACTGACAGTGACAGATAGTATAGACTGTAACTGACAGTGATAGATAGTACCGACTGTAACTGGCAGTGACAGATAGTATAGACTGTAACTGACAGTGATATATAGTACCGACTGTAACTGACGGTGATAGATAGTACCGACTGTAACTGACAGTGACAGATAGTATAGACTGTAACTGACAGTGATAGATAGTACTGACTGTAACTGGCAGTGACAGATAGTATAGACTGTAACTGACAGTGATAGATAGTACCGACTGTAAGTGACAGTGACAGATAGTACCGACTGTAACTGGCAGTGACAGATAGTATAGACTGTAACTGACAGTGATAGATAGTACCGACTGTAACTGGCAGTGACATATGTTGTGCTATATGTTGTGCTATATGTTGTGCTATATGTTGTGCTATATGTTGTGCTATATGTTGTGCTATATGTTGTGCTATATGTTGTGCTATATGTTGTGCTATATGTTCGGACTTACTTGTTGCTGTCAAACACTTTTATCAAAAGGCGACATGTCTCTTGATTAAATGGTGACCAGTTTCCATTCAACAATGCCTCTTGTAGCTCGTCCACTGTGATCACACCAAAGAGGTCACGATCACCCAGCTGTTCTCCAAAGAAGTCCAATATTAATTTAATGTGAATTCGGTGGATCGCATCTACAGTTTGCTGACTCAAATTATAATATGACTGATGAGATTGATAACTTTCTTGAAAATCGTAACTGGGCATATATAACACAACATAATAATCAAACGGATCAATAAATACAATATATAATATACGGAAAAATAAAAGAAACGCGAACATTTCAACATACGTTTTTGTCACGACACAATGAACTCGCCAAACTTTTGTCAACGCTGCATGACGCAGCTGTATGTGGTGTCTCGACAAAGTCCAAACTATTGTGCATGGCGCACGTGCTACGTCAGGTCCACCCCGGTTAATTCAGGGAATGAGTGTGCTCGTGAGGTGCATGTGCAGGAGTCGTAGGTTAAAGTGAAACCAAAGGCATTGTTTTGGGCCTTTGCACCTATAATAGTGCCTAAAATCTAACCATTTGCAATTATAATCAAGAATATCACGCATGTGTTTAACTGGGAATCTGTTCTAAGATTGCGAAATTCTGGTGTTATGTCATTTGGCAATTTTGACCAATCAGCGGCGAGCGGCCCCTTAATCCCGACGCGGCTGTGACGTAGGCTGTGCGTATCGCGTGTATTTTTAACGTGGTTGAGGTTTAACAAGATTTAACAAGATTTGCCATCCAAGCCAGAGGCCCAGATGGCAAGTGGACAAGGAAGCCATTGGCTTATCGAGAGTCCAACAATGTTCATCTACTTATAGCCCGCCCTCCTGAGATATGTGTCAACCTTGTTTTTAAACATATTCACGCTGCTAGCAGTTACACAATCTGTAGACAATTTGTTCCATTCATTTATTGTCCTCTGTGAGAACGAGTGCTTCCTGATGTCCAATCTACATTGATCCTTTACTAATTTTACCTCATGTCCTCTAGTTCTGCTATCCTTCTTGAGTGAGAAAAACATATTTCTAGCAATATTTTCATACCCATTCAATATCTTAAAAACTTCAATCTGATCTCCTCTTAACCTCCTTGTCTCTAGAGTTGTTAAACCACATTCTTTCAGGCGTTCTTCGTAACTAAGGTCTCTCAGTTCTGGAATCATTTTAGTTGCTCTCCTTTGTATGTGTTCAAGCGTATCTATATCCTTCTTACGATATGGTCTCCATGCTTGTATACAGTATTCTAAATGAGGTCTAACTATTGCTTTATAAAGAGGTATAATTAACTTTTTTCCCTTGTATGTTATGTTTCTTCTAATCAATCCAAGAATTTGATTTCCCTTTGAAGCTGCAATACCACACTGGTCTGAAACTTTCATATCAGCGCTTATTGTAACTCCTTAAGTCCTTTTCTTTTACAGTAGTACCCAGAACAGTATCTCCCATTTTATAGTTTACATTCAAGTTCCTATGTCCTGTATATAGGCATTTACATTTCCCAAAATTGAACAACATCTGCCATTTCTCAGACCATTTCACTAATCTGTCTAGATCGAGGTGTGCGGTTACACTTCTGTTTGCTCTTATATTGGATTTACACGCAGCAAAGGTATTCTTACAATGCGTACTGTGCAGCATTCGGATGTAAGCATCATTCAGCGAAGCATAGAGAGTTGTTTTTATTTCCTCTGGAAAAACAGACAGTAGTGAAGCAACGGATTCACAATTGCGGGCGGGCTGGTTGTAACAAGAAAGCTTCGACACACCGCAAACACTCGACCAAGAGAACTATCAAACCGGAAAGCGAGGCGGTTAGTAAACAATGAATGAATGGACTAGCAGATTTTAGACGCAAACAGCGTGTCCAAACTGATTAGCAAGCAAGTATGTGACTAAAATCGTCTACGTCAGGCATTTAAAATTGGAGTTGGAGTACTCTTGACGTAGGATTCTGAACAAATATGGCGCTGCCCATGCAAAACAAATTTTCGGTGTTCAACGAGGTATATTTAGTTAACCACTTGCGTGATACTCTTCATTATAGTTGCAAATGGTTAGTTTTCAAGTACTCTTATAGGTGCAAAGACCCCAACATGCCTTTGGTTTCACTTTAAATTTAAGGGGTGGGCATTGTTCATGCGGTTAATAGGAATAACATTCCACCCCAACACAAGTGGTATCATTACAATCTTTGTTATAGCAGCCACTGGACTTACAAATGGTCGGACCACGAACTGGACCACCTCGGGAAATCAATGCAGAAACAGACCGCCTTATACATCGCATTTGTCTGTTGGATAGGTTCATGACGCCATTGAAAGCAACCGGAACGTCACCGAGAACCCTTACTCAATAACAGAGGCATATAAAGTGGTCAAACAGCGTGTCACCGACTTGCCGGTAAAACCTTAAAGACAGGCCCCGAGCAAACCGGGCTGTACCGCTCATAACAATACAAAATATCGCGAAGGAATCGCGTCTTTGTTCTTGGTAAGCGTCACATCTTCCTTTGGTTTCCAAAAAAACGATGTGTTCCTGCGTAAATAGCTTTCGTCGCTGCAAATTTCGTCGCTGCAAATTGTAGTTATCAGCAACACGTTGAATTTCTGCTCTTTTCGAAATTCAATGTTTGTTCTTAATATCGCGGATTCGTTTGTTATTATGCTTTTCTGGTGTAGCAGTCAAGGTGGTTTCGAGAGTATCTTTCAGACGTCATATCTCTCGTATCGTTTTCATGGAACCAGTTCTGATAGTGCTTTGTTTTGTAACCGAATGTTTGGGTAAATCCTTCGGTAATTGCATTTCACATCGTATTCCATCGACAGTTATAATTACCATTGTCATGCTCAGTTGATAACGTCGGTAATTGTTGGCGACGATTCTGGTCGAACACGTGTCTGATTTCCTGATCTTTGAATTGTTTGCACGCAACATACTTGATCCTCTAATGCACATTCGGCCCCCCCAAAAAATAAATTATTTCTAACTGAGTTTTGAATTAATCAATCTACAAATCCTGAAATTGTTTGGTGCAACATATAAATCATTACCTTAGGAACACCTGTGGTTGGTTTTGTCATCTCGCGTTTAGCTGATTTTCTTAACTTGCTAAACAGTGTTGCTACCTCCTCGACATCAGTGGGCGTTTTACTGGTGGCGCCACCTAGGAAAAATCACAGTGACGGTGACATGGGACAGCACATCCACGCTATATACATTTGTTTGTGAAAAAAACTTGAATTGACAACTAGGTCGATTGAAGTATTTTATAATATCGTATCTCGAGCAACCATTAACACCGCAAACAATGAATCATCTTTGGTTTAAGAAGATTCATATTGTATTATATATACTTTACCTTGCTACCTGGCTATACACAAAAACATTTCTACCAATTAAGCCAAGGGGTGGGGCGCGGCCCAAAGCCCCCCAATGCCTCCCCCCTAATATGTCACTACGCCTGGACACTGCCCGCGTGAACTGAACCTTCAAATTGTCACTGATTTTTTTATTTTATTATGCAGATCGCCAGTACCTAATTTAATTTCCTATCATTCTCGCTACTCCATCTTACTCATCCTTACCAGATGTCCCTGGTGTTTGATTGTTTGCAAACGTCCTACCTCCGCCATTCTCTTCTACTTGTGTTCCAGGTGACCCGGTGTGACGTAACTGTTCTGCATTCCGCAATTCACTGGAGCTCCATTTAAGAGAAAATATAAACACAAACTATGCAAAAAACATGAGTTATTCCACAACGCTGCGTTCCGTCTGGTTTTGTTTTATTGTAATTCTAAAATACTGCATTTAATCACAAAAAGTCTCATTCACATTAATTGTTTTTATTACAATGGAAAAACACCTTAATTTGCAAAATAGCTTTACTACATATTAGTGCCGCAGACAGGACACTTTAGTATTGGGATACAAACAACAAATACATTTATTTTATTAAAAAAAAATGCCTAGTCAATTTAATTCAAATGTAGCGTTACAAACCAATTATTATCAATAATAAAACTTTGTCAAATATGATATACTACAAAGGATACTCTTCATGTTTTCGCAGTGCATCAGCCAAAAACTCTGATTTTGTTGAATCTAGTGCCTTAATAAAACATGCGTAAGCTCTGGGTCCACGTGATTGTAGTTTGTCCAGAAGGTGTCGTGACTGGTCTCGTACTACCTTGTGACTCAATATTTCACCACTGTGTTCTACGTCAAATATACGATCTTGTCGAAGATAATCAAGTATATCGTTTGGATTTAAGTTCTCCAGCAAAAACAAACGCTTATGCTCTAAGACATCTCTGTGTATACGATCCATGGTCGTGAAGTAGACTGAAAAGGAAAGCAGGCAAACACTTCAACAAGAATGTCTTCAAGTTAAAAGCCATACAATGGAGACAATTTTTACATTAGTCAAACATTTAATGTATTTATGATTTCATATGACATTTATTAATACCTGAATTATAGACAGATAAAAGATAAGTTGTGCACATAAGAGCACAGAAACGTGGAACCACAAGGATCAGTATTATGACCTTTATTATTCTTAATATATATCAATGAATTGGACGACAATATGACAAGTAACGCACTCAAATTTGCAGATGACACAAAACTGTTTAGAAAAGTTAACACTGATGGTGATAAACAACATTTACAAAACTATCTAGACAGATTAGTGAAATGGTCTGAAAAAATGGCAGATGTTGTTCAATTTTTGGAAATGTAAATGCCTACATACAGGACATGGTAACTTGGATGTAAACTATAAAATCGGAGATACTTAGGAGTTACAATAAGTTCTGATATGAAAGTTTCAGAGCAGTGTGGTATTGCAGCTTCAAACGGTAATCAAATTCTTGGGTTGATTAGGAAAAACATAACTTACAAGGATACAAAGCTAATTATACCTCTGTATAAAAATAGTTAGACCTCATTTAGAATACTGTAGACAAAGGTGGAGACCATATCGTAAGAAGGATATAGATACGCTTGAACGCATACAGAGGAGAACAACTAAAATTATTCCAGAACTGAGAGACCTTAGTTATGAAGAATGCCTGATAGAATGTGGTTTAACAACTCTAGAGACAAGGATGTTAAGAGGAGATCAGATTGAATTTTTTAAGATCTTGAATGGGTATGAAAATATTGATAGAAATATGTTTTTCTATCTCAAGAAAGATAGCAGAACTAGAGGACATGAGGTAAAGTTAGTAAAGGACAGTGTAGGTTGGATATCAGGAAGTACTCATTCTCACAGAGGACAGTAAATGAATGGAACAAATTATCTACGGGTTGTATAACCGCTAGCAGCGTGAATATGTTTAAAAACAAGTTGGACACATATCTCAGGAGGGCGGGTTACACGCAGACGAACACTCTCAATAAGCCAATGGCTTCCTAGTCCACTTGCCATCTGGGCCTTTGGCTTGGATGGCAAATCTTGTTAAATCTTGTTAAACCAAGTGGACATGTGTAAGAACACGCACGCACGCACGCACGCACGCACGCACGCACGCACATAATACACTTGAGCTCGAGTGGATTGCTGAAGGCCTCGCGTGGAGGTGAGGGTCACCTGTCTTGATTCTAGCAAACATTGGGGAAATATTGCGGGAGGGACGCAGCCTCCAAACTATTGGCGTTATCGTGGAGACATCGTTGTTCTGTCTCTCTAACTTTAAAACATAAAATTACGTGTCGAATAGACATACAGGCCTATCCATCGACGCGTGGCGACCGTACGCGCTTGACTGAGCACGTGCATTGACTGCATAATCTGAAATGTTTAACTTTTGTTTGATGCCACCTGAGATAATAATAGTTTTTATCGCCTGCGTGCATCTGTGCGACTTACATCAAGCATGCAGATAGGGCTCACCCATAATGTACGTCACGCTGGGGGTGGGAAGGTGTCTGGATAAGCGTTACATGGGGTAGGGGTGTCTTGGCGCTGGTACGTTCGTCATTTAAACAGTTGTTTTGCTCGTCTAGCTGTCAATATCAGACCAACAGCATCGATTGTTATGTACGGTACTGTATTGTATTGTATTGTACGGTATACCATCGTTTATCTGTTTCAAAACACCATGATATTTTACCATGGCTTCCCTGGTTCAAAACACTATGGTATTCCAAGGTTTCCATGGTATATCATGGTATTTTACCATGGTTTACCTGTTTCAAAACACACATGGAATACGATGGTATATTTTCACAAGGGCGGGTCCCGGGCGTACACAATCAACTGGGGATTTATGTGATGATTTCTAAAAATGTTACCGTTAAAACAAATTCTCTAAAAAAGTGGGGGTTCGTTCGAACCCCCCCCCCCGAGGACGGGCATGCTATGTGTTGAGGTAGTTACCTTTTATGTTGGTAGTTCGATCCGGGTTACTGTGTCACGCACTAGTCTGTCAACGGGCATTCACCGCCAGAAACGCTATCTGTAGCGAGAAGTCCGCGACCATCCACTATTCAAAAAATGACACTCACCAGCTAACTGCACTGATTCAGTGGTGTATCTATGACTCTGGACTGATTTAGTGGTGTATCTATGACTCTGCACTGATTCAGTGGTGTATCTATGACTATGCACTGATTCAGTGGTGTATCTATGACTCTGCACTGATTCAGTGGTGTATCTATGACGTTGGACTGATTCAGTAGTGTATCTATGACTTTGGACTGATTCAGTGGTGTATCTATGACTTTGGACTGATTCAGTGGTGTATATATGACTCTGGACTGATTCAGTGGTGTATCTATGACTCTGGACTGATTCAGTGGTGTATCTATGACTATGGACTGATTCAGTGGTGTATCTATGAATTTGGACTGATTCAGTGGTGTATCTATGACTCTGGACTGATTCAGTGGTGTATCTATGACTCTGGACTGATTCAGTGGTGTATCTATGACTTTGGACTATTTCAGTGGTGTATATATGATCTCGAAAAGGGGAGGCCGGTGGACGAAGCTTAGTCACCCGTTAGTTTACCATGCTAACATGTAGTGCCCAATGCCCCCCCTCCCCCCACCAACACCACCAACACGTTATTGCACTGAATGAATGCATACAAGGAACAGGTCCGTACTCGTGGTTCAAAAAGGGCGGGTCCGGGGGTACACAGTCAGTCCGGATTTCTGGGGTGACTTTTGAAAATGTTGCAGTTAAGACAAATTCTCTCAAAACGGGGGGTTCCTCCGACACCCCCGAGGACGGGCATGCTATGTGTTGAGTTAGTTACCTTTTTGTAGGTAGTTCGATCCAGGTTACTGTGTCACGCACCAGTCTGTCAACGGGCATTCACCGCCAGAAACGTGATCTGATCTGTAACGTGAAGTTCGCGACTGTGGTTTACACAAGGAGAATATGTCCCGGCGAGTTGTATCCACAGACGGCATCAAGCATAAGTCATACCTTGACTGATACAACAGTGTCAACCCTGTGAATTGTAGATGGCTGTGACACGGAAGAGTAACCCCGCACGATCTAATCGTAGACGGAGTGTTTGTAGTGCCATCTACTGTATTACTAACATTTAATAATTGAGACTCTTGTTCTTTTACTACGTAACATCCTAGGTTTTTACTCGACAGTGGGTCATTTATAGATGTCTTGATATAATTATGTCTGCCACGGGTTTTCATCAAACGTGTGTTTAATATGTGTAGGCTCTGGGATACTTTACAATTGTGGTCACCAGATGGCGCCACAGCTAACACACGGTCAGCATGACGTTTTCGGCGAATGCGGTGAACAATTTAACGCTGGTGTGCAAACGTTCGTATTTCGCAAACCCCTAGGAGATTTATCAGAATAACTAAGTTCGCAATCTATCTAAAAACAATATATACAGTGCCAGTGGATAATGCGGATTGTAAAGATTACTATACAATAACGCAGATTTGCTTTCCACTTGGATATGGGATGGAAGTTGATCATCTTCTGGGCGGCTGTTTGGTTCACCTGGAGGCATGCAGTCAAACTGTTCTTTGCAATATATCTTCAAGAAGTCTTCTTCATACCTTTGATATGGTCGTGCCCCATATATATATATATATATATATATATATATATATATATTAAAATCAAAACATTTGGGGCAGTTATTTGTAACTCCTGAAATGATAGCAACGAAAATTAAGAAGATGAAAGATAATAAATCATCTGGAGTTGATGGGATACCACCAAAACTGCTTCAGGAAATTGTTGAGCAAATTAGTACACCACTAACAAAAGTGTTTAACTTGTCACTAGAAAAAGGAATAGTTCCTTCAGAATGGAAAGAAGCAAACATTACACTGCTATTTAAGAAAGGATCGAAGAACAAACCAGAAAATTACAGACCAGTGAGTTTAACATCAGTTGTATGTAAATTACTCGAAACATTAATTAGGGACCACATGGTGGAATTCCTTGTAAAACATAAATTAATAAATACATCTCAACATGGGTTCCTAAAAGCAAGGTAATGTCTAACCAATCTCTTGTTTTTTTGAAGAAATTACAAAGTGGGTAGATGACGGGTCACCAGTGGATGTTGTCTATTTAGATTTAGAAATTTATTCCATTAAGAAAACAAGGGAAAAGATCCAGGAAAAAACACCTGTCAAAAGAAGCTATTAGAAAAATTGCTCACAAACAGATGCTGTGGAGGGTCTATAAACACACTGGAAATGTAGAAGACTACACAAACTACAAAGAGGCACTTAACCTAGCTACAACAGAAATTAGAAAATCTAAAAGAACCTTTGAAAAAAAATTGGCAGGTAATATAAAAAATGACAGCAAGAGTTTCTATGCTTATGTAAGGAATAAGCAGAAAGTTCGAGATAAGGTCGGACCACTGGAAAACAACAGTGAAAACATAATTTCAGATGGGTTCCAAATGGCAGAGGTCCTGAATGAGTATTTCAGCTCAGTTTTTACCACAGAAGATATCAGCTCACTTCCAGTTCCATTGACTAAATTTGAGGACAATAAATCAGAACATTTAGGGCAGTTATTTGTAACTCCTGAAATGATAGCAAAGAAAATTAAGAAGATGAAAGATAATAACTCACCTGGAGTTGATGGGATACCACCAAAACTGCTAAAGGAAATTGTTGATCAAATTAGTACACCACTTGCAAGCTTATTTAACTTGTCACTAGAAGAAGGAATAGTTCCTTCGGAATGGAAAGAAGCAAACATTATGCCGCTATTTAAGAAGGGATCGAGGAAGAAGCCAGAAAATTACAGACCAGTGAGTTTAACATCAGTTGTATGTAAATTACTCGAAACATTAATTAGAGACCACATGGTGGAATTCCTCATAAAACATAAATTAATAAATACATCTCAACATGGGTTCCTAAAAGCAAGGTCATGTCTAACCAATCTCTTATGTTTTTTAGAAGAAATTACAAAGTGGGTAGATGACGGGTCACCAGTGGATGTTGTCTACTTAGATTTTCAGAAAGCTTTCGATAAAGTGCCACATCAAAGATTGTTACTTATACTAAAAGCATATGGTATAGGCAATGATGTATAAGCAACTGGATAGAAAAGCGGCTCACACACAGAAGACAGAGAGTAATAGTAGATGGTGAGATTTCAAACTGGAAATCTGTTTTGAGTGGGGTACCACAGGGATCAGTAATAGGCCCTATACTGTTTTTAATATATATAAATGATTTGGAAGATGACATATCTAGCAAAGTACTGAAATTTGCAGATGACACAAAAGTATTCAGAAAGGTTACTAATGATACAGATAAACAAAGTTTACAAGATGATCTAGATAAATTAGTTAAATGGTCAGAAAAATGGCAAATGTTATTCAATTTTGGGAAGTGTAAATGTATACACATAGGACATGGAAATATGGACGAGGAATATAAAATGGGGGATGCTGTACTAGGTAGAACCACACAAGAAAAGGATTTAGGAGTAACATTTAATGCTGACATGAAAGTTTCAGAGCAATGTGGGATTGCTGCTTCGAAAGGAAATCAAATTCTAGGGCTAATTAGGAGAACTATCACATACATGTATAAGGAGAAACAGCTAATTGTACCCCTGTACAAAGCAATAGTTAGACCACATTTGGAATATTGTATACAAGTATGGAGGCCGTATCATAAGAAGGACATAGACAAGCTAGAAAGAGTTTAAAAGAGTGTTTAAAATAGTGAACGGTTATGAGGATGTTGATAAGAATGTTCTTCAAACTTAAAGAAGGCAGTAGAACCAGAGAAAACAAAGTAGCATTAGTTAAGGAACAGTGTAGGTTGGACATGAGAAAGTACTCTTTCTCACACAGGGTTATAAATGAATGGAACAAACTGCCAAATGATTGTGTTAATGCTAGTAGTGTGAATATGTTTAAAAATAGAATTGACAGATATATGATAAGGGTGGGCTACACATAGATGATAAAATTGTTGGACTCTCGATAAGCCAATGGCTTCCTTGTCCACTTGCCATCTGGAACTTGTTGTTTGGGATGGCAATCTTGTTAAATATGTCATGCCCGTCCTCAGGGGGTTTCTTAAATCTTGTTAAATATGTCATGCCCGTCCTCAGGGGGTTTCTTAAATCTTGTTAAATATGTCATGCCCGTCCTCAGGGGGTTTCTTAAATCTTGTTAAATATGTCATGCCCGTCCTCAGGGGGTTTCTTAAATCTTGTTAAATATGTCATGCCCGTCCTCAGGGGGTTTCTTAAATCCGCAGCTGATTGTGTACGCTCGAACTCCCTTTTCAAAGCCCCGAGAACAAGCATGATTGCACGCACACGCACATCGATGGTAGCTGTGTACTCAAGTAACTAACACGAGAAATTAATTTATACAGCTAACTACAGCCTATGTGGATATGCTTATCCAGTTTCGGTATTAAATGGCCGAAAGAGGCTGCTTGCTTCGTTCTTACCATTTCATATGTTTAGATGTGTATAATTATTATCGCTGCTGCTGATGTACCTGGATGATGTGGGCCGCTTGTTAATAACTTAGAATGATTATTTGCATAGACATGCTGTAATACGGTATTTTCGACGGTGGTTTTGCATCGGCATACTGTCTACTAAGCAATGGTGAATTTCCGGGGGCCATTGCCCCTCCCCCCGTGAAAAGAATTCTTTTGTAGATAACATATATGTTGCGCCACTACATCAAAGATGACAAACTAATGGGCGACTAAGCTTGCCTGTCATCAGGGCTTTTTTTTTAATTTGTTTAACGTAAGTAAGAGTAAGACTACCCCACAAATCGTCATCCATGGGGCAAGAAGGCTGCCTGTCTGGGGCAATACGGTCCATAGTTCCCTACCCCGTGTTTTTTGCTTATATGAAAGAACCATTGCCTGGAAATAAAATGCATACAAACAAATAGTAGGATAGTAATATATTGGGCTATTACAGTTGTTACATCTAAATTGGAGTTAACATTATAATATATACCTTGCAATCCATACATAATATAACATTGTTTAGTAATATCCCATCATAAGACATAGGGACACATGTGCAATGTGTGTCTTAACACAATGTATATAAAACACAACATATTACTGCCCATCATCATAGGGGTTCAGAGAATTGTGTTTAATTATAACAGTTTTCAGACATCATCCCAGAAATCCCCGGCTGACTGTGTACATTCAAATCCCCCTTTTTAAAACCTGGGCATGCAAGTACACACAAAATACATCATGTTCTCCCAAGTATACATATCAGTTCTGTAGACAAATTAGTTGAACCATTATATCATTTAACAGTGCACAACCCGAAAAATAACGGAAATCAATTGTTATCAATAACGAAAACAGCGAATGTTAAAGATGATCTCAAAACGTTGATGTAGGACAATGCACAACACTGATTTCATGAGGGGTGGGGAGGTCTATCAGCTGTTTCGTTTCGTGTTGTAGATGGATGTGTTTTGCCAACAAACATTTTTTATTAGTCAATCACAGTTCAAAAGGGTGCTAACTTCGAATGCATGTAAGAAGTATCCATAATGACGGCAGAAAGCAGTACATTGTTACGGCACCAATGCAACCATAACGACATTGTCGCCTCTGATAAACAGCTGATTTATATGTCTCTTCAGTAAGACATCTACCTGTTTTGTATTCCCATCTGCATCGTCAGTTTTCCCATCTGTCTGGTTTGCCGATGAAACAGTTTCTTTTTTCACACTGACAAGTCTGCGTTCCTCTGAAATATACACATTGTGCTGTCTTTCACACTGCAATCTTTCTTCTTTCAACGAAGATTTGCGAAGCCCATCATGTGATAGAGCTCCACTTTGTTCTGTTTTTGTCCGTGAGCTATCACTCAAATGTGATGAACAACTAGTTTCATGTTCCTGCCCAGAATGCCGCATTCTGTCCACAAATTCCTCTCTAACACCAATCTCTGTTTTAACCTCATCAGGTAATGTGTCCACCAAGTGTTCCTCCTTGACGGAAATCTCTCCCAACTCCTCTTTTAGTTTATTTAATTTTAAGGCTAGACTCTCCAGGTCTTCTTCATCCTCTTCAATTTCTTCTTCCATCAACAACTGTTTGTCATTACTCTTGTTGTTGTCTTCATTTTCTTGTGTAATCTTGTTTTCAGTACTTTCGTTGTCTTCATTGTTGTCTGGTGTTACCTTGTTGTCTTCTTTGCTGTCTTGTGTCATCTTGTCTTCATTACCCATCGTTGTTTTGCTATGGCTGGTGTCCTTTAACACCAGATATTTGATGTCAGCCAACTCTTGTTCTGCTTCTGGTCCTGCGTCAGTGGACGATTTGACCTCCAGTTTCTGTGTCTCTGAGTCAACAACCTTTTCATCTTGTGTTTCCTCTGCCTTTATGGTGACCTCGTCAGTTTCTTTGTCTTGTGGAGTTTTCTGAAAACATGACAACAATAACAGTGACACCTGATAATTTTTATCCACATAATTAAACCGTCATTTCCCATAAGAAAAAATATGGAAATGTATTTTGCTTCCATTTGTGTTTTCAAAACCAATTCATAAATGTGTCACCAATCATATCATGCATTTCCCAGCTTTCTAAATACCGAGTGTATCGATATCGACGATTCGACATAACATTCATTTTACAACTCTTGCCATCACTGTAGTACACAAATTTATTACAACATCATTCGGCATCTTTCATTGAGAAAACAGCAAAAGAAAAGCAGCAAAAGAAAGCACACCCTGGTGAGCAATGTGAGAACAGGCACGTGATTTTCTTGCAAAAATACTTATTGTTATACAGCCACATAAGATTTGCAGTTTCACACGCACAAAAAGTTGCCATTGAACAGATGAGTAAAGATGTGGGACATATAGCAAAAAGTGGAGATATTTCGGTGAAATGTTTGCCCCAAATAAATGGGACAAAATCCTTATTGTCTATAATATTGCAGCATATGTAGAATTGAACTTTGAACTCTGTTCTTGTCACATACCAACCAGTGAAATTATTCAGAGAGAATTTCAGTCACCTCTAAATCTGTGTCACTATTTTGCCTTTTGACAAACACTATAAGTATATTCTGAATTCATAAACAAAATGTGGCTGGAATAAAAATAAATACTAACCTGTTTTGATTTTTTCTGTTTCTTTCCATCACTCTTGGCCTTTCGTTTCACAGCTGGATTCTTGTATATTTCATCAACATCAGACATTGCCTGAGAAACAAAATACTCACAGTTTTATGGCATGAATGACCAAACAATATGGAAAGGGAATTGAAGATTTTCAGAATTTAAGTACACAAATATCATTACAGTAGTTAATGGCTGAAAGTTGACAAAAAGGCCAGAAGGAAGAGACACCAAATGGTCTGACAAGGTTAACAACAACATTCTCTGGGGAAGAACCCAACAGCTTCCAGTGGAGAAGGAAATCAAAATGAGAAAATGGAAGTGGATTGGCCACCCATTATGAAAACCCTATCCAGTATCATTATACAAGTACTAAGTAAGTAAAACAAATATTGTAACTTTTGGGTGTATCTAGTGTGCCTACTAGGTTCCAGTGCTTGTCGTAGGCAACCACATATCCAGTGCAGATGCCACGAACGAACTTGAAGCTTCTTGTCCACACTTTGACCTTGCGTTTCTCTTTGACGCTGCGATACAACAGACTGAATGGACCCGTGGTGTACTCTGAAAGCAATCAGGTCAGGAAGTATGTCAAACAACGTTCATTGTTCTAGGCCCACCCACTTATTATTACATACAATGTTGTTCACCTTTTGGAAGTGCAGTGAGGTTTTTTATTTGGAGACAAAAAGCGTAACAATAGACAATTGGTTGGTAATGTTGTGCCTGCCATAATTATAAGAGGTTGAGCATTGACAGCATTCGAGACTGCTAGGCATAAATATAAAAGATTTACATGATTGTGTTCATTTAAATATATAAATAATACATCCATAATCAAACGAAAGCATTTTTAATATGTACCTAGACATGACAACTATAATTAAAAATCTGGTACACACTTAGGGGTAAAAACTAACTAACTCGAATGGACTGGTAAGTTACAACATCTACCAGTCTGGTGGAAAATTGGTTGATAGTTAAATAAAAGCCATGAGAACTGTAATAAACACTTTTATTTTGATTAAAAAAATTAAGAATGATATGAGGTGCACTACACCGTATAACATTGTCTTAAGCTCTTATCAATCTGGAGTTTACATTATTCCGTTTTGCTGTTGTCAGGAAAATTTTTTTGATTAGCCAGGTGGCAGTAGAAGCTATTGTAAATGCCATATTTGGCTGACAGCACAGTTCGGACAAAAACGTTGCCAGTGCAGTCATCAATGAAGCAGTTTAGTAGCAACATCAGAATTCTGAATGAGATTTATTTAAACATTTGTTATGGATGTAAATACAAAAAGTGATCACAAATTACAATACCGCAGGGTTCTAAAAGCCACCTGCAACATGGGCTGTAAGCCTGACAGACTCAACCGACTTGACTACAAAAGTACTGCCGGTTGGCTGCCAGAATGGAAAACAAAAGCATGAAGTCCAGTCTATAAAACACCAGTCTGAAAGTGTGCTGAATATAGAAATACGTGCATAAATTCTGCAAAAACGGTGCCTTTGTAAAAATTGAAAACTATACTAGTGTGGCAGAACCTATTGGCCAACCTGCCAGCTAAACAGAACAGTAACAAAGACTATGATGGCAGGTGAAGCTCATGCTACTCTGTTAGTGTGTAAAGGACGAATGGAGTCAATGGATAACCATTTTCAAGTGCTTTACAACTCAACCATGATGTTTTGTGTCAGATAGAGACCTAGGCATGTTAAAATAAATGAAATATATTTTGTAGAGCAACCAGGCAAATAAATGGAATTTTCTTGGTAGTAAAAATATTCTATCATTTTTCATTACTGCCTTAACTTTTCCAGTGGACCATCGGACCACAGCATCTAGGAGGGTTCTGATGGTCCAATGGCATTTTGGTATGCTCTGGCCACCGGACTGGTCACCATTAATGTTGAACCTTTGAGTAGTACACAAGTCCCAACACATTTCATTATTACTATAATCTTATTAGTATTATGAAAATTTAAATGATTAAGCTCGCCTTCCATTCTGGTCAAAACGTTTCGCATGTGTTTTCTTTGTGGTATCTGGTTGTAGACCTCGACGTTTCCTTGTGATTCAGCGTTGCGACGCATTCTGCTTCGTTTTTCTCTCTCATTGATAACTTCAATAGCAACATCCCCCATTTTCGCCCGGTAAGCCCGTCTTGGAGGAGTTGCAGAACTTGAAGCGAGTGGAATTGTTCCATGGTGTTCTTTGCCATCTCCACTACCAATATCTTTTGAAATCATGCTTTCAGCAGCACTGCTTGACAACTGAGTAATACTTGTGCGGATATCGAATATTGAAGGTATATGAACATTTCGCGACTTCGATTCGTCTGCATCGGGGCCTCCGATGGGTGCCGCCATGTTTGGTAATGTAACTCTTATTTAGGCTAACGTTTCGTATATTTTATTCTTAGACAACATACAATGATTTTCATCTATGGAATGCATTGTAATGTATTAATATAAGTTGTGTCATACATAATGCTAATATTAATAAACATATTTACGTTATTTCAGTGAAAAGATGTATGCGTATGTAAACTAGTGCATAGCTCAGTTCGGCCATGGAAACAGAACGCCATTTCTTGTAAAAATTTCTTAATGTATTACACCGTAACGTCGTAAAAGGGCGTATGATAAAACATGCCGCCTAAAAAGGGAAAGAAGAGTAAAGCTGAAAAGAAAGCCAAGAAAGAAGAGACACCAGATGGAGGCGAAGAGCTCAAAGACAAAGAAACTTTATTGCAAGAAGAGTAAGTAAACAAGTCTAGTCAGACTAGTCTATAGTATAGACATATTTTCATATAATATAGTTAGCTCGATCTGGCACTGGCACTCTCCCTACTAGGCACTGAGCTACTGCCACTTGGCACTGCTACCGATACTGTGGATGTGCCATGAACAGCGAGCTTAGCTTGGCCGCGATAGCTCAGTTAAGCAAGCAGCAAACTAGGCATATTCGTCCGCTTCACTCTTGGACTTGGGACGCCGTAAGTCGAGGCCGTCATTTTTCAACTCGCGGATTTGGGCTTTCCGTAGCCAAATGGCTACGGAACTAATAACTTATGTTTTAAAACTCATACGCACTAACCGTTTCACACAGGTTTTCCGTGAAATACAACTGACACTTGGGCGTCAAGAAACAGAAGACATGTGCTCCAAATAATTATTTATGAGTACATTTATTTGGTCACACAAAAAAGATTTCATAAATAGCCGCCATACTGTGTACATGATGTTGCCTGTGGGTCACATGGGCAAACGCGATTTCATGTAGAATGAGGCCAGAGTGGGCCAGCAGTACATACATAAATAAAACACCCGTTAGTAAGTTAGTAGTTTATAGGGCGATGATTAATGCTCCAAGGGAAATATGACAGTGATGTATCTAATATTATCAAGCTGCACAAGGACAGTAATACAAGGGAAGGAACAAGGGGCCATAGTTTGAAATTGTTTATAGAACATGCTTGTACAAATGTTAGAAAAGAAAGCTTCTTACCAGATTATGGAATGATCTACCGGAAGTAGTTGTAACTGCCCCAAGTGTCAACTCATTTAAAAAAACGTCTAGATAGACATTGGAGTACTGAGGAGTTTCTCTACAAATACAAAGCTGCCTTGCCAGGAAGTTGTAGAGCATTCCAAGGGAAAGTTGAAGATCTGACCACCGAGCCCACCGCCTTCGGTCGGGACTCAGACTCATTTATTTTGACCAAGTAAATGTAACACAATCAACATATAAACAAAGTAAATAAAATAAATGGTCACGGAGACTCCCATTAAGACATTGAGTATGTCGCTATCATGGGAGCCACCACTGGTTTAGTCAAGCAATTGAAAATATTATATTAAAAATTAAGAATACAAGTGATAGCAATAATAAAAGTAATAAGAATATAATTATATAATAATCATATATATATATATATATATATGTATAACCTATATGTATACAAGCACATCCATGTACATATATGCATACGTATGGCTGCCTACAAGATATACCTACATATTAATTACACAAATAAATAACTATACACGTATGCCCTGATTTCGGCAAATGTAAAAAATTTTTTTGTACAGTTGTATTCATAATTACCAAGAAGATATTGTTTTATGTAACTGGAGAAACCATATAGACTATGAGTATGGACTTTGTCAGTAATATCATTTGGACTATTGTTAACAGTTCTAATCATGCTGTATCTAATACATTTGTTTGCGAAAACATGATTATTTCTTGACATAAATAATCGATTTTTGTATCGTGTGTCAAGTGATGTATTTCAAAAGTGTTAGTATAAGGTATATTATAAAAATATTCAGGTAGTTGTTTATTTATTAATTTATGATAAAACTTAAGTTCTTGTAGCTTGTAGATGTCACTGACCTTTAATAATTTGAGTTCTTTATAAATAGGAGCAGTGTGTGCATTATATTTACTTAACATGATTATTCTAATTGCTTTTTTCTGTATAAATATGCGTTGCGTTTGATACCCCCATGCCAATATACCATAGTTTATACGAGGTAATATGATAGAATTGTACATTGTCCTTAGAATATGCTGTGGTAAAAAAAATTTCAGTTTATTTAGAATTCCAGTGGTTCTAGATATTTTGTATGCTACTTTGTTTATGTGACTGTCCCAGTTCAAGTGATTATTTAATGTGATGCCCGAAAAGTTGAAGTTATTTACATATTCAATTACAATTCCATTTACTAATAGCACAGGCTTTTCTACTTTCTTTTGTGGCATATGAAAAATCATAGCTTTAGTTTTGTCAACATTTAGAGCAAGTTTGCTTATGTTAAGCCAGTCACATATCTTGTTTAGTTCTTCGTTTATATTGTTATTTAAAGGTCCTAATATCGACCCTTGCGGGACACCAGTAGTAATATATGCTTCTTTAGATTTTACGTGTCCAAATTGTACGTACTGTTTACGATTTGATAAATAGTTCTTAAAGAGGTTAAATGCTGTGCCTTTTATGCCATAGTGCTTTAATTTATCCATGAGTATATTATGGTCTATTGTATCAAAGGCTTTTGATAAATCAATATATATATTTATTGGAGTTAGATGTTTGTCCATTTCCTGAATAATTCTGTCTATTATTTCAAGGGTGGCAAGTTCGGTTGAATGTTTCTCTCTGAAGCCATATTGACTACTGTAGTATAGCTCTCTATTGTGGAAGTATTCGTGTAGTTGGTCAAATATGACTCTCTCAAATACTTTAGAAATTGCTGGTAAGATCGAAATTGGACAGTAATTATAAAAAATGGTATTATCACCTTTTTTTAATAGTGGTATTACTTTAGCAACTTTTAGTTTGTCAGGAAATATACCTGTTGACAAAGATTGATTGAGTATTGTGGTGACAGGCTTACAAATTTCATGTTTTATTGTTTTTAATAATATAGTTGATATGCCGTCTTTGCCACTACTAGATTTAGGATGCATACAGTGAATTATATTAATTGTAGTATCTTCACTTATAGGTTTAAATGTGAATTTATGTATGGTCTGGTGCAAGTTTGGGACCAATATTTGTAAAAAATAAATTAAATTGATTGGCAATATCCGTTTTATCAGTAACAGTTGTTCCATCAATTTTAAAAGAGTTAGGAAATTGTTCAGTCATTGTTGTTTCATTAATTATTTCTTTAATAATTGACCATGTTTTTTTAATATTGTTCTTATGTTTCTCAAATCTCAAATCGACGTCACAGTTCAGCGACGACAGACAAACTTTCACTCACATCAAATATTTATCAATATCAGCAGACTTTGCAGCGCTCTGGTATCCTTTTGACCATCAGTGAATGTATTAATGTCTGGTAGTTCCAAACAACATTCATAAGTAGTTTTAGACATGTAGTAAACACGAATGGTTGATAAAAATGTTCATGTGTCAAATTCAAAGCGATATGCTTACTTGGCGTATGTCATTAGCATGCTCGCATGGTGAGACAACCACAGTGCCATTTAGCAAGTCTACTGTACAGTGTGTAGTAAGGGACCACTTTATTCAATTGTAACAAGCATCTTGGCGTAACTGAGCGGAACAATTGAGCTATGGAGAAACATTATCTTCATGATTTGTTGTATGGATATTATTTGTAACCAACCAATATGTTATAAATATTAATAAATACGCTTTCATATTTAGGTAAACCAAGAAATAATTAAAAAGTATTATGATATGCAATGTATAATCTATTTATAGTAGAGTTTTGTAATTCCACCATAGCTGTACAGAATACATTGGTGAACAATATGTACGGAACAGCGTGAGCTTTACATCTATGGAACACATGTAAAATTTACATAAGATAATATTGCTTTGCACAAATAAAGTTCTGCATTGTCTGTTGATATGCGCATCATCACAAAAATCATATGTGATATAATGCCCATCACATTAAGAATGATCCCATTCAACTTAATGTCATCAGCATACAATATGTGACTAAATGTCCATTCACATTACAACCAACATTACATAGTTTAAGTTGTTCACTTTATTCATCTACATAGACATTGAATAAGTAAGGGGGTAGTATCCCCCCTTGTCTAACACCATTAGTTACTTTGAATTTCACATAAATTGAATTTCACATAATATACATCACCCCACCTAATACATTGGTTTTTATACCAGTAAGTCAATACATGTAATATATATCCTGGAACACCCCTTTCACTGAGTTTCTTAAACAGTGTTCTGTGGTTTACTCTGTCAAATGCCTCAAGAAAACATACAAATACACTGCCGTTAAGTTTCTTTTAATGCATATATACACTGACCAGTTCCATGTTTCTTCTTAAAACCAAACTGGTTAGGGTTAATATCCATGTACATTTCAATCCTGTCTAAAATCAATATTTCAATAAGTTTGCTAAACACACTAGGTAACGCAATTGGACAGTAATTGTCTTTAGATGAAATTTTACCAGCTTTATATCTGGCTGTAAGGCTAATTTCTTCCTATCCTTAGGAAGACCTCTACAGCTATAAGTTATTAAATTGAATGGTTTATCTGAATGTCCGTGCAAATAAATCCACGTATGAATCAGTTCAGATGTTTATCACCTTTGGTTCTGTCCACCCCCTGACAAAGGCCATTTCTGGCCAGAGATCACATGACATGAATACAGCTGGGTTGGGACACATGCATGTAATTTGGAATGAGGCGAAAGTGTTGATGGCTTCAACTTTTACATCCAAGCCAAAATGTCCAGTAAGATGTTGCTCAATGTCAGATTATGTTACTTGTGGGTCAAACCGGGTGGCAAAAGCATTTCCATTCCTCAGTTTTACACTAACAGTCCTAAGTCCTGAGTCTTTGGCATTGCGAACTACACCTTTATGTTTCATTGCACTGTACAATTTTCCAGCCGTCACTGCCTTCTTTTTGATTGGAGTTGGTCTTCTTTGTTGGGACCTGTTCGCTGTACACCATTCATCTGAGTTGTGTGCAGCAACACCTGTGAAGGAGTGGTCACTGGGCCAGCCATCTGTAACTGTAGAGTTTACAACAGTTTCATCACTTGAAGATGGCCTACTTCGAGTTGGTTAAAAACAGCTGACAACAACACTTTCCATATCGACCTGAGGCACTGCACCATGTCCAGAAATGGGCACTGCACCATGATGTCCAGGACCAAATAGTACATGCTTGTCAGAGTCCAAGGTATCCTCAGTCAGGATCACAGCCACAGGGGGATCCTGATGCTTGCATTCCATCTTCTTCCTATTGTAATCATCTTTGTCTGACTACCTTCATGGTTGTTTAATGAGTGAATTTATTTCCGAGTACATTCACATGAGATACACTTGAGATACGTTGGTAAACTTAACGTTTTCTTTACTACTTCATTAGATCTTTCATTCGATGGCACCGTACCAACATTTCTAAATCTATCACCGGGCTGGGTCGAAATTGAGGGGTATCTGCTTTTGGGTGTGTTTTTTTCTGAAAATTATATGATTTTGTCAAATTACAATATGTGTGTTAATGGAGCATCAATGTGCTGTGAAATATTGAAGAAAATCAAATCGTAGGACAACTTTGCAGGAATCCTAAAAACCGTTATACTGGCAACCTATTTGAAAATCAAACATGATTTCACCCCTTTTGCTACATGGACAGGTGTAGGCTAGTATTAATTATTCCCTGTTTTGGATTGGGTTTAATCATGCACTTCATCTGCCTTGGCGTGAAAATAAAAACTTCAGTATACTTGGCCATGGAAAGTAAAGGTAAGTTCTTATATAGCACAGTATCCAGTCCATGGAACTGTTCAAAGTGCCTTACACTTCACCCCCTGGCAGATCTGTTCATTCCAACACCAACTCAACTTCTCTGGGAAGCATTCAGCCATGCTGCAATTACTATGCGAAGATTATTCGTTCACATATCTCTCAACTGAGCTTCAATGTTCTACAACACTACACCACTGCACCTCACCCCACGGGACTCCATTTCATCTCCTTAAATAAAAACCATTACACCTAATGCAACAGTGTTGACTCCAATATTGTCAGGGTGAACCTCTGTTGTCAATTACTACTGCTTGGGCAAAGGATAGTCAAACAAGAATGTAGCTCTATATCTGCATTGTCACCAAGCAAAAGATAATACAAGCTATATACACATCACATTAGGAACTAATTTTAAATTAATAAATTAAATTAGTCCTCATTTGTAGCACAAATTTTAAAATATACAAGAATGGGGAAACAAGAATGTGTTTCCCATTACCGTAAATTAACTCTGTGAAGTTTATTTAAGCCTAGCAGCACATTTTAGAATAATCAAACAGGCATGGTTATTAATATTATCATTATGCATAGACCTTGGTTGACATCCAGTTAACCTGAACTGATTTATGTTGGTGATGATATGTGTGTTTTGATTTTAAACCTTGAAAATAAACATTCAATATATGTAAGCATGATTGATTCAATTTGTTGCAATTGATTATATTTTACTTATGGTGTAGATAGTATTGCTCACACATGCATGGTAGGTCGTGAATATATTTAAATCAAGAAAATTAATATTTCTGTTTCAGGTTAGTAACAGTTACAGACGAACTGGAAAAAGCAAAGGAGCAAACTGCACTCTTGTATCCTCTTAATAACTGTTGATCATCATGATAAGTGTGCATTAATGCAAAATAACATATTTTTCTATTTTGATGCAGTCTGAACTGGTATTGATGAAAACCTATGAATACTGTATTCAGCCTAATAAGAAAACAGTATGCTTGAAAAAATGTGTATAAGTGTACACCAACATTTTTTTCTTTAGACAATTAGGTAACTGTTTAACACTAATGGTGTCATTTGGTGACAGAACAACTGAAAAGTGGTGCCAACTGTTTAACACCAGATGGCGAAATTTTTCAATTCTTCACACTAGTCAAATGACAATAGTTATGGATCCTGCTGATTAAAAAGGGGGTGTGCGCTAATTAGGGAATGTACGATTAATATGTCAAATACGTTACATGTTTAAATATATGTTTCCCCAATTGATATAATTAATTCTCTTATATAAGTAGTATTTGTATGATCAGACTGTCATTTAGCACATTGTTGCTTTAATGCAGATGATATTTGTTCCCAGAACTATAACTTTTTTTACTATTTAATAATAAAATAATGATTGTCTGTCTTCCTTAACTGCAATCCAGAAAACAGGAGAATGATTGGCTGCAACAGGAGGCTCACAGAGTGAGGATAGAGAGCGTATGTACATTTGCAATCCAAACTTCAGAATTGTATATATCAAAATAGGTGTGGCTGTATCATTTAATTACAAGAACCATATGTTGATACAATGAATGTCCTAACTTGATTCTACAGTACACATTTTACGAAATAAATTACTAACATTACTAACAAACAGCTGTTTGTAAGTGATCAGCTGCAGGAAATAATGATTACTGTGTGTCTGTGCAGCATGAATACATGAACTATATGCAGAAGAAAACAAGTCGACGACAGACAACGATAATTACACTGAGCGATCAGAACCAGAAAGAGATATATGATCTGATGCAAGCCAAGCAGAATATGCTTAACGAATATGAAGACAAGAAAAATGGTCAGTTGTTAAAACTGTGTGCTCTTTGTAATGATAATTGAACATTGTCTGTTTATATAATTTATTACCAATATTGTACTAATCGTTTTGATCCTATAAGTAGTTATTAATTATGTTGTAATGATAAATATAGATAGTTTTACAATGTCCATGCATGTATCATTTACAAAGATTTGTTTACATAATTTTTTTTTATGTATACATTTTAAGCTTGTTTTATGTGTTGCATTTATATATTTACATTTTCATTACACTGATACAATAAAATTATGTTCTAAAATGGAATGAATATGAGGTCATTATTAAACTTACCAATCTGTGCTATAAATGAGACATGTATGCCATTTCTGTCACCAGCATTGAGAGAAACTTTAATGGAGAAGGAAAATTTGCTGGCAAAGACAAAGAAAGAGTTAGAAGATCTACAAGAATTCAAGGTTTGTACTATGATATTATTCTCTCAACAGAGAATAACACATGCAAAATTTCTCTGATCCAGTGAGACTGATGCACAAATGGTCAAGTGATAACTGAAGCTGATGTAGAGATAAATAGAGCAACCTCAATGCTCAAGTGTATAATCTTTTCCACATACGCCAAGTCAGATTTGCTCAGTCATGGTTTTTTCTTGCAAATGTAAACACATAATAATTGTAACAAATGTAATGGGCAGAGTGGGAGAATGAGTGTATCCAGTTTCATTGTTAATCTGTGTTTTCTACACTTGATATTGATTCTTGGTAACCAGCTCATGTTGCTTACATAAGATAAGATAAGATAATTCTTTAGCGTCTGCTATAGAACTCCTGTAGTTCCCTTTTGATTATGTCAGCGACAAGTCCACTTATTTAATATTTGACTCAACTTTTATTTTGTGAATACATTATATTCATGCAAGTGCACATATGTATGCACCCGTACGTATATCACATGATTATTACCACTGTGTGCACATTGCTAGGAACAGATCATGATAATAATATGAAAGGACATTTTATGGTATAATGATAATAATTTTAAAAGCGATCACAAAATGTAATTATAAATAAATGTTATCCTATATTCATATGTGTGTTTACAGAACTTGCAGATTGAACAGTCAAGCAGAATCAAGGAACTGGAAAAGGAGGTATCAATAATGAGAGGCAAACATTCGGATTCCATTATGCAGCTCAAGTCGCGATTTCTCAAAGAGAAACGTGAATATCTACATGATGCTGCATCGAAGGTCGTTGCCATGGCAAAGGAAGCAAATCAGGTACAAGCATGCAGTTGTATATTTTGGTTGACTAATACAAATGTTACTAGTGTGAAAAAGTTAATAATATGACAACTGTGCAGTACAATTAATTATGATTCACGGTACACTTGGGTAGTAGATATGTTTGATAGCTGCCACATAGATGAGATGAATTTAGCTTGTGTTTTCTCCGTGACACCAGGAGGCTGCCCAGTGTCTGACAGAACACACGCACCGCATCAAACTGGAGAACCGGCGACTGCGTCATCAACTTCTTATGCTGATTCAACAGACACGAGCTCTTCATGAACATAAGGACAAACTCTTGGTAACAAACATTTGTTCTCTTTCGTCATTAATTCTGTGTTTTAGAAATTTTATTTTAATGCAGAAAATCACCGGTTTCATCAGCCTCTCATGCTGTTAAAAACTTTTCAAACGGTCCTTTTTGGGTGAAAAATTCTTAACACCATTACCAGGCCAGAGGAATAGGAAAATGCATTTTACAATAAACCCAACCTCACACTAAATATGCGCAATATTTGAATTATTCCTATTCGTGTTGGCACTGAATATACTTTACATCTGTGTTATTAAGAATATAGACCTCAGCTTAACAACACTTGTTGTTAACGTTATTTAAAAAATGAAATAAATTATGATAACGCATGAAATATTGAATGCAATTGTTTTTAATGATATTAGTTATTTTGTAGTAAATGTATTTGGCAAAGCACATCGGATTGGCATTTAAATCAGCCATCTTATATGATTCTTTACATATATCGATGGTGCCGAGTTATTGACACTGACAATTGTCCGTGGTTTGCCGTATGCAGGAACAGCGACGACAGCTGCAGATGGAACAGCAGTACGCACGGGACCTGAAGACGCTGAGAACGGCCAGACAGCACAAGGTCTTCAAATCATTCGGCCTGCTCGATGACAGCAAGCCAGCGAACGAGACGGAGGAGGAAGCCGCGTAGTGTGTGTGCCTGCACGTGTGTATACGTTTTGAAAAAGAAAGACTTGCACTCATCGGCATTTATCGAAATGTGCGCATGTTCCATGTGTGGATGCGCGTCGGTGCACAGGTAACATGCATGAATTACAGTCCGTATTGGCTTCGTTGGCATGCATGCGATCCTGCCACGTGCGGTATATTACACACATGCTGGCATGCATGCGTGATCACGCATTCCGAGACGTGTTGGTCTGCATCACTGCACAATAATCCTGGACATCGATTGGAGTGTCTCGTCACGTGCCCATGTCGCACGTGTTCAAGCAGGAATCTAAATGCGTGTACACGAGGCACGTGCACATGTCGCACGTGTTCAAGCAGGAATCTAAATGCGTGTACACGAGGCACGTGCACGTGCACATGCGCCATCAAAACTGCTGCTCGTTTCTCTCTTCGCGTTTGCACAAATCACCCCAAGTATTGTTAACGCACACCCTCTCGTCCTCCTACTCCGGTTTATTCCGCCTTCACTCGTAAATCTCGCGGGTTTTTTTTATACATAAGCAGGTAGATATTAATATGCGATACGTATATGGGTCATTATACTTTTAGACCATCAATTGGGCTTTGGAACCAAGCAAAAATAAAAAGTGTCTGAATAACACAAAACGTTGGTCAGTACATGTCTGATATGTGCTGAGTTATGTACGGTACATGGTTACGTTCAATATTTGAAACTAATTTGTTAGTTCATGTTTTAAGATGCCATACTAGAGCAAGGTATCTCAACACCGTTACCTGTTAAAATAAATGCTGCACATAATGCATTCAAACATCAGTATAAATACCTTGATTGTTTTATGTGCATTCTTGTTGTAATTAGTCTAGCTAACCAAATTTGTATTATTTATATGTTTCTAAGCATTTTATAATAAAAAATGCATACAAGTAGTTGTGTCCTTGTTTATATGGAAAATGCTCAACACCGCGCAGTGATAACCGTGTTGATAGTAACGGTGTTGAGAAATAAATGGTTTTCTTGGGTTTACGCGAAACACGGCGCTTTTTTATCGCCCATTGTTAGGCATATCAAGATGTATTATCATGACCTATCTCACCATATTTTCTATTTTTACCAATAACTGCATCTCATATACAAAATGTTGGTAACGGTGTTGATATTCAATAAACATACGGTGAAATAATTACGTTTCTTACCTGATTTATTCGCAAACTGCAGAAATCACACGGCAAACTCACAATTCACAATGGTCCGGTGATGTCAAGCAAACATTGGCGCCACATAATGAATGAATAAGCATTACTCTGTGAGCTATGGAGTGGATACAAACTTGTCGGTAACGGTGTTGAAAATATTTATGGACACATCTAAATGAGGTCATATCTTATTTATAAATCTTAAAATAGGAAATCTAGCAACACTAAAATATAGCTTATATATTACATTAACGGAAACCTATCACTTAAGTTCGGATAACTTGTAATTTAATTAGGTTTTAGATGCATTTTCAATGAGGAACGCCAACTCGGACAGGCTGTTTTCGCCTACAACGCGTAATGGATGACCCCTTAAAAAAAAAATTTTTGACGAAATATAATTTTTTTGCATGCGCAAATATATAGTATATAGAACATGTTTACAGTCTGCAATACATTATTTTGTTGTAGCTTCATAAATATAACTTTTAGAGACATTTCTATACGTCGGACAGCAATTGATGGTCTAAAAGTATAATGACCCATATACTTGATCACAATCGCAACAATCGAAACTCGTTAAATCCGACATGCAGTCATTCTTGGTTGTTGCGGTGGCGCCATCTGTCGATCAACATTGTAAACTGAAATCGTAAAATCTAGGCCCCCTGTTTCACAAGTCCATTGATGTAGGTGTGCACACACATTCACGAGTGTAATGTCACCCGATTCTTTTGTATGTTTGTATTTATAGATAAGTACATATTCCAAATTGCACCGAGTATCTTTGAATTCACCCACACCGTTTAATATAACACTTAGAAGAGCACCTTAATTGCGCATATCGTTGCTTTGACAATGTGTCTTTTACAATACCACTGGTTTTCGGTGGTAAACACTAAATGCTAACTTCATGGGGTGTTAAGGAATTCAGTCCTCAGTGGTTGTGACAGGTGCGGCGGGCCAGTTACAACACGGAGGTGGATTTTCTCATGTGAAATATGTCATGGTGTATTGAACGTGTGCATTCACCGTACGTCGTGTTGTCAAACTATCAATGAGCAGAGTGAGGACGTGTGCGGTGTCACACACCGGGAGATGTAATAGGAGAGCCAAACTGGATGTGCCAACAGCAATAAACTAATTCTTCGTACGATAAGCAGCAACATCTGTTCGCGTCGTCGTTGTAGTGATTTGTTCAGTGCAATGTGTTTTAATATCATACATTGTTCCAATACAGTAATGTTAACACTACACTAGGACACGCGTATACTGGGGGACAGTGTTAGAGCGCCTGCTTCTCAAAGACATGGAACAACACGGAAAGCTCAAGTCAACAGTTACCGTAACAAAAGAGGTAGTAAATGTCCTTTCCCAAGCGTGAACGTGTTTGATGCAACTATTTGTTGTACGGGAAATGTGTTATAGACTGCAGAACCAGCATCTTCCTGGTACAAACTGGAGGCTGGTGGTACAACAGAAACAGGTGTAGTCTCCTGACCACACTAGTAAAGTCAGGGCAATGTCTCGAGACAAAGGTCAGCATGGAGGTGATGACGACGCTACTGGGCATTGTGATTGTTCGATGACCAGCAAGATCTGCCTCAGTGTGTATTGTGTGGTATGCGTATGTGAATTCGACAAGCAGTGACCACTGTAATTTGGGCAGATCTAACTGATTGCCCTGCAGTATGTGTCAGTGTGTCTGCTTGGCCATTAACTTAGTTTTGTAATTATATGGTCGTCATGGCGACATAGTTGAACGCTGATTCTGCAACTCGGATTACTTGGCTACTCATATGGGAAGAGGTCACACACGCGCGCATGCACGCACGCACACACACACACACACACACACACACACACACACACACACACACACACACACACACACACACACACACACACACACACACACACACACACACACATACAAACTTGATAAATGAGAAGATTGTGGACGTGTGCGGTGTCACACACCGGGAGATGCAACAGGAGAGCCAAACTGGATATGCCAACCAACTTTACAGCAATAAACTAATTCTTCGTAAGATAAGCAGCAATATCTGCTGTAGTGAATTGTTCAGTTCAACTGATTACACTACAAAACAGGTAGTAAATGTCCTTTCCCAAGCGTGAACGTGTTTGACCGCAACCACTTGTTGTACGGGAAATGTGTTATAGACTGCAGAACCAACATCTTCCTGGTACACTCTGGGGGCTGATGCTACAGCAGAAACAGGTGTAGTCTCCTGACCACACTGTAGTAAAATCATGGCAATGTCTCGAGACAAAGGTCAGTATGGAGGTGATGACGAAGCCACTGGACATTGGAATTGTTCGATGACCAGCAATATCTGCCTCGGTGTATATTGTGTGGTATTCGTATGTGAACATATGAATTGGCCAAGCAGTGACCAATGTAATTGGTGCCTATCTAACTGATTGCCCTGCAGTATGTGTCTGCTTGGCTGTTAATTTAGCTTTGTAATTATATGGTCGTCATGGCGACATAGTTGGCCGCTGGTTCTGCAACTAGGGCCTACGCGGCTGGTCGTGTACGCAGAGGTCATACACGCACCCACATACTTGCACGCTCCCCCTCCCCAACATAACATGCACACAACACACGCACAACATGCACCCACATACACACACACGCACGTTGAAGTCAGGCCTCCGTTTGGTGGGTATTTCACTACAGGAAAAAACGTGTGTGTGTGCGTGCATGTATGTTTGTAGCATAATTTTATTCGATTTATATTTTATTTGCATTTGGACAGATATTTATTCTATATTTATCATTTTATATTTAATTAGATTTATGTGTGTATGTATGTTTGCATCATAATTTTATTCGATTTTCGACTTATTTGCATTTATATACATCTTTATTTTGTATTTAACGTTTTATATTTAATTAGATTTTGTGCAGCGCTTTGATCATTTTACTTGAAACTGCGCTTGATAAAAAAATTAGTATTACTATTATTATATGACACCCCCTCCAAAACACGTTATTACGTTGACATTTATACTAATGTTTTACATCGCTTAATTTATTCCCCTCCCTAGACGAGTCGTCTCCATCTATCGCGATTCTCCTGCCGTTCTCTCCCAATCTTGGCTGTTAACCCCGGCCCTTTCTCTCTTGTTGTTTTCTTGCTGTAATCTCTCAGGCGTGGATAGCTTGTGGTATATCCTCGAAATTCCGGTATTCAAACGAACGAAACAATCCAGGTCGATATTGTGCAAGAGTCTGCGTTGTGGTAGGTGAGATATTACTCATCAAGTGTAGTAGAGGGTGTGTGGCGAACGGAGACAGGACAGCTCGGGACAGGAACACTAATAAAAACATACTAGTACTAAAAGGTCAGACGAACAATGTTGTCAGGCCGAATGTCCCAGCAGTGGAATGAACTACCGATATAATCTCGCCATCTTAATGTTGATCTCCGTCTTTTCGTTCTACCACTCTCTTCTGTTTCCCGTGTTTTCTTTGACAATCTCTCCACTCATTCTCTGTATGTGTCCGACAGTCTGATACCCACTACCTTCAGTTTCAATACTCCTTCATTGTGATCTCTTCTCTCAGTTGTCCCATATTCTTTCTGTTTTCTCGATTTGTTTTGCATATTCTTAGAACCCAACTTTTCTCTGCTCCCTGTAGCTTCTCCTCATGTCTCTCTGTCAGTGCAAGTTTTCCAAACCCACATACAAGTGCTGGTACCACGCAAGCTTCAAACACTTGCCTTTGGTCATTTCTTCAACAACTTTCTGTCTAAAATAATACTTTATCCTGCTTGCACCCTCCTCTGTGCCTCCTTGCTACTTCCTACTACTACACACTGTTCCGACTAAGTACAACATCATAACTGGACAAAGCTGTCCACTTATGTACTGGTCTTTTCATCAACTACAACTTGCAGATCATCTATCCACATTACTTCGGTCTTCTAAGATTCATTCGGAAGCCACGTTTTCCGAAGGTTACTCCATTCGTGCAATGTCTTGTGTAATTCCTCCTTGCTATCTGCCACCATTGCTAGGTCGTCCGCATATGATAACTTCTTCGGTTCTTTCTGTTCAGACATCATTCCACCGATCAGGTTCATTACCATAACGAAAAGCATGGAGCTCAAGGCACTTCCCTGTCTAAGACCTTCTCCCACTCCAAACTGTTCTGATGTCTCTCCTTCAGCTCTCACCACAGCTGTTGGCTCATTATACCTTGCCTCCACCAATCCAACCTTTGCCTCTCCAACCTCCATCCACCTCATAACTGCAAATGCTATCTCTCTCGACCCTGTGTCCATTTATATGTCCACACAACCAAATGCTACGTCCTCTCTAAATTCTCTTCTCGACAGTTTGTCTGATCACCATTCAAACAATCCATCATATGTTCCTCACCCTTTCCTAAATCTAGAATGGTTCTTCCCTATCTTGTTCTCCGTTATATTCCTCATCAAGTATCCGCTCTAACAATTCCTCGATCGCCGTATATAATGTAAAGTGTTTAATTAAACTCGAATTGAAGCCGTAACAGCTGTTCATGTGGCGCCATGTGTGTGTGTCACGTAAGTTGTGATTGTCTAGTAAATATGACATCATAGTTTTTAGACTGTTGACGCACGTCGGATCGCAGGCAACCTCCGCGCACGCTTGGACGTTTATCATAACACCACTGCCACAACATACATTTATCATAACACCACTGCCACAACATACATTTATCATAACACCACTGCCACAACATACATTTATCATAACACCACTGCCACAACATACACTTATCATAACACTACTGCCACAACATACACCTATCATAACACCACTGCCACAACATACACTTATCATAACACCACTGCCACAACATACATTTATCATAACACCACTGCCACAACATATATTTATCATAACACTACTGCCACAACATACACTTATCATAACACCACTGCGACAACATACACTTATCATAAGACCACTGCCACAACATACATTTATCATAAGACCACTGCCACAACATACATTTATCATAAGACCACTGCCACAACATACATTTATCATAAGACCACTGCCACAACATACATTTATCATAAGACCACTGCCACAACATACATTTATCATAAGACCACTGCCACAACATACATTTATCATAAGACCACTGCCACAACATACATTTATCATAAGACCACTGCCACAACATACATTTATCATAAGACCACTGCCACAACATACATTTATCATAATACCACTGCCACAACATACATTTATCATAAGACCACTGCCACAACATACATTTATCATAAGACCACTGCCACAACATACATTTATCATAACACCACTGCCACAACATACATTTATCATAACACCACTGCCACAACATACATTTATCATAACACCACTGCCACAACATACATTTATCATAACACCACTGCCACAACATACATTTCATGTGCAGATTCTGCATATCTTTATTTCACTTGGTAAACTCATAATGTTTATCAAGAAATGTCCCAATTTCATTTGTATACAAGTGTAAGTAGAATTGTGCTTAGAAGATCTTACTAGAAACACGATAACGTCCGTTTTTATGAAACTATTAAACGTATTTCAAGTTGTGGCAGTGATGATTGGCGCCACTGTTGGGGAGTGTAGGTAGTAACGCGTATGCCAGACGTTTTTTTTTTATAGTAAATGGAACCGACTGTGTTGACGCTCGCCATTTCACCACTGCCACAACTTGATCACAAATTCAGAATGAACGGCTGGTGGAGTGGCATAAACGACTGGTTGCCTAGGCAAGGCCATTGTCGTTTACAACTTATTGCGTCATTACAACTGTGCGCTTGAGTAACACAGCGCAATATAACATAGTTTCAAACAATTGAAAATGAGATTTTTTGAGAAAAAATAGCAGAATGAAATGAAGATATGTACAATCTGCACATCAAAAGTTGTGGCAGGGGTGATCCGCTCAATTATTATGCATGGGTGGAGGTTGAAGTGACACATTTGCTATCGCCCGCGGTGGTGGAGTAGCACCAATCCGACAAGGCCGTGGGTCGCGTTCGATACAACAATCTGCATTGCATCCCTGTATCGCACGGCTCACGTTGAAGGCGTGCGTAATGCAGCGAGACAGGCTAGACTGACAACAAAAGTCTAGTTGTGCGACAAAGATGACTTGGCTATTTATACCGCGCGTCAAATGCACGGGAACTGATTCATGCCACTAGAGCGAGATAAGACTTCAATTAGTGAGACATGATAAAAACATACAGTACTAAAAAAGTCAGACGAACAAACATGTCTGTCACTAGAAACTCAAGACCGCCCCACGTTTATGCCTACTGCACTTTTATGTACCAAAACGTAGGAAAATACGTATACTTTTCATTTCTGCCTGTTACCAATTTCACTGAAACAGTTTCATAAAATATGGACCCATCCCATTTCCGTCACTTCTAAACACAATAGTTCGGCAGCCGGGGGGAGGGGGGGTGTGTGTAATCACTTTTCGCCGGATAAATTGTGTCATTGTTGAATATTAATTTCTAGCCCACACACATGCATGCACACACACCACACACACGAACGCTCGCACGCACGCACGCACGCACGCGCACATTTCCAGAAGATGCACTAATAATGATATAACATTTAGTATTCGAGTTCGAAGGATGTTTGACTAAAGGACCTTGAAGGCACTCAGAAGTGACGTACCTCTGGATGAGTGACATGATGTACTTGGGTTGAGTGTTTAGCCAGTTGGTCTATACGGGCGCGTTACGTAACATGTATGCCTCAAAAGTAGGACGTGGTTGGATTGGATTTTATAATGTCCTAACGCACGGGCTGATCAGTATAACCAATACAATTCCAGAAGTAGCTAGCCTTTACGGGTAGGGTTGAGTGGGGCAAGTAACCCCCGTATGCGGGGAAAGAATAATTTAAGTAAATATCGTCTATGTGCTGTGATCATTCCGTGTGTTAAAATATTTGACGTACCTAGTCTCTGAAGACAGTAGCCATTTTAGGGGAGATTCCAATCGTGGGGTAAGAGGCCCACCCACGGGGCAAGAAGTCCTCCCACTCTGGGCGTTTGCAATGTTATTATTTATGTACCTGAATGTTGTTTTCATATATCACCCACGACCAATACATTTATTCGACTATAATCGTATTTGCCTATTGTATACATGTATTTCTTCTGTCTCAGTTTCCCGTGGCTTTTGTACATAGTCCAACTTTGGTAAGGACGATAATTATGACGCTCCAATTTTAATATGAATAGCTTATCGCGTGTTTTGCTTGTGTTGCAGCCGTACTGTAATCAGATACACGTAATGACATGCGGCTCCATCTGGATATCTGAACATTGTCATTTTCGAGCGTTAGTCCGTCCCCGAGGACACTCTAATAGATCTGGAGACTGTATTTGTAGAGCTAGAGGATCAGTTTTGGGCTTAAATTGAACGAAAATATCTTGCCCACATTTGGTCTATCAACAAGTGCCAAAACTGTTACAAGACAATATCCAAATCTGACTCTTAGTAGACCTACCCAAGCATGGGCGGACTTGCCCCATGTCGGGGCAAGTCCGCCCAGGGGCCGGGGCATGTTCGCCCTACACGTACTTTAAGCAGCAATATACACAAGAACAGTGCAGTTTTGTCCTATTTTTATGTCAAAAGGCGTCATGTTTGTGACACACGTTTGTTATATACTTAAAATCCCCACAAATTCTGTTTTATCTATGAAATAAACCAGGCAAACAAAAAAACAAGGTTTACCTCTGCATCGGCTAGAAAATGATGAGATAAAAATCTGGTTTCGTCACTTTTTTACTAGAAAATAACACTAAAATATACAATTGGAAGTCTTTATTTGCGTGTTAGTGGGTTCGTGTTAGTGGGTTCGTGTTAGTGGGTTCGTGTTAGTGGGTTCGTGTTAGTGGGTTCGTGTTAGTGGGTTCGTGTTAGTGGGTTCGTGTTCAGAAATGATCCTGAGCATTTTACATCAGATATCCTAGGGACGAACTTGCCTCGTGACACATAGGCGGACGTGCCCCAACACAGAGACATTATGTGGTGGGCGGCAACTAAATATCACTGACACTCTGGATGGGGCAACAACGCAAGATCCTAATAATAGCTGTGACGGGCTTGATTCAGCACTTTGAATGTCTAACCAATGCCACTTAAAAGTACTGAAATTTGATCGAAAAAAAAAAAAAAATATATATATATATATATATATATATATATATATATATATATATATATATATATATATATATATATATATATATATATATATATATATATATATATATATATATATATATATATATTTACTTTCAGTCACCAAAATCAGTTTTCTAGCTTACAACTTTCCAGCCAACAACTCGTGGACGCCATTTTCCCACTACATCAGTGTTCGAAATGAGGGGGACTGGGGATCCAGGACCCCCATAAGGCACGAGGGACCTCTCATAAGAAAGAAAAATGTAAGCTTGGGGGTCCCACATTTCATCGTGGTACCGATGTAATTACCCTTCCACTGTTGCACCTGTTGCTGCGTGTGAGGCTACTCTGGTTCGTCTGTGCTAAAACTCGACGGTTTTCGCGGAACTCGATCGATCCCGCAACAAGGACTCGATGGTTTTTGTAGAACTCGATCGATCTTGCAACAAGAACTCGACGGTTTTCGCAGAAATTGACGGTTTTCGCAGGACTCGACATCATTATGTTGGTAGTATAGCTGATTCATTCAGCTCATTCTATTGTCATTCAGTTAATCTCTGTTAAAAACATCCTAAATCATCCCACTCATATCATTGATGAGTGTGTGTTCTGTGGTTAAGGGCGCCATCTGTTGGGTGTCTGTTGTCTGAGTGTCTAGTTGAAGCATATTTTACCTCGGCGTTTTACTTCTCAGAATTACAGAGCACTGTGTCTGCAAGCGCATTACCCCTGTAACGATGGTTTAGACCACAATTTACAATTTAGTCATTTAACAGACGCTCTTATACAGAGCGACTTACAACAAGTGCATTCAACCTAAGTTGGTAAAATAACTACAGGTCGCTATGATAGCAAGCAAGTCTTTTCACAAAAATAGGCGCTAATAGTGCCTGAAAAGAAGATTTTTCAAGAATATGTTTTCGGGGGTGTCGCCAATATTTTTAGGGGACCCCCAAGAGTAAGTGGTCATTTCGAACACTGCAATGCATGTAGTTTGATGATCATGTGAAATTACTAAATTCTGCAAAATCACGGAATAAAAGCTAGCCGGTTGGCGGACTTGCCCCGGGCGCGGACTAGGACAGGTCTCCCCTTCCTTTACCGTGTCACACCCCCCCCCGTGTTCCTTTACCGTAATATTAATTAATTTTGCCACGAACTCGGGGGGTCTAATACTCCCTGGATCCGCTGCTGTTCTATCAGGTGATTAATTTTATTTTTAATCAGTAGTTGTGACATGTGCTATTTAAGGCATCACGTTTACTGCTTGCTGTGTGTGTCTAGACCAACATGGAAACCAGCTGGTCCATCTAAATGTGGTTTTTGTGTGTAAATAAGGCATCGAAAATAACTGAATACACTAATTGGCAAACGAAGGACTCACGTACAGCGGCCTGACAACGGGTTGGAACATGCCGGTCACGTACAGCGGCCTGACAACGGATTGGAACATGCCGGTCACGTACAGCGGCCTGACAACGGGTTGGAACATGCCGGTCACGTACAGCGGCCTGACAACGGGTTGGAACGTGCCGGTCACGTTGTTTTTGTCCGCTATCGGAATGAATTAATTGGCCGCCGGCTAACCTTGTTGACGTGGAAATAGGCATATTGTACGGGTTCGGTTGCTACATGTAGACACAGTGATATAAAGATCCGTTAGTCAAGTGATAAGAAACAGGAATGTACGTAGTTGTTTGGCTACGGGCGATTATTGGTGAAGCACGTAAGCCTTACTGAGCTGAGGCCGGAAATCTCGGGTCGAAGTACGAGATGGAGGCGCCAGTCGCAGACACGCGACGCCTTTTTTGTGAGAACGTTTCAAAGTCCATGCATTCAACACGGAATTTGGTTGAACAAACCAGTCACATCCGTCGTGTGGCACTTGGAAAAACGTTCAACAAACACAACACAACCACTCCATATAAATTACACATACCTCAGATGTGTACGCAAACATCGTACAAACGTGCACGTACACACACAAAAGGCTGTTGAGTAGCAAAGAAGGGAATATATACATATATATGTCACGGACAGGAAGTTGTAAAATGTGTCTCTCGAATGAGATGCTAAAAAATACATAACACCATTCCTTCTGGTATCCATGCCAGGGCGCGCAGAATCTAGGTCCGGAACGATATACCGGTGCTGGTGTATCGCGATACACACCGCACGGTACGGTACACGATACACAATATCCGTATCGCGGTACACTACGATATGCAATAGCGGTAGGCAAAACATTATTCGCGTCACCTTTGTGAAACAAACGTTCAACGCTAACCACACATGCCTGTATATCGATAAAATAGCGAAATATAATATGCAGTACGTTTTCCACATGTATATCTAACTATAAACTATGTAAAATCTTTACACTGTTATTTTTTTCTACGCGCCCAAGCAATTTGGACCACGTGAGTGACGACGTGACGTTTGCTGTAGCGTTGCCATGTCCACGTGATAACTAAACGTGTGTTTTACTGTCGTTGTGTCATTCTAGTCAGTGCAGTCTGTATCGCGATACGTATCGTAACGTGAAGTAGTGTATCGTTCAGGCCCTAACCCAATCCATTTCGTTTAACTGAAGTCCGAGAAATAGGTTAAACACACGCACGCACGCACGCACGCACGCACGCACGCACGCACGCACGCACGCACACACACACACACACACACACACACACACACACATATATATAAATGGGCCGACAAACGGCTATTGTTAGTTGTTCTTTTCTATTCTGTCCACGATGCTCTAAACATTCGTCTCAAAAACACAGTTCTGTTGCTCGTAGATGTTCTTTTATAATTGTATGTAATGTACGTGACTATTACTCCATCGAGGGTAAAGCTACTAGATATCAATTTTGCACAACGAACGTGTATTCTTTGCATAGTGGTTGTTAGCAAAGTCGAACTATATAATTACCAAAATTATCGCGTACCAAATCAGTATATAGAAGAAAAGAAGAAGAAAAATGTATTTATTTAACCCATCATACATTTCACATAATACATATATATCCATGTTAAATTATAATTTTAAATAATACAGATGTACATGGTTGTAAGTAAACATGGTATATATATATATTAAGGTAAACAAACAGATAGGGTCAGGAGACTCCTCTAAGACTTTGATAGTCGCTATCGAGGAGCCACCTTGCAAAATAAAATTAAACTAAATCAGTTGGTCAAACATATATAATTCTTCCGAGAAGAGAATAGATAATATATATATATATATATTTGTATATATATATATTTGTATATATATATATTTGTATATATATATATTTGTATATATATATATATATATATATATATATATATATATATATATATATATATATATATATATATATATATATATGTATATATATATATATATATATATATATATGTATATATATATATATATATATATATATATATATATATATATATATATATATATATATATATATATATATATATATATATATATGTATATATATATATGATATGATATGATATATATATATATATCATATATATACATATATATATATATATATATATATATATATATATATATATATATATATATATATATATATATATCATACATATACATATATATATATATATATATATATATATCATATATATATACATATATATATATATATATATATATATATATATATATATATATATATATATATATATATATATATATATATATTATTTGCACTTTATTTTCGGAGTGTCCAAAGTGATGAAGCGTGACAAGGGACAATATACCTGTCACATATGTACGACAGTCTGATCCGTGCTCCATCTGTCCAAATGTCCAGCAGACTGGGGATGAAACGTTGATAAAAGTATGAACAACATTTTGCTCGTGAATCGTGAACAATGAAAATTATAATTCATATACATTAAATAATGTCGTAATGACCTTGTGTCCTTACACTTTAGAAACGTTCGCACCCGTTCACCTGGCGAGGTTACGCCACGAAGCGTCGTATTTGAAGTGATCAGACAACAACGAATGCGTCAGTACCTGAAGACCGTCGGTAAATACGTTGAGTGGGACGAATTATGTAGACTGTTTACCGGCGTACTCACTCGCCAGGTCGTGCCCAGGTGTGCTTAGACCACTACAGTTGTTTACAAATTATTGTAAAATCGAACCGGCAAAAGAAAGCTGCCATCGTCTAATGGATTCGCTATTCGAGCATAATGTAAAACTGATGGGACTCCTCCCCCGTAAAATTTGTCGCAAACTTGCTCACCGTTTACATTTGCAGAATCGTGTATATATATATATATATATATATATATATATATATATATATATATATATATATATATATATATATATATATATATATATATATATATATATATATATATATATATATATATATATATATATATATATATATATATATACACGATTCTGCAAATGTAAATATATATATATATACACACACCCTCTACCTCAGAGCCTACCTCAAAAAGCGAACCACACCACTGTCGAATGGTCAAACAAATTCTACGTGCCAACTGAAACTCAGTAATTCGACACTGAGCATAATTGAAGGCGTTGGCACACTAGCGATGTTCGGGGTATAACCTATAAATGACGGTGTACGGCAGGGGTCTCAACCTCCAACCTTTTTTGGGGTCAGTCTCCCACATCCCACCAACCACACCTCCCTCCTATTTTAAGGCCAACCTCCCACCCCACTTGCTGCCACACCCCGGTGCCGAACGCCATCCGCTTGATCGTTTGACCGATAACTAGGCAACCATCGGACCAAACAGGCGATGCTCTAGGGTTATAATAGCAATGACTGGTCCATTTCGGGCGGACAAAATTTCTCATTTGTCTATGATAATCGACTGTTTGCGTGAACCCCGATAACGCGATGAATGGACGCACTGAAGCAGCAACATTCGGTCGCACGAACTTCTGACCTCGTACGACCATTCGAGGTATGTAGGCCACTGTTGTTGCAGTGTGGGGTGCAAAATATTATAAATTCACATCATGACTGTCACGGAGGTTCCAGTGTCGTTAGATTATGAGCCACCAGAAATACACCAAATCTCAAGACTCGAGATGCATTCGAGTCGCCCATTTTCATGATTTGTGACTTGACATTCAGAGAGATGACTCGATACTTGACTTGGAGCTATAGGTCTTTAACTTGAAACTTGACTTCACTTGCCAGTTCATGGCTTGCCAACTAGTCTGGTGGCTGTGACAGGCCATACCGTACCGTACCGTACAGTAATTATTAAGTACTTATTAAGTCATGAAAATGGGCGAATCGAGTCCGAGCCGAGTGATGCAGCGCTTACGACTCGATTTAACACGTCTGGCGGTTGGTGAACCGTGATGACTTGGAATTCAGAGAGATGACTCAAGATTTGACGGTCACTGATTTGAGATTAGACTTGCCAGTTTGTGACTTGCCAACAAGTCTGCACAGCATTGATCTAACATCAGTCCAAAGGCAACACAACATCCTCCTTTATTTATGAACACTGACCCAAAACAACAGGAAATATGTTACGGACAGGAAGTTGGAAAATGTGTCTGTCGAATGAGATAGATACTAAAAACGATTAGGTCCTTTCCTTCTGGTATCCATGCCAGGGGACGCAAAATCCTAGCCCAATCCATTCCGTATAATTGAATTCCGAGAAATAGGTTAAACATGTGCAGCATTAATTGAGCGGATATGAAGGTGAAAACATGGCATAAAGAGATTATTATCTACTGATTTGTTACGCGATTATGCTAATTATATAGTTCGACTTTGCTAACAACCACCATACAAAGCATACACATTCGTTGTACATACACACGAATCCGGTGTTATGTAACATTGATATCTAGTAGCATTACCCTAGATGGATGTCACGTACATTACATATAATTATAAAAGAACATCTAGGAGCAACATAAATGTGGATTTGAGACGAATGTTTGGAATATCGTGGATAAAGTAGAAATGAAGACATTGTAAGAACATATAACACTAAAATGTTTGGAGTATCGTGGACAAAGTATTGTTGACAAAGTTAAGAACATGTGCAAAAACAGGAAAAGACGAGCAGAATTTATAAGCCACATCACGAGAAATAGAAAACTAGAACATCTTGTGACAACGGGACACGTTGAGGGGAAAGACGCAGAGATCGACAAAGAATTAAAATCGATGATGGTCTAGCAGCCTTGCTAGGAAAGAGCACAACAGAACTGTTAAAAGACACCTGTGATCGTGGTAAATGGATGGTCATAATAACCTACGCCATCTTGTGACAACGGGACACATTGAGGAGAAAAGACGCAGAGATCGACAAAGAATTAAAATCGATGATGGTCTAGCAGCCTAGCTAGGAAAGAGCACAACAGAACTGTTAAAAGACACCTGTGATCGTGGTAAATGGATGGTCATAATAACCTACGCCTGCAACAGGCACGCCGCCTGGTGATGTTAACATACGGATATTACTGGTAGTGGCGCTTGTGGAATAATGGAATTCCAGGTGGACAAGGGAGCCATTTGTGTGTGGATAATCCTGCGATTTATCATCTACCTATGGCTTGCCCTCCTCGGTCGTTCCTAGTTTACGCCACACCGCCCACGTCGCATATTAAATTTGTTCGTGCGAAAAGACGGAGAAGCCAATAATGGCTTCTTGTGGTTACTGCCTCACATCGGCTGTGTCTTCTCTGTCCATATGTCTCATCGCATCACGATCAGTCTCTCTTCTCTCCCTCTCCGGTTCCAGAAACGAAAAACAACGAATACATCACACGGTGGCTGGACGGTAGAGACCGGCTCACCAGTGGCCATACCGTCGAGAGCGGCTCGACGGTAGGATCACCGAGAGCCGCTCTCAACGGTATGGCCACTGGTGAGCGGCTACCCGGTGACTCTACCGTCGAGAGCGGCTCACTGGTGGCCGTACCGTCGATAGCGGAACGTTGAGAGTGGCTCCCGGTGGTTGGATCTTCGACTCCGGTGGTTGACCCGCGCGGTCGAATTTCGGTGGGTACACCGCGGGATCGGATCACAGACTACGGTGGTCGGATCACAGACTACGGTGGTCGGATCACAGACTACGGTGGTCGGATCACAGACTACGGTGGTCAGATCAAGTAGCGGATCTATGAGATATTGGTATATTTATATCACTTTTTAAAAAAATAGTAAAATAAGAAACTTGACAGGTAATGAATGCGATGGTGTCATTACATCTCGATATACTGAGTGGGTTTAAATCTTAAAGTGGGGTCCAACGAACATTTCACACATGACACGTCGCATATGGTTTAGAATAGCTCCAACATAAGGCCTCCTGGTGTGAATACCTTTCGCGTTCGGAAGACTTCGGAAGTTTGCTCTAAGGATTTGCCCATTGATGGAAGTTGCAGTTCTCTGCACGTGACGTAACACGAGGAGCCCCTGACCATGGGAAATCGGCAACGGGCCCATTTTGCTGGATATGTGTCCAAAGACCATAGAGTTACATCATTAATCATCCCCATATAAACAAGAGCGATAAGCCAGCTGACTGCAGTGAAGCGGGCGTGGACCACTGGCCGGCATTTCATTGCACGGCAGAAACAGTTGCATCCACTGCATGACACATAGGGTAGTACTGTTTATGGTGTGAACATAGCATGTTACAAATAGTTGTCTAACATATGTAAGTAATTAAGTAAGTAAGTAAGTAAGTAAGTAAGTAAATAAATGTATTTCCTCCTCATCATCATCATGTACAATATAAGGCAAACAAAAGCAATGAAGATGAGGTGGCTACCAGAGAAGCCTTGAGCAGTGTCCAATTTGTTTGTAAACAACAGTGCAATGACAGCTATATATATATATATATATATATATATATATATATATATATATATATATATATATATATATATATATATATATATATATATATATATATATATATATATATATATATATATATGTGCTAGTCAGGCAATGCCTTGGGCAATACACATGTGAAATAGACAAATAAACATGCTATTATGTGTTTATACATGTAGAGTACTAGTTTTACATTAATACCTACATGTATGATAGGGAATTTATGGATAAACATTAGTATTATTATATATTAGTACTGAATAAGATAACATGTATTTTATAGACAACATTGTGAACAGCACCAATGTGTTAGAACTATGGTACTTAATATATATTTATGCATCATCTTATCTTACACTGGACACTATGATATGCAAATAACTTACTTGTTCTGTTTGTATTTGTACAGGCTCACTCCTTGAGGTGGTACTGAAGTTAGATCAGGAGTGTAAATTGTGCAATGACTGAGAAACTTGGTTTTGTATCATTTTAGTAGTAAATTTAGTTTACCAGTTTAGTTAGTAAGTTGTAACAAATGCAATTTTATCTTACAAACTTGCCTTACAGTGGTATATTCTTAATTTAGGCATAAGCTTTCCACCCGCAGCCTATATATTATTGTAGTTATTTAACACATTAGTCACATTAGTGAGACGTAATTTAACCCATTGTACATCTACTACACTTAGTAACTGAAGTTATTTAGTAGATGCTGGTATTATATATATATATATATATATATATATATATATATATAATATAAAAATCTATGGATATACATATGATGAAGACTGGGTGCTGTACAGTATAAACACTGCGTCTACAGTGGGTTCTTGCCGTGCAGCAGCATGAATGTCACTGGTCCACGCCTGCATCGCTGTATCATGTGTCAACTGATAAGAGCTCAGCGGTCTTGTTTTACTAACGGGTGTTCTATTCATATATGTGCCTAAGACTGTGAAATTTCTGTTCACTGCACCCAAAGACACGCGCACCCTCCACTGCAAACTGTTCCTACTTTGCACAACAACATTAAGGCACGCTCTCGTTCTGTATTAGACATTCTGGGCATGACAAACAATGGCGTTCAAAATCAATATTTTCTTATTGCTGCGACATTATTTATTTCGAGTTTCTTATTTTGTTCTGTATATATAATGTAATTAACTATTTACTCACAACCAACTGCCACTGTGAGCATACTCGTTCTCGTTGTATCTATAAAATATCGCTTTCGTAACAAGCTCGCAATACTTGTGTAAGTTCGTCGTTAAGCGGCGTCGCGGTCACGAGGTTGTTTAGACTGCTACGTTTTACGTTTCCGATGCCACGTGATTACCTGCTTAAATAACCTGGCAGCACTAGTGCGGCCTTTGTTGGAAGCCCTGTCGCGCTAAGCGCTGTCTGGTCGATTGCAGTACACTACTTTAACTTTCAATTCTTACATCACATTCAGTCGTGTGTGCAGCTGCAGACCGCCCTCTGAGAGGAGTTCGGTGTTCGAACGAACCCTCTTTTGAGATAATTGTTTTACCTGCGACATTATTCATAACTATCCCGGGACTCCCCAACTGATTGTGTACGCATTTCGTGTTTATTAACTTAACTACAGAGCTCTAAAAAATGAAAATGTCCCTAACCCCCCTTGTCTAATCCCTGAGGATGGCCCTCCCACGTATATAGATTTCTTGAAGGTGTTCACAGAGCTGTTAGTATTTAGTTTCACTAATGTGAAGCTAAGTGCAGGGCCCAGAGTGCTGTGATAATGGCTTCCTGCCATTACAGACGACACGCCTACATCAATCGTCAACACCGTACGGTTTTTACTTAGAACTGTCTCAATAAAATACAAATCAATATATATTGCACACCAAGTTCATTTTCCAGGCAAACGATTGTGGCAGAGATAAAGGTGTCGGACATACTCTTCATTCATGGATACATTTTGCAAGTGGAAATGGTAATCGTGTCACGACAATTTTCGAATAACTGTTATTGTTGTTAATGTACAATCCGTGTGAATAATAAGTTATTCGAAAATTGTCGTTTCTGTTGGTTAAGTATTCTTGCCCTAACCCACCACCAACAAACACAATGAATGCTATCCGTACATTAAGATATTTTTATTATATTGTTTGTACAGTGTATCATTGGACTCGAATGAGGAAATAGCAAGAATCCAATTGTTTCAAAGTAACCATTCAAAAACAAAATACTCATGCAGCTGCATGATTTAGACGAAGACAACTAATTACGTCCAGCACTAACATTACGTAAAAAAAGTAAGTTTTCTTCGTTTTACAACTCTTGTAATGCATTCTAACTTTAACATAATAATTTTTGCATAAAGTCAGATATCTGCATGTGACACTATAACATAGAAAGGTTGGTCCAAATACTCTTACATACAGGAAGTTATACAATATAACCTATAACACAACAAAAACAGTTATTTATTAACCACCAATGATTAAACAAGGTGGTGTTTTCTAGACATTACCACCAGACGGCATTGTGGTAAAACGTCACCCTTGAACTACCGCCCATTCCTGGGAGGTCAACTCAGTCACGTGCACAATGACCTCTTCACCATAATGTCATCTGGTTATGACTAGTCCCGACGGGCACAACAGAGTTGTTCAAATGTTGGATGCTGGTAAACATCTACCTTACGTAATCAGAACGTTACATAATTACCTAAACAACCAATGAACGCTTGTGGTACATTCAAACACTGGCAATTGTCAGTGTACGACTCGAATAGTGTCAGGGGCTTTGTCTATATAAATAATATAAGACTGGCTGCTAAAAGTTCTAAGTACTTATAATACATTATTCCAAGCGAGATCAGTTGTCACCAGGTAGGATTTTGTTCTCTGGCTTTCCCTTGAGGAAGTACTCTGTCCACGATCCGTCGTACAGTGGAACCGCCTGCTTTCCACAGATGTAAGCAGCAAGGATGGGGAAACACGCTGTCACGCCTGAAAGCAAAACAAGCAAAAATCTGTCATAAATAAACAGAAAACATGAAAACTTATCAGCACATACATTGGTTAACATGCAGACTAACATTCATATCATTCAATAGTATATACCTTTCTCAGTCTACCAGCTAGTGAATAAAGCTTTTGAAACCATCCGGTCCCTTTATCAGTGTCTGGGTAAGGGATGATCTCAAAACGTCAATGTACGACATTAGTCACACTACACAAAACCCCAGACCCCCGCCCCTCTAAATGAAACTTTGAATTACAAATTTATATTGACATGTTATTGAACATATTTACCAGGTGGTACTTCAACTGTTGATTCAAAACTGCCTACTTGCCCTTAAAGTAAGCACCGTTATGAACAGGAAATTTTTTCCACGACACATGTTCCTTTGTAGAACACTGAAGGATTGTCAGTGCCTAGTGCATCTCCGGTTTCTAATTACTTCACTGATTTTCTGTGCCTGAAAAATGTGTTCAGCTACATTCACCTGTTTACAAACTTTGGAAAGTATGTGGTAGGATGTACACTGTTTTCAATTCTTTCTTAAATTATGAAAGATTTGTTCACAAAATATTCACCAACAGTTGTATATTTTGGTTAAAGAGGGGACATCTAACTGTATCATCGTATTTCATACACCTCCCTCACCAAGGGAGTATTACAAACTTATCACAGGTTGCAGCACCTGTTGGATGGAAATATTATTAATAGTGTTAAAACCCAACCTCAGTTTTGAAAATCTACACACCCAGAGACCCGTAATTAACCATGATAATAAAATGGGATAATTTTTAGTTCCCATTTAGTAGTTATTTACTGCAAAACATTTTAAACCTGAATTTCATAACTGCAGCAAAACATCAAGAAATTAGGCAAATAATCGGCAAGGTTTTTACATTAATCACACTGACTTGCTGTGGGCGAGGTGAACTGGCATGCAACCAACAAAACACTTTTCGTTAAACACACACTGATTTGAGTCAATTAAATTGTAAAAAAATTCATATAAATCCCAGTTAAATTCAATAACAAACAGATTCACAGAAATTATTTGTGAAAGCCAAGCAAGGGTAGCATATGTTTAGTGCAAAATACTGTGAAATAGACCTCAACACTAGGATATAAGACTATGTGGCTCTAATTTATGGTGTGAGTTCTGGCAGGTGTTTCCAGACAATATGCCCAACCTTACCATAATGCTGTTAATAAAATACCACAATTAACCACACACTTTACAACTATAAATCGAGTTGACTCGACTATATTTCCCACAATTCTTGCAGAAAATGCGAGGCAGTTCTCGGATGAAACAGGCTTGCCACCGAGTGAGAATACGAACAGTATTGCAATAAAACTAAATTTTTTGACGAGCAAGGCATAATTAAAAAACTCACCGGATCCACACATGGCAACAACCGTGATATCGTCCAAGTCGCCAGTATAGTTCTTGAACAATTCACGTATGGTGTCGGCGGACTTCATTTGCTTCGTTTTGGGATCAATTAAAATGGTGAACGGAATACTGATCGAGCCCTTGATATGTCCTGGCTTTATATCTACAAACACAAGGTGACATTCACAGTTCAGCATGTCATAAATACATAGATTTAGGTGAATCATAAAACTTGTGCATGTCTTAATTGTGTCTGTGTGACAGACTATATAATCATGCCCACTGTACTGTCACTAACCCACCACCACATAATGTCTATTTCACAGAGCTTAACAGCTGGATGCTCATTCTGATGCTGTTGACTCTCCTAGACAGACCTGTCTAACTAAGCAATTCAACAAAATTCTGGACTCTGAAACTAATTTACAACATATCACGGTCATCATGCATCTCCAGTTAGTAGAGGGAGCCATTTTAGCAATTAGCGCTACTGAGAAATCACATCCTTCCTGATTAGTCAGCAAGGGCTAATGATTCAATGTAATTACTTAAGAAACGACACTCTTTGATCACAGGTTATTAGTCTTCAATGGGCATGAATAAATTGATCCAATTATTGATAAAATTAAACTTAATGCTTCATACCAATTATGGTATGTTTGCCCAACCATTTTCTCTTATTAATCTAGCATTATACGCTCACCCAAGATGCCAGCTCACAGGCAGGTCTATGCACATTAGTTTTCATAGTGCCATCAGATGCAAAAACATTGCATATCACATAATTATGGAGGTGCCACCAACTTAAAAAAGACAATTTTTATCATAAAACCTTGCCTTATATAGCTTTTGTTAAACTACAACTTGACCTCCCAAAGGTGTTTTAATGAACTTAAAAACCCACCCCAAAAATTACACAGAAAACGGTCAAATTATTTATATATATATGTTTGCAGTCAAAACACCTACTCAAACTGAACCTTATGACTACTTGTTCAATGTCATTTAAGTATTTCAAGAAAAAATACCTACACAACCATTACAAAAGGTAATCAGACGTAATTCGTCCCGCAGTCATATAAACATTTTCTCAAGGATCTTAGTTGTCCCAAGATTCATTAAAAATATGAAGTTTGTATGTTATTTTTTTCTGGAAAGGTAAGCATAATATTCATCATAAGCAGAGAAGGAACCAGGATGTTTCACCATAACTTGACCATCCCCACCAGAAAACACATACATATCTCTGAGAACTGCCTTTGCTGAGTGACCTATTTATAATCAGGTTACCATGTGCAATAAATAAAATTATGAACCAGTCAAATAATAATTTTATTTTAAAGTTGTATACACTAGTCAAAATACAATAGAAATCAAATGTATAATTTTATTATTATACTACTAATAGATCCCATTATTTACATGTTTTGTCTACATTTCGTTGAAAATAGAGGGAATAGTTTACAAAACTGCCTACATTTAGCCTTTCCACAAGGCGGGTGGGTCTAAAGTCAATGTAATCAGAAAAAAAACTAGATGTTATCATGTCACTATGCCAATTGTATCACTGACAGCACGGGTAAAGATGTAATTGCCAAGTCAACATGATGAAGCATCTTGGTAAATCATGATATACAAATAGGTATCTTTCTGCAGGCAAATTGTCTTCACAATTAACTGAACACTCGGAAATCTTCTATGCATAAGCATAAGAGAGCAAAGGCCACTCATGGGATATTGTTGATAAAGGTATCTACACGTAGTAACACTAGCACACCAATACTGCTGAATCATGTCCTTTTGTCTTTGAAACTAATGTCTCTTAAAAAATTTAATTCCATAAAATGTAAAATAGTCTACAAATAGAAAATGTCATACTGTGTGCATTATATGTGAAATGCCTAAAGGAACCAGTTTCCGAGTGTTCTCATTGGCTTTAAAAAAAGAGCAGATAACATTGTGATCTCCGGTGGGGGGAGGGTACCTGCTACTGATAACTATGTTGGAAACTGATACATTTAAAAAGTATGAATAATAATTACTCTTAAAAACACATGGCGTACACTTTCAATTCTTCCCTCTCAGATTCTGATACACATGGACAGTACATTTTCATTATCATGTGATCTGGATATTCCTCATAAATAATTGACTGTTAAATACTGGATCCTGTTAATCCTGGACTGTTGGCAGCACTTGTCCCATGCATTCATCGTGATGACGTAAACACTATAGGTCCATCGTCATCGAACCAATCAGACACGTAGGATCATGAAATCATGATTGTACTGCGAGACACAACGTTGACATTGTGTGCCGGGCATGTTTAAGTATTTTCACAAGCTCTCATTTCCTTTTGCAGCATTTACACACTTCACACAGAAAATAGCAGTTGGCCTCGTTCTGGATGTATACAAAGAACGCAATGGTAAGTGGAGCCTGTGTCAGCAACATATTCTGCACGGTTCCTCTGAGATTATGCTAATTTATGAGGGTTTTGATTCAGCATAAAAAAAATTTCATCTACGTGTAACCCGTCCTCCCGAGATATTTGTCAACTTTGTTTTTAAACCAAATTAACACTGCTAGCATTTACACAATCTGTCGATAATTTTTCCACCGTGTTTCCTCTAGTTCTACTATGTTTCTTAAGTGAGAAAAACATCTATCAATGTTTTCATATCCATTCAATATTTTAAAAACTTCAATCTGATCTCCTCTTAACCTCCTTGTCTCTAGAGTTGTTAAACCACATTCTTTTAGGCATTCTTCATAACTTAAGTTTCTCAGTTCTGGAATAATTTTAGTTGCTCTCCTCTGTATTTGTTCAAGCGTATCTATATCCTTCTTATGATATGGTCTCGAAGCCTGTACACAGTACTCTAAAATTAGGCATAACTATTACCTTTTTATACAGAGATATAATTAACTCTTAAAATTAAACTTTTTTACTTGTTTTATGCCATTCTAAACAGAAGGTACTCTAAATAATGCCTAACTATTGCTTTGTACAGAGGTATAATTAACTCTTTTTCCTGTTATAATTATTCTACTTGCCCTAAGAATTTGATTACCATTTGAAGCTGCAATAAATTATTATATGCGTTATGCCTTTTTGTTTATTTATTTTCTTTAAAAACGGCACATTTTATGCTACAAAAATAATGCATGCAAATTCCAGGAAGACTTTAATTTTCAAACGATTAAATTATCTTAATTTTCATTTTCAAAATAATTTGAAATGCTGATGCTTCTTTGCATAATGGGATGGTAATAAACATTGCCATTGGCACTGCGATTAATTGTGGCAAACTGGCATTGCCACTGTCACCTACCCCATCTGAAAAAATAACAATGAAAACAGCTCCGTATTTTCACTCATGTAGAATCCGAGCCCACCTCAATTTCACCGTTATCAACATGCAATTTGTATAGTAACTAAGCACGGTGCATGCACAATGCTTACTGAACTACGGAACATGTAAATTATAATAATAAATGTTTTATTTCAGACAAGAGCCCATATATATATATATATATATATATATATATATATATATATATATATACACACACACACATATGTGTGTGTGTGTGTTAAACATATTGTGCATAAAAAAAATTATTCACCTTTTTCGAAACTCGAATTCGTATATTTAACCTGCTTATAGCGTCATCTTGCGGCCTTTATTCGCAAGAGAGCGACACTTAAAGCGAATTAAATATACGAAGTCGTTAAATGTACGAATTCGAGAATCAAAAAATACGCACACCATGTAAAGGTGTAACCGTGTAAAGCCGACATCGAGGTGGTCCCGGATTCTAGACAAGTGGCAGAAATGATTAACGATGTAGCCGACTGCCGACGAACTGAAGTTTACTGCCACCGTGACCGTGCACTGCGACCGTAGGACATGACTTACCGGGCCTGGGTTCGGGCGCCGTTCCAAGGAAGCGGCCGGCCGGTCGACCGTCGACGAGTTTGAATTGTTTCAACTCGATATTCGCCTCGATGTCTTCTATCGTCCTCAGCAAGGCTGCATTCGGGTTCGTTTTGAACGTCTTCGGCTCCACTTTGTCCACGTCGGCTGTCGTTTCGTAGCCTGCCTCTTCCCACTTGGGAAAACCGCCGTCCAAGATCGACACATTTTCGTGGCCGAAATACCGGAAGAGCCACCACGCACGAGGCGCCGAAAACATGCCGAAATTCGCATTGCTGTCGTAAACAATCACATGGGTGTCACTCCCGACACCCAGTTTGCCGACATCTTCTCCAAACTGCTCCGGCGTCGGAAGCGTTCCCTTGTACGGATCTATCTGAAAAAACTGCGCGGTGGGGATGTGTTTTTCGGCGAACTCTTTCGGCGCATCACGCTTGAAAGCCGGCATGTGCCACGACGCGTCGAGCAATTGGAAGTTGGCCTGCTTTTTCGCGATGGCATCCTTCAGCCAAGAAGCGGTGACGAGCGGCGATAGTTGAGTACTCATGGCGCGACCGTTGGTGAACGCTAATGACCGGAGACGAAGAGACGCAGCTTGCTGGACACGCGACAAGATGTATACTGCCGCGAACATGCTGAACGGTGGCTTTATCAGCTGCGCGCGCGGTCAAGGTCGATGCAATCCGCCAATCGTTCAGTTCACGGCGCTCACGGTTAATAATAACATCCGTTTGCCTACTCACCCGAAACGGAGGACCCTACCGCTTTATTTGCACATGATCATGTAATGCTTTCTAGCTATCACATGCTGCCACGTTCTAAATTGACTCGTACAAAGAATAAAAAGCTAGACATATTTATTTCGAACGATCGGATTATCAGCGACAGCTAGTATAGACTATAGTACTGTCAGTGGCAGACAGTGTCACTGACAATGTCAATTAATAATGAACTTAGGGCCTACGCGATATGTCCTCCGAAGGTGAGACTGAATCCTTGCTGATCACGTTTACTGTATAATATTAAATTTAAGTCAGAGGCCGGGGTGTGGCACGGGTATCAATCTCCCATATCCCACCTGTTTTGGGCCAACCTCCCACCATTTTTTTTTTTCTACCACCTATTTTTGAGGCCGTCCTCCCACCAATTTTTAAGACCAATTTCCCACCTCTCACTTGTCGGGGCAATACAAAAATTGTGGTATTTATACATAAACATTACGGGGCGTTACGAGGGGGAAATGTGATAAGTGTTAACGTACCACCGAGGTATATACATGTATTTTGATTCACAAGCTCAAAGCACTTTTTGTATCGCTACGGAAATTAGCAAGACATTTCTCAATATCGGAGTTCAAAGCTATTATTAACCACCGAAAATTAGGTGATTGTCTTAACACCTCAAGAGCTTATGGTCCATTATTTGATCAAGATTGTTGAGTGACAGGGTTACGTAATTTCGGAGGGGGTTCAGTCTTACAGTGCAGTTACATGGATTTCCGAGAAAATGGGTTGCGTAATTGTGTAATGGCCACTTGCCACGTACACACTCTCAGCTCGTAATATGATAAATACAAATTACATTTTTTTTACATAAAATTTATCAACAACAGGGCTCGACCGACGGCGTTTAGTGTCTCTTTCGGAAGACTTGGGCAAAGAGTTATTATGAATACAAATTAAGGCATACTTCAGAAGCCGATTTTTTTACCCTACGTAACGTAAACGTAACACACCTGTATATTTTCTGCGTTCTCTTTTTGCACGTGTCATCAAACACGACTGTAGGTTTTTTATTCACTAGACGGAGCGACTAAAGTTGTTTTTAGACTATTTGTTTCAGAGTTTTATCCAATGTTTTAACAAACGCCGTGTTTCAACTGACCCGGTCTCCCCTGTATATATGTGTGTTTTAAAATCGACTAGCTAACTCAGGTTTAATAATATAATGTACAGCAATAATACTACACACGGAATATATTTATACTAAATACATAACGTTACATGAATTTCGATTAATTCCATTGGACTAATTATAAACCTTTCGGTCCCCCATCAAAACACACTTTAAATATTAATGTTAATTAACTTAAGGCGCAATCGCGCAGGTAACATTGATTTTTTTACCAACGGTTTTTGTGTATCAACAAAATAAATTGATTATAAATTTCAACATGTCCCAACATTATACTTTAATTCTTGGCAGTTAAGATGTTCAATATTGCATAATAGCAATGCCAATGACATCCAAAACAACACTAGACATTCAACATACCAAACAACACACAAATAATACGCCCATATAGCCGTGACCTCTGACCTCGACTCCGCTCCTCACAAGATCACGTCAGTTCATTTGTTGATCCAACGAATGCAGTTACGATGACTCGACAAAGGTCGCATCCACTTCAGTTGTGTGTACTTGTTTACACAATATTTAGTCACTCACGCACGCGCGCACACAAAGGTTTGTGCACGGTGTCAATTAGGTGTTCCAACGCGAATTGTGGTACGAATCCCAATGTCTTAAACCTAAGATTCCAACGCTAAGGTGGCAATCATAACTATGCAGACTATTCACTACATGTTCAAACTAAATATCGATGGAAATATCCATAATACAATATTTAACACGTAAATATTTATATTCTTTTTGAAATCATTCGTTTTCAAGTGCTTTAAGGCAGTTGTACTGTTACTTAATCGTGTGTTGTGTAACGATTAGCTCGAAGTCGTGAGTGGTCGACCTTGCTATGTAATGATTATTGGTTCCCGCGTCAACGTGTCACCCGCCTACGTTGGCACAACGTATAGTCACACGATATGTCAACCTTGCTACCATAAATTATTATCGTCAACATTGGCCGAACGCATGAACGAATGACACATCATGCCGTTGTGGCTATCGCTCACTTTCTGCATGTCATCGTGACTCGACCAAAAAACCGGTCTTTAGAAAACCACTGAACCGAACCACAGACGCGCGTTGCACTGGTGTCGGAGTGGGTCAAAATGACGCGGCATAGACTGCGTACTCGGCTTACCCAGCACATGTATAGGTAGTCTCCATGTCTCGCTAGGTGACAAGTGTCTGTTTCGTCAGATAATAGCCTGTCACGTTCCGGGTAAATTATGGGAGGTGTTTTAAGTTTGAGTCGTAAATAATATGAATCAAACTCACATTAAACCTGTTGCGAAAATCTGACTATGATCGAGTTAGCACGTGTATTGTTATGCTAATACTCATAGACGCTTTGCATCTAGGGCAGGGCGTCAAACTTTCAGGGGTTCTCCCTAGGAAGAATCCGCGACACCTTTATTAGACAGTTTCAACCATACGTTTTCGCTCTAAATTATCATTAGTTCCGCAACGTATACGTACTGACTTCAGTTGAATTTGCTGGTAACATATTCTCCACAAGTTTCGTGCAGAGATGCAAACGGCCTGCGTAAATACGTATAGAACGGCCTCGATTAGTGAACACGCTACGTAGCAGTTTTTAGACGTTGTTTCAACGTAGACAAGCTTATGTTTTACATGCGATGTATTCTAGATATCCAATAACAGGTATAATTTAACAGGACAGGGAACACACTAGTAGCATTAGAAAACAATGAACACTCCCGCTTACTACTTGCGCATATACAAGAGATGCTCCCCGTACCCAGAAGCATCTGGGCCACCATACCAGAAACAGTTTGTTTGATTATTGTATCGTTTAACCGATTTGACTATTAAATACGTGATTAAATGCAAGAGAACATCGTTCTTCTTTATAATCAAACAAGCTTGGACAGCAGCTAAGTACGGGGCGACTATTCGATGGAGAAACTAGTAAATATACACATTTACGCTGGCACATATAGTATTGATAACATTGAACCCCTACGCTACGGCTACGGCTACGGCTACGGCTACGGCTACGGCTACGGACTCTGCCATAAAACTGTCTAGAGCCAGGTAGCACCGCAAACATGGTGATTGAGGTTGCATGTCCATTCCCAGGATGCGACTACGTATCACGGAACGACGACGCTGCAATAGTAGTCGAACTCCTAAAGATTCATGGGTTGACACACTCGATTCATGCCGCGGCGACACCTGGTGGGCAAATGGAAAAGCTCAAACGCCCTACTGTATCGTTAGCTGGTACGTCAGAAACCTGGGCATACTTCGAAACCGGGTGGGGCGAATATCGAGACGGCACACGCCTCCGGGGAGACGACATCGTTGTTCAACTATTGGAGTGCTGTGATGACGAATTGAGACGGGACCTCACTCGTTCAAACGGAGGCTCCATGGTCGGAGGCACCGAGGCAAACGTGTTAGCGGCGATAAAGGCACTTGCGGTGCGTAGTGAAAACATCATGGTGGCACGATACGCATTACATGACATGCGCCAGGGACGCGAGGAACAAATTCGATCATTCTACGCCCGAATCAAGGGTCAGGCTGACACCTGTGATTATCGAATCAAGTGCACCAAAGCCGGTTGCGACGAGATGGTCGACTTCGCCGGCGAGATATTGCGTGACGTACTCGCTCGCGGTATCGTGGACGACGAGATTCAGTTGGACTTGTTAAGCGACCAGAACCAAAAGATGAAGATCGAGGAGATGATTAAATTCGTCGAGGCGCGTGAGTCGGGCAAACGATCGGCATCGCGCCTGCTGGATACCCCGAGTGTAAACGCGGCAAGTAGTACATATCGCCGCAATAAGCAACATGAGGTACGAACCAGAGGCGCGGCGACGACTAAGCCGAGACCTGATCCGAAGCCAGAGCAAACGTTCGACCCCACTGCACTGTGTTGGTTCTGTGCGGAGAGAGGCCACGGTAAGAACCCGCCGTGGAGCATAAGGAGAAGCCAATGCCCAGCGTACGGCAAGCGATGTAGTAAATGCAAAAACGTGAACCACATAGAACGCGCCTGCCTCGGCAAGGCGTATACCCGCCGGCCGACTGAGACCGCCGAGACAAGTGATGAACAGTCCGCGGCCTTCGAACTGTGCACAGTGTTCAACGGACCGGTTGCCGACGTCAACGCGATCGCACTAGACCACCATCTGTACGATAACCTTTGTGACAGATGGCATAAACGCGCGTCCGACCCGCAGCCGTATGTCCGGGTCAACGTCGGAGCATTCGAGGAGGATTACCGTGCCCTTGGTTTCGCACTCAGGAAGCGAGTAAGCGCCGCCGAACTCCCCGCGATGGCAGATACCGGATGCCAGAGCTGCCTAATGGGCATACAAGTGGCCGAGAGGATGGGGCTCAATGCGGACGACCTCATACCGGTCACCATGACGATGCGAGCGGCGAACGAGGGAGGGATACCTATCCTCGGAGCGATGGTGGTGCGATTCTCGGGTACCGACAGCCGGGCCATAACGCACGAGACACGACAAATCGCCTACATCACCAACACATCAGATCGTGTCTTCCTGTCACGGGCCGCGTGCATCGACCTTGGGATGATTAGCGAGACATTCCCGACCATTGGCGAGGTCATTGCATCAGATGATGCAGCCGCTCCGACCCCATGCCCATGTACCCCGCGGACAGGACCGCCGCCACTTCCCGAGGGCCTACCGATGCCCGCGACCGAGGAGAATCGAGCAGCGATCGAATTGTGGCTGAAGAGACGGTACGCGGCGAGCACATTCAACACATGTACCCACCAAACACTGCCCATGATGTCTGGCCCACCCTTGCGACTGATGATAGACAAGGATGCGACACCCGTCGCACGACACAGTCCAATACCGGTGGCCGTGCACTGGCAGGAGGAGGTCAAGGCCGGCTTAGACGAGGATGTACGTCTCGGTGTGCTCGAGAAGGTACCGGTCAGCGATCGGGTCACATGGTGCCACCGTATGGTGATTTGTGCCAAAAAGAATGGCAAGCCAAGACGCACCGTGGACTTCCAGGCATTAAATGTCTATGCAGCACGTGAAACACACCACACCCCATCCCCGTTCCATCAGGCGCGAGGTGTCCCCGAGAACAAGCGTAAGACGGTGTTCGATGCTTGGAATGGGTATCACAGCGTGCTGCTGCACGAGGACGATAAACACCTGACGACGTTCATCACGCCGTGGGGACGTTACCGCTACTGTGTCGCTCCACAGGGGTATCGCGCGTCGGGCGACGGCTACACTCGCCGATACGACGAGATCGTCTCGGAAATAGGCGAGCACACGAAATGCATCGACGACGCTCTGCTCTGGTCGGATAGTATCGCCGACAGCTTCCACAAGGCCGTGCAATGGCTTGACGTGTGCGGTCGGAATGGCATAACCCTGAACCCGGGGAAATTCATCTTTAACAGCCCCGTCGTGGAATTCGCGGGATTCACCATCACAATGGACAGCGTACTACCCAGCCCGAAGTATTCTGATGCAATCCTGAACTTCCCCGTGCCACGTAACATTCACGACATCCGCTCATGGTTCGGTCTCGTGAACCAGGTCTCGTATGCCTTCAGCATGGCGGAACGAATGCTACCGTTCCGCGCACTCCTGAAAGCGGGCCAACAATTTCGATGGAACACTGAGCTTCAGGAGATATTCGATGAGTCGAAGGAGCACATCGTCCAGGAAATCGACAACGGCGTCAGGATATTTGACAAGAGCAAGCCGACCTGCATCGCCACCGACTGGTCGAAAACCGGAATCGGATTCTGGCTACTACAGAAGCACTGTGATTGCACGCCGGTGAAACCGTTTTGCTGCAACGGCGGCTGGAAAGTGACCCTGGTCGGTAGCCGATTTACACACGCGGCGGAATCGCGCTACGCCCCGATTGAAGGCGAGGCGCTGGCAGTCGCCGATGCACTGGATAAAGCACGCTACTTCGTGCTTGGTTGCGAGGATCTCATCATCGCGGTCGATCACAAGCCACTCTTGAAGATCTTCGGCGATCGCTCCCTGGAGGATATACCAAACTCACGCCTACGTAACTTGAAAGAGAAAACACTGCGATACCGCTTCCGTGTTACCCACGTGCCGGGTATGAGAAACAAGGCAGCCGACGCAATGTCACGCCGCCCTACGGGACGCCAGGTGAAGACGGACCTCCCGGACGATCACGCATCACTAGCGGATACCCTATGGGGCCACACTCATCCTGACGCGCTGCTTTTGATTAGGACGCACGAATCAGATGACGCTGATTCAGAACTACTGACATTCCGTGACGCCACCGGGATACTGGGGTCGGTGACATGGGATCGCGTGAGAGAGGCCACCGCGAGCAACCCCGATATGCACCTACTCACTGAACTGATCGAGGACGGCATGCCGATGACTCGGAGCGAGATGCCAGTGCCCATCCGACAGTTTCACCAGTACCGACATGAGCTGTCGACAACCGACGGTGTAGCCATCTATAAGGATCGCATCATCATCCCACCCGCGCTACGCCACGCCGTGCTGGCCGCCCTCCACGCGGCACACCAGGGCGTGTCTATGATGACGGCAAGACCGGAAACATCGATATTCTGGCCCGGTATGACAGAGGACATCGCCAAGGTCCGCAACGAATGCGAACACTGCCATCGTATGGCCCCGTCCCAGCCAGCCGCACCGCCCACCCGGCCCATATTGCCCGTCTACCCGTTCCAGGCGATATGCTCTGACTTCTTCTCGTACAAGGGCGTGCACTACGTAGTAGTTGTCGATCGCTACTCGAATTGGCCCATCATCGCGAAGGCATCGGCGGGCGGGGCTGGCCTGGTTAACATTCTGAGACAGACATTCGTGACCTACGGGACACCGGAGGAGCTTGCATCAGACGGCGGTCCAGAATACACATCGACTGACACCCGCCAGTTCCTACGTACGTGGGGCGTGAATCATCGGCTGTCCTCAGTCGCCTTCCCCCACAGCAATTGCCGCGCGGAGGTCGCCGTTAAGACAATGAAGCGCTTGATAACGGACAACACTGGCGGGAAGGGCGATCTGGACACAGACACAGTACAACGAGCGGTCTTACAATACCGCAACACGCCAGACCCAGACACTAAGATATCACCAGCAATGTGCGTATTTGGTCGCATGATACGTGACTTCATCCCGGTGATCCCCGGCAAGTATCTCCCCCACGACACCTGGCGCGACACGCTACGTGCCCGCGAAGACGCACTCCGCAAAAGGCACATCAAGACACACGAGTACTGGAGCGAACACACCAGGCGTCTGCCCGCACTGGCAGTGGGGGACTATGTCCGCATCCAGAACCAAACTGGACAACACCCGAACAAATGGGACCGCACCGGCACGGTCGTGGAAGTCAAACAGCATGACCAATACTAAGTCAAAGTTGATGGATCCGGTCGCGTGACACTCCGCAACCGTCGTTTCCTACGGAAGTTCACACCGATCACTTCCCCGGAACCACCTCGACCAATCGATGTAGACCTCGGCATGAGAATAGCCCCGACCCCGCCGCCACCACGTACGATCACACCGATGTTGCCATCGCCGCCCAACGTGTCACCCGCCACACCTACTAGCCCGACTCCGGCCCCAGACGTGATTCACCGATCCCCGTCTCACGGCTCACCGCCTCCCGTGGCCCCGGCGACTATCACTACACCGTCACGCCATCCTACACTGGATATCGCTACCCCGAGCCGCCCGGTAATACCGAGCTCAATACCACCAGCTAGACGTCCCATACCGCTGATGTCACCGTTGCCACCCGAGACACCGCCAGAACCTACTGTGAGACGATCCAACCGTGAACCCAAGGCACCGGCTTGGCACACTGAGTACGAGATGAAATGAACTTTCAGTAAGAATTATAGCGTTAAAATGTTTAATCACGCCATTATTAAAATCTTCTCAGCTTATTACTCAGACACTCTTCGTAAAAGCTTAGAGGGAGATAGGAAACAATGAACACTCCCGCTTACTACTTGCGCATATACAAGAGATGCTCCCCGTACCCAGAAGCATCTGGGCCACCATACCAGAAACAGCTTGTTTGATTATTGTATCGTTTAACCGATTTGACTATTAAATACGTGATTAAATGCAAGAGAACATCGTTCTTCTTTAAGCATTACTGTATTTATACGCTTAAGAACGACTCGACACCCTGCGGGTGGAAAATCACTCAGGCATGACATGGATGGTTGAAGGGCAAGAAATACACTAGCGCTTATTGGGCAATTTCGTGCTTGAAATGTGACGTTTTTCACTGGCGTTTACGTATTGCTGACAAAACACAACGGTTATTTCAAATATTGACATGTCCCCTTAATATGGCCGTTGAATCTGTATTTAAAACGTGTTGTCGTCTACGATATTAGGTTACTCTAGCCATCTGACAAACACGTGGCAGGGCGTGTTTACAATCGGTTTGGTTGGTCCGTTATCCGCGGGGTCACCAGGTCATATACTTGCCGTTTCTGTTGTAGCTTCAAAGGCACAATAGACTACCCCAACAAACAATACAATATTGGGCCAATTCAGTATTTATTGTGGCTGGTTGTGGCAATGCTGGCATTAGGTATATCCGACATTGGGCCAGTTGGGGTTGTACTTAATTGTTTCCGACTATTAAAGGGGAACTGAAGCAATTTTGTGTTATGCCGTATATTTAAATATATATTATCAAACTATGCATTAATGGTGACAGATACCTGCTAATTTATGAGATAAACTGAAAAACTGATTTTGTTCGAGACAAAAATCGACAAAATGCATCACTGCGTATCGCCATCTTGTTGTCGAAACGAGTGGTTTGAGTCGCGTATATCTAATCAATGTAAATTTTCGATTTTTTGCGATTTATTTCGTAAATAGGCATTCTGGAGCGAAAAAAAGATATGGGTCTCTGTTATATATACAAGTGTTTACACACGTGAACAAAATAACGGTTTTGTTCGTTCCAAATAAAAAAAGTTAAAGAAATTACAACAAAACACGCTAAAAATCGTGGAAAACGACACACTTCTCGAACGCACGAGACGCTAACCAACGAGAATATGCGATAACGTAATACCGGAACTATTTTTTATTTGTTGACAAGATAGATGCATCGCTTGTGACAGTTTTACCAGATCTGCTACTAGCGATTAGTGGTTTACTGAACTTCAGTAATAGTTGTCTATCTTTGGAGAAATGTAAACCACAGACGAAGAGTCTACTTCGACAGGCCACACGGAAACAACAGTTGACAGTCGTAAAGTGTCACCGAGTGTGCGAGTCACGCTCCAGACTCCAGGTCGGCTTCGCTTTTGTTGACGTTGGATTCAGGAAAAATTACAACAGCGCTTTGACTGTCAACGATTCCTGACTAGGTAATGTGATGTGGTGAACCTGTGGAAATTGCGTCCCGATGTCTGCGCACGTTTACGTTGAGTCATCATGCTGCGCCGAGGAAGCTACCATGCCTAGGGCTAGGCTATGGCTATGCAGCACCGTGTGCCCGACCGCGTTGGTGCTTGCATCACCGTACGAAGGCGAAGACGATGATTTTGTAGTGATATGCACAAACAGAGCAGTGCTAGATGTTGGTCTGCTGTCATTGCATGATTTGCGTGCCGACTCATTGATTCGTGGGCAGGTCAGTAATTCAATTGTTATCGAATCATTGCCATTTTAATAATCATATTTTTTCTGCATATTTCTTTTACCTAGCCCGAGGGCGAGGTCCGAACTACAATGGCAATGCAAGCAGGCTTTTTTCTTTATTTTGTATCTAATCTAATGAAGTGTACCGTGACTGTATTTTAATATTGTGTTTGATTTTGTGTTGAATAACATTGATGACAATAATAACATGAGGGTTTATTTAATTCATTATGTGAATATATATATATTCTTAAATGTTAGTTACCGTAATCATGATTGTAATAATGATTGTAATCATGACTACATTAGCAATTGTGATTGCAATAATTACTGTAATCATGATTACATTAATATTCGTACTTGTAATCACCCCTCTCTGTAGCACACCACAACACCTTGTTGTTTGGTGCAATGTAATAATTTAAATAACAATAATTAACTACTGACAGTATGTAATGTTCACAGTTTTGCAACTATTATGGTAATTATGGAATTAGTGCTATCAACTAACCCTGACAAATTATATTTCAGGCTCAGGAAAGGCAAGACAAGTAATCCCATCCTGCGATGTGGGAAGGATCTGTGATGTCTATTCTGAACCGAATTGAATTGATGGAAAGTTTAGCTATGGAGATTGGCCTGACACAGGTGAGTGTACTAATAGTCTGTTATAGACAAATTGTGAGGCACCCACAGTATGCAGCAGGTCGAAAAACAACCTGGAAAACTACAAAAATTCCCACTAAAATATTAATAACTGAATGATGTGAATGCCTTCTTATCTATATCCCATTTCTGTCAACAAAAATGTTACCTGCAGCATCTTGCATGTCACTACACACAATTTCATTTATATTGAGACCAACATAAAATATATCAAACGTTTATTCACATAGTAAAACAATTACCAAAGAAATAAGGCTAACTAGAACGATTGAAACCAAGACTAAACATTGACCTAAAACAGTGACTTCTACCACCGGGAAATACAACCTGGAACATGGATATCACAGTTACACACATCATTATTATGCCACAACATATCAAATATACTGGTAGTTTAGCTTAGGAAATAATTAATCTTTATAAAGCCAAGGCATTTTAACTGTTTCACCATCATCATCTGTACCAATGGCAATAGACTACTTGTTTTGATTGGACAGTAAATGTACACCAATCATGTGTAACAATATTACTTGTTCTGACTGACAGTAAATGTACACCAATCATGCATACCAATACACTATTTGTTCCTACCAACAGTAAATGTACACCAATGTTCTCATTCTGGAATCTGCACCATTTCACTACTTCTTCTGACAGTAAATGTACACCAATCATGTGTATCCAATATACTACTTCTTCTGACTGAATCTACTACTTGTTCCTACTGACAGCAAATGTAAACCAAGCGTCTCATTCTCTACCAAATACACTACTTGTACTGACAGTAAATGTACACCAATCATATGTATCAATACACTACTTGTTCTGACTGATAGTACTTGCACACCAACCATCTGTTCCAATACACTACTGGCAGTAAATATACACCAATACACTACTTATTCTGACTGATAGTACATGTACACCTAACATATTCAATTCACCTTTCACTCATCCAGGGGTAGAAATCAGCACACTTTCCTCTGACAGACACCCCAGTATCCGAAAGACCTTGGCTGATAGATCAGACATGAGTACAACCTGTGTCACAGTTTATGGCTGTTTGGTGTGTGGCAGGTGCAGAAAAGTGACATAAGTTTTTCTCACGAATGACAAACTTCTTCTCTTTCTCATAGGTGTCGGAGCTGCTTGAGTCACCCTCGGTTATGTCGCTGTTATCACATAGTGTGCATCATCTGCACCAATGTCTTTATTCTCACTGAATCTGATGGAAGCTTCACATAGGAGTAGTCATGATCAACGTTCATTGGTGCAATAATGTCATCCATGACTACAGCAGCATTCGCGAAGTGTCGCACTTGAAATATCGTTACTGGATCGATTTGCATTTCAGCATCAGTTGTATGTGGTGCCACAGCAGTAGTAGCAGTGATGGCACTAAAGGTGACATCCGTAATGTAAAGATTGACGGCATCACCCGTAGCGCTGGACGCTTCAAAACTAGTACCTGTACTTGTACGAACCAATGGTGAATCCTTCATCTGAAAAGATTACACATACAGTGACTTGAACATTTTACAAAATTAATTTTTTGCATAATAAAAATTAATCACAATGTGAGAAACTTTCTGTTGTATATATTATTTTTAGAATATAAGAATGCCAGTGTCATATAGAATATATAAAGTAATCAACCACAGGGAAAAGCATTTTCCCTATGGAGCCATGTTAATTCAACCAATGGGTCTTTCACTGATCTCTTAATGTTTTTAATGAATCTGTTTGGTTAGTTTGACAAATGCCACTGGTAACATAACCAAACGCATGTAACCAAAATTGTAGCATCCTAGCTCCAAAGTGTATTATATTATCTAATCAACATTGCACTGTTTTCAATGGGTCAGGGAGGTCAAAATTCTATAGCAAAATATGGACCCATAGGTATACTTTCTATGGGGTTACTTATTTTATATCTGACACTCGATTTAGATAACATAATGCATGAATATTGTTATTGGACCAAATGCAGATCTATGCTTGTGACATCTTTACCTTATAAATGCTGCACGCACACACACATACCTGCCCACACGTATATATATATATATATATATATATATATATATATATATATATATATATATATATATATATATATATATATGTATATATATATATATGTATATATGTAAATATATATATAATTATTAGGTATTATACTGAAAGCATCTGCTAGATAGTATGGTGCATGGACAAAAGCCCCTCCCGACAAAAGCCCCACAGACAAGCTTGTTTCAATTCAATTATACTGTTCATGACTGTTGCTGTAGTACACAGAGACAAGATATTGTCATGAATATACTTCAGGCATGTGGTCAATTCCATTCCAGAATTGGAACTGACCCTCAATTCCAGTTCCGGAATTGGAATCGACTTCAAAAATGTTTTTTTAATTGGAATTTATTTTTTTCAAAATTTATTTTTTGGGAATTGGAATTGATTTTGTTGGAATTATTGACTTGATACTGTTAATATTTACCCTTATATTTACTTATATTACTTTTAAAATCATATTTGTCTGCTATTAGCATGTCACCCTGAATCTGGTAACAGCCAGGAAGTTGTCAACATTACAGCATAGACACTGTCTACTCTGGTATTGAAACATTGTGACCAAGAACAATATAATCAAGCATTTGCATCAAAAAGAAATACTAAGTTACTGTAACAGACAGTAAAACCAAAATCAGACCATTCAGGCCTCATTTTCTTTCTCAGTGTACAAGGTTTATTTACAGAGATTGCCAATTAAGGGCACCTGTCTGCTCATTCCCTTTGTGTGAGAGAGGAAGCCTGCCCCACTTGAATGCAGCCTCTTTTTTATCCAAGCCTAATGTTCAGCCCACAAGTTTCCAATACTACACATGTCACTGGTCACCTGTACAATGCTGTTACATGTGGCTGTAGGGTTTGCCCTTTGTAGTAATTAAAAATGTCCCCATGGAGAATACATGTTGGAGATTAGGATGTTGAAGACTCAAACTTTCCAGTAAATTTGATGAAATATCAATGATACCACAACTGAGAGCAATATAAATCTGCCTCCTAGTATATTTGCTCCCCCCCCCCAGGACATCTGCCCCTTTTTTCTATGATAGTTGACAAGTGAAAATCAGTTTGCAGTTTTATCATTATTACTACAATAACATAACATTCAATGACAAGTCGAAGTCACTTTAGCCTAATGCAATGGCCTATCCCCTGGAGTGTGTATGAGATGATCTTGTTACCAGTTGTCTTCCAGGTATCATTGATAGTCAGATCAGTGGTGGAAGATGGGTTCTTTGGGTGATGCTTCCACAAACTGGTGGACAGCAACGAGTCAGAGATCAGCTGGTTTGGAGTGCCCCTGGTATTAGCTGCCTTAGTTTTCAGGTCCTGACGGACCTTGGCAGCTTCTATCTGTGCCGTGTCACCATCATGGTTGCAGGCAGTCTTGTTGATCACATTCTGGATCTGGAGATCAGATCAGTGACCACAGCACCCTTGCATGATTAGGATCGATGCTGGCTTCACTCCCATTGAAGAGTAATCTTGTTGGTCCCCTTCTTGGTGTAGGAATGACACTCAAAACATAGCTTCTGACCTCCTCAGATGCTAGTAGTAATTTCCATGATGAAGTTTATAAGTGTTTTCTGACAACTCTGGCTTGTGCATCCAGTTTTATAGAAAAATGGAGTCACTCCAACTCTCCATGGTAAATGCAATTCAAAAGAAACCTTGTTGAGATGGCTTCTTTCAAATATCCTCAATTGTCCTAACATGTCCTGGTCCTAATGTCACTGACTTCTTCCACAATTGCAATAAAGATAATCCTTTGATTACAGGATCATCTCCAACTACATAAAGTAATTTACTTGGCTGATCTGGCACAAAGAACATTAATTGCAATTAGGGTAATATATATCTTGAATTCATGTTCAGAAATAAAAAAAATAAGTTAAAAAAACATTTCTTAAAAAACTTACAAATAATCCAGAAGCTACGGACAGGGGGCAAATGTCCAGATTTTGAATAAGGCAAGGGGCTAATGTTTGGGGGGCAAGTGACAAAGGGGCAAATGTCCGGGAGGGGGGCAAATGACCTGGACCCAATATAAACAGGGGAAACTGTTCAAAACTCAGATTAATGACCCAACTGTCCAGGGCTGTCCAAAATGTCTGGTTTTGTTAGCAAAAATCCAGGAGAGGTGTTGCAGCAGAGAGTACATATGAAATTGGTGGATGCCATTTTAAAGTTTTTTATGGCAAACCTGATATATATATATATATATATATATATATAAATATATATATATATATATATATATGTGTATGTGTGCATTTAACGAACAATAATTTTTTAATCATATCTAATTAAATATGATTGTGCACACGTGACAAATAAAACTGTGTTCAAACGAATTGGATTTGAATTTTTCTTTAGCCTAGGATTTTAACAGTTGGAATTGATTTTTTGCAAGGCGGAATTAGAACTGATTTTTTGGAATTGACAAAACAGAATTGACCCCATGCCTGATATACTTCCTTCATATGTATAGCTTGTACTAATACTATTGTGGGTTGCCGACAGTTGCCCCCTCCCCCACGATATTCATTACAGTGTTATCAGTCGTGTTAGAATAAAATGTAATTAATACATCTCTTTATGAACTTCCGGTTATTACATGTGGGGTTTAATCTGATCAATAAAGCAAATTCATTTTATATAATTTTGCCTTATTGTCAAGTCACAAGAATTCAGACAGAAATTGTAAAGTGTCATTATAGAAAGCAGACATGTAATCTGACAGTGTTCAACTGGGTAGATGACGATGCCTTAGTTTCCTTTCCAGCTAGACATTGCATGGGTGAAATGCATTTTACTTAAATATTTAAATACTTTATAAAAAAAAAATGTGTAACTGCATTTGCACTTAATCACAATGAAAGTATTTGTATATTTAAATATTTCCATAAAGAATTTTAAATGTAAACAGCAACAGTAGGCTTCTGTTGCACTATAGTCTATACTGTCTTTTCGTCGTGTTTCTCCCATGCATCTAACCCCCCCAGGCTTAGCCTTACGCTTGCCGCTTGCTCTCTAGGCATTTAGAACACAGGAGTATGAGACTTAATTATTATGACTGTCAATAAATAATATAAAATTATTTTCTTGAATAATTTTGCCTAGTACATACGCCATGGCCCATGTTACAAGGCTGCAGTATATCCTGTAGCACTTACTGAGTTATTGTTATTGTTTTGAGTACGGCCACGTATTGACGGTACATCTGATCACGTCGAAAATAAATCGGCGGATTGGAAAACACTCGTAATTATATCAAACTATTAACACTTACTCGCACTTTATTGTATTCATACATTTCGATTTACTGTGGGTCATATATATGCTGACTTTGAAGCACAGCTGTGCTTATTGGGGTGGAACTATATTGTAATCGTAGTGATAAGTCACAATGGTAACGGTAATCCAATTTACTAACCTGGTTTCGGCTCGTCGCTTCCTACGCATCGCTCTGCCCTCTGATATCTGACGTTTCCTTGTCGCAGAATAGTCTGTAGATGCATGGTCATATGCGGAAAAAAAGATCTAAGATGGAACGGTGTCTTTGACCAAGAATGACATCTTGATGCTCACCGTCTGTCCATGCTCATCACATACGTCTTTTGTCTTGTAATCTGCATCGGAAAAGTGGTCACTCGCAGTGCCTGCGGCTGGCGGACACGGCAATTTCCGCATTTGCAACCACCTTTTCCGCTGCAAATTCTTCCTCGAAAGTCGATCAAAAGTTTTTTCCTTGCATTTGTAGTACTAGTTGATATATCCAGGAGCCATCCAGTGCACACCAGGTTTCTTTTTATTCGATTTTCCATGCGTTTCGGCCGTTTTTCCGAGAGGTTTTTACTGTGTGAACGCGGTGCGAGGAGCTCGTACTCAAACCACTCTGCCGCTGAGCCCCCCGCAGAGCAATAAGGCGCCGCCCAGCGAAGATAATGGCAAAGTTTAAAAGGATATTACAAAATTACCGTGGCGTTGCGCCCATCATATAAGGGTGATATATACTGTAAATGGTATGTTATTATGTTTGGGCTATGGTTGTTCGAGTGCTTCACCCCCCCTTTAAGGGTTGATATTGACGTTTTACCGGACGGGTTATGGCTATCGTATGGGAAACATTGTGGTGCTGAATCGGACCCAAATCGGGCCGTAATTATTTTTAATTGTGCTGACATCTGGCGAATAGAGTCGTGATTACGGGTAGCCAGAGGGAGATTTCTAACGAGTCATAAAAACCGGAAGTGGATTTGCATACAGGGGCGGACGCTAAAACTCAAAAGACAGCAGTGAGATCAAATATATTATCTCAAGTGTACTAGAACTTCTTATGTGTAATTATACATTCATTGCCTATAATTCCAAGGGTGCATTGCCATTAATATAGGCAGTTGAAAATGACTTCCTACTGGAGTAAGAGACGTATACGGTACGGTCTTGGTAGATGTAGAACACCGTGTTGATAATCATATGAATATCCAACAGAATCAGCTAATTCTGCTAACATAGTTTCTCATGATGAAAGTGATCTTGAAACACTGGATAGACAAGACCGTCTGATAATGAATACTATCCTGACTTCATAGACTTTGATGAGATAAATCCACATGGTAGCATAATTGATGATGATATTGATGGAGAGGAGAAAGTTATTGACTTAACATTATCAAATAGTTTATGCAAATGGGCTATTGAAAATCAAGTAACCCACACTGCTGTAAAATATCTGCTTGGTATTCTTCAGGTTTTTTATCCACATCTTCCTGAAGACCCTAGAACTCTAATGGGTACTAAGAAAATCAAGGAGCTGGCGGGGGGTAGCTACTGTCATTTTGGCGTTGCTTATAATGTCAGACAGCAACTAGATGCCTACTCACACATGAAAGAACTTGCATCTCTGGCATTGCAAATCAATATTGATGGGCTGCCTCTCTCCAAAAGCTCAAGCAAGCAATGTTGGCCTATTCTTGCTATATTAAAAGGCATCTCTCACTCAACTGGACCCTTTGTCATAGGACTTTTTTGTGGTGATGCAAAACCCACTAGTTTGGATGAATATATTGCTGATATTGTTTAATGCATAGCTTGCGAGAAAATGGTGTGCATCTTGTGTGTCTGGGTGTAATCAAGAACATTCTGTTGCTCTGGGTAAGAGGACCCTTGAAGTGTCGTCTCGGCCCTCAGGCAAAGTTGCGTTTAAGTGGTGCCCTTCTATCTCTTGGCAATTATATCCCCAAAAAAATTGCAAGAAAGCCACATGGGATGGATGCCCTTGAAAGGTGGAAAGCAACTAAATTTAGATTGTTTCTTCTTTATACTGGACCCATCGCTCTTGCAGGCAGAGTTGCCAAAGAAATGTATGATAACTTTATGCTCTTATTTGTAGGTATTTAAATACTAGCCAATCCTGCTTTGTGCTATGATTTAACAAGATTTAACAAGATTGCCATCCCAAACAACAAGTTCCAGATGACAAGTGGACAAGGAAGCCATTGGCTTATCGAGAGTCCAACAGTTCAATTATCTATGTGTAGCCAGCCCTTATCATATAACTGTCAATTCTATTTTTAAATATATTCACACTACTAGCATTAACATAATCATTTGGCAGTTTGTTCCATTCATTTATCACCCTCTGTGAGAAAGAGTACTTTTTCATGTCCAACCTACACTGTTCCTTAACTAATGCTGCTTTGTGTCCTCTGGTTCTATTTATCTTCTATTTGGTCTCCTCTTAGTCTCCTGGTCTCTAGTGTTATCAAACCACATTGTAATAAGCGGCTTTCATAACTAGGGTCTCTCAATTCTGGAATCATTTTAGTTGATCTTCGTTGTATTCTTTCTAGCTTGTCTATGTCCTTCTTATGATACGGCCTCCATGCTTGTATACAGTATTCCAAATGTGGTCTAATTATTGCTTTGTACAGGGGTACAATTAGCTGTTTCTCCTTAATACATGATAATTCTCCTAGTTAGCCCTAGAATTTGTTTTCTTTTCGAAGCAGCAATCCCACATTGCTCTGAAACTTTCATGTCAGCACTAAATGTTACACCTAACTCCTTTTCTTTTGTGGTTCTACCTAGTACAGCATCCCCCATTTTATATTCTTCTTCCATGTCCTATGTGTATGCATTTACACTTCCCAAAATGTAATAACATTTGCCATTTTTCTGACCATTTAACTAATTTATCTAGATCATCCTGTAAACTTTATTTATCTATATCATTAGTAACCTTTCAGAATACTTTTGTGTCATCTGCAAATTTCAGTACTTCGCTAGATATGTCATCTTCTAGATCATTTATATATATATATATATATATATATATATTAAAAACAGTATTGGGCCTAATATTTGAATGACTATGCCCAGTCAATACTTGTCCAGTGTGTACACCACTTTTCTGAATTATATGGGCTACAACAAATTGTGTACAATGAGCACCCATTTTGCTAATGATGTAAAGAACTTTGGATGTCTAGATAAATTCTCTGCCTTTCCATTTGAAAACTATCTTGGATGTCTCAAACGATTGATCAGGCAACCAACATTTCCATTGGTACAAGTTATAAAGAGATTATTAGAAATGTCTAACATACATACCCCTCACATTCACCTACCCCTTTCTTTCCCTGCTCTAAGGCAGCAGCATCTGAGAGGCCCTGTTATCTCTGGTGAACTTTATGAGCCGTGTACCCAATATGGTGAGGTGCAGTGTAGATCATACTGTACAGGGGTGAGACGTTCACACAATTGCATCCAAGTTGGGAATAAGATCGGCATTGTACAGAACATTATTCGCTCATCTTTTGGTATCTATATTATTCACAAACTTTTTTCATCCTATGAACCTCTATTTTATTACCCTGCTGATTCCACTCAGCTTGGCATATATAGGGTATCTCATCTTGGCAACACATTGCACATGAATGGTATTGATAATGTCCGTTACAAATGTGTTTTATTTCCACATAAGGACAAATATGCAGCAATACCCTTCCTTCCTTCATTTATTTGATAGTAATTATTAACTGCAACTTGTAAACAAGATACCCATGTGTCTATAAGGCAAAGTGTTAGTTCCTGGGGAAGTTGGAATTATTGTTTTTGTTCTTTACTCTGGATATGTATATATTGTTGTGCATATTAATTTAGTTAATCAATGTGGTTTGCTCATATCTGTTGTTGACATCTATAATCACAGGATGTTTAAATTGTGTGTAGCCACTAGCCATTTGGTTATAGTTTGTGTTAAGGACTTAAACTTTGTTTTAACCAATTTGATGCTTTTATGGGTGATTTTATGGTGGAATCAGGAACATCCCAACAAAATGTTTTCTTACATAATCCTTTCTGTTTACTCTTTACATGTCTGTATCATTGTTGTAGTCTTATCAGAATCAAGTTTAAGGTTTGTAGTAGTTTAAAAGCTCTCTAACCATTTTACAACTAAGTGGCATGTTGGTGGCTATAAAAGTATTTGATTTACTTCTGTCTTGGCTTCACCCAGCAATGGCATACGTTGTCGTGATTTTTACTGAAACTGAGGAGGTCAGTGTGGTTGTATCCACGTGGATTACAGGGAAGAGCAACACGCTGTGGCCTCTCTTCAGGTCATCAGCAACTCTGACTAAAGCAGCCAGATCCAACCATGTGGACGTCACACAACGTACGAGTGTTGTGTGCATGTAGTAAGTTTTACAGTTAGCATTATTTTGATATGATTTCCTAACATTCTAAGACAAAATTAATCCCATTGAACATATGCTTATGAATGATCCAGTCCAGTTTTTCTTGCCTTTAGTCTGATTTTTTATAAATAAAATAATATTACTCTTGGTGAGATGATTTGAATTGTGAACTATTTTATAGATTATGCTAATTAATGATTATGTTATATATATAATATATATATATATATATATATATATATATATATATATATATATATATATATATATATATATATATATATATATAAAGATTACAGCAGGACACTGTCGACTTATGTGGTTTTTACTTCTCTAATTTCTTTACACACCCAGTGATCTACAGAATACAGTTACCCCGTTATCAGTAATATTTCCAGACAGTTTAGTGAGTAAAGCTTGAGACTGTTGAGAATAAATAGGGTGGCAATTGTTTAATCCTACATGCCCATGCTTGTGTCCAGTGGATATCTTTGGAATCCAAACCAACATTGACATTAGTATTCTTCCAAATTTTTTCGTTTTTTAGCAACATACCTAGAAGCCAGAACAAAGGCAAAGCAGGCTGAGGACTCGTCTGATGTACAAAGCTAGGAGGAATGTGGCAGAGGTGCCAGAAAGTAAGATACATGCATCTGTAACTCAAGGGTTGAATAAACTTGTATGAAGACCACCTGAACATATTAATAATTGAATGTTTTGGTCAAGACTTACTCATTTGTTCACGTAACATGTAGTGCTAGAGTGCTAGAACTTTCTGTGCATGTATGTCAGCATCATGGTATAATTCATCGTTGAAGATAAATCATTTTTGTTTAATTTGGAGTCTCAAACTTAGTGGATACATAAAACATTTGACAGTGCACTTGTGTGAGGCATATTATTCATACATGCCATACATGCTTCCTGGCACATGATATATATAATATTATATATATATGTGTATTTTAATTTATTTCGAAGGCCTAGACAGAAACAATATTCAGAGAGCGACAGCAGTGGCGAGGAGTTCCCCTTCTCCCATACCACTTCCGAAGGCTCCTAGACCTGTACCCCTCGCAGTGTCCAGTCCAAAGCTGCACAAGGCTCCCCAGCTTCCAACTCCACTTGCAGCTGCTACAGCAACAACAGATCCACCAGTAGCAAACGCCAACTTCAGAAATGGAGTTTCAGGTAAGATTTTGAAAAAGTATTGACAGACCTGGTGGGGTTGTTTTGTAAAATTTATTGAATAACAATTTATTTAATAATGATAATATACTGCTAGTAGTAGTAATGTCGTGAGTGTAAAAAGATGATAAATATCTCGAATAAAGAAATAATCCACTGCCTGAAATTCTCATGAATTAAAAAAAAATATTAAATAAACAACTTTGAGATAATATAATGTATTGTTACCTATTGTATTCCACTCAAATGTTGAAATTCTTATTTTACGCAATACAATGAAATGATACTTTTAAATTTAACTTATGTGAACTATTTTTCACAGCCACAGAGAGCGAGATCTTGGCCATGTTGGTTAAACTCCAGGCCTCCGTGGACAACCTGTGTGTGAGTGTTGCCTCACAGGGACGCGAGTTGGCCAGCAGCAAGAACAGGATGAGGCTCCTAACACCTGGGACCGTAAGTGAACAACAGGGCCTGTTGGATGATGTCAGCCTCCGTGTACAGACCATGGAGGAGTTTGCAGCACTGGAGGAGAGGCTGGCAGCACATAATGAGCTCGTGTGCCCTGGTAATAAATTTGATTTAATATATGCATGTGTTTCCCATAATGATACATATTTCTTGAGAGAAGAAACCTTGTACATAGTTTTTAATACATTTGATAGATATATTATTGAGTATTTGTGACGGTAGATTAAGAATGTTGTGTAGTTACACTGCAGACACCATTTCCATAATGATTCATATTTGATGCAGATGAATTAATGAAAAAATATTGTGTGACTGGAGGTTCATCATGGATTGTTGTAGTTATATGAAATGTAATATATAATGGCCTGTAATAATCATGATGTGTGTACACATTTGATGCAGATATACTGATTGGCTGTCATAGGGGGAACAGACATAAAAAGCACTATGAAGAGGACCATCTCGGCATGTTTGGGGCATCAGGTGCAACTGAAACTCAACTGGTTAGGGAAGGTTGGGTGGTGGTGTGCAGAGGGACAGGAAAGGGCAGCGTTCTGCCCTACTAAGATATGTGAGGCTATAACAAGTAAGTTGTAGTTATTGGTTTCCATAGTTCTTTTAAAGAGACATGTGCAGAAGAAATGGCAAACATTTTATTTTATATTTGTACATAATACTTAAAGGAAGTTTAATTTAGCTACTGTATTCAAGATCAGATGGAAGACAGTTGTAACTGTTATCACAGCATAGTGACTGCTGCAGTAGTCCCCCCACTTTGTATCCCGTCTGCAAGCTCGAAGTGGTCTTATAAGAGGGGTAGTCGCTTTTAGTGGTATTTTAACATGGGAAGTGTCCCACAAAATTCTCATTATCAGAGGGGCTACACAGAAGTTGGCCACTGTATTTACAATGTGCTAAATGATAGAATTAATTAGGAGTTGAATTTCTGGGTAGCCAAGTTTATACCCAGCTGTGGTCATCCTATTTATATGGTCACTTTTACTGAAAGAAAGGATGGTGTACATATAATCAGTACTAGATATATGTTGTATTATTTTTTGGCAGTATTGACATGATAGGTATGCTTTATTTTTTCACTTCCTGCAAAACAATCTACTGAATAGCAGTTATCTTCACTGAATTTTAGTTTGGATATTTTTTCCATGATTCATAAGAAGGACATTGCATATAAATTTACCATAATTTGTTCCCTTTATTCAGAGGCAGTAACCCTTGCTGTTGCAAGCATGTGTGCTTAATTAACAATAGCTAGCAAGTTTGCCTCAAACCATATTGATCTACCATATTCTGAGTGAATGTAAACTTTTATTTTTCCAACACAAGGAGCAGTGCTTCAAGCTAAGGCGGGGATACAGGCATCAGAGGGAGCAGTGCTTCAAGCTAAGGCGGGGATACAGGCATCAGAGGGAGCAGTGCTTCAAGCTAAGGCGGGGATACAGGCATCAGAGGGAGCAGTGCTTCAAGCTAAGGCGGGGATACAGGTATCAGAGGGAGCAGTGCTTCAAGCTAAGGCGGGGATACAGGCATCAGAGGGAGCAGTGCTTCAAGCTAAGGCGGGATACAGGCATCAGAGGGAGCAGTGCTTCAAGCTAAGGCGGGGATACAGGCATCAGAGGGAGCAGTGCTTCAAGCTAAGGCGGGGATACAGGCATCAGAGGGAGCAGTGCTTCAAGCTAAGGCGGGGATACAGGCATCAGAGGGAGCAGTGCTACAAGCTAAGGCGGGGATACAGGCATCAGAGGGAGCAGTGCTTCAAGCTAAGGCGGGGATACAGGCATCAGAGGGAGCAGTGCTTCAAGCTAAGGCGGGGATACAGGCATCAGACGGAGCAGTGCTACAAGCTAAGGCGGGGATACAGGCATCAGAGGGAGCAGTGCTACAAGCTAAGGCGGGGATACAGGCATCAGAGGGAGCAGTGCTTCAAGCTAAGGCGGGGATACAGGCATCAGAGGGAGCAGTGCTTCAAGCTAAGGCGGGGATACAGGCATCAGAGGGAGCAGTGCTTCAAGCTAAGGCGGGGATACAGGCATCAGAGGGAGCAGTGCTTCAAGCTAAGGCGGGGATACAGGTATCAGAGGGAGCAGTGCTTCAAGCTAAGGCGGGGATACAGGCATCAGAGGGAGCAGTGCTTCAAGCTAAGGCGGGGATACAGGCATCAGAGGGAGCAGTGCTTCAAGCTAAGGCGGGGATACAGGTATCAGAGGGAGCAGTGCTTCAAGCTAAGGCGGGGATACAGGCATCAGAGGGAGCAGTGTTTCAAGCTAAGGCGGGGATACAGGCATCAGAGGGAGCAGTGCTTCAAGCTAAGGCGGGGATACAGGCATCAGAGGGAGCAGTGCTTCAAGCTAAAGCGGGGATACAGGCATCAGAAGCTGATGTCCATCGGGCCATGAAACTTTATCTCCGCAATGCAGCAGATAGGTGTGGTGGGAAAAAGCGCTGCTTGAGTGTGCCACTCCGCAATGCTGTCTCCCTTCCCTATATTGACTCCCCTTGAATGTAGTAGATTGTGTTGTGTGCTTTTTGTTCTATTCTTGAACTTTGATACCACGTAGCTTTCTGGTAGGTACACCATGCAGTCACATGATAACTCATATATGATGCAATATATTTGTGTGCCTATATGTTTTGATTCAATGCCCTAGTCAGTTCTCAAGTTGTCCAACAAAAATCAGATTTCACAATCTGTTTATTACTCACATTTAAAAAAAGAATTATTATGTTTGTACCTAGTCTTTGTGGAATATGTGCAGTATTAAGATAAACATTGCAGATAAAATAAGCACTTGCAGTACAACTCCAAACTTCTGTAATGGTTTTTAAGCACCCAATAGGAAAATATTACTCAAGAGTTTGTCAAAGATTTGTTGTAAAGAGTAAAACAAATATAGGAATTGGTGCTAATATAAGTTTTCGTCCATGCTATGATATTCATTACGATGCAATTTATGTTTTACCTGAAACATCCGTGTACGTTAACAAAGCTAGATGTTTGCTTGTACTTTCGTTAGTAGATTGTTCTCAGTTATGCTTTTGTGCCAACCGCTGAATGTCAACATAATTTCTCATCATCGATCACTGTGCATACACTTATAATATAAATATATACAGTGCGTAAATCTGATTACTTACATTGTCTGTTGAAACCTGTTTTGCTATATTATTTATATGTCCATTTATTACGTTGCCATTTAAACTTACTATAATTAGTAGACACAAGTCAAATGTGTGGTCGAAATTATTTGTTGCAGCATGAATTCATTCTCATATGCTTATGTAGTATTTTTTTCTAGAGCAAGATATATCCATGAAAATATTACACTTAGACCATATCAAGAAATCTACAGAACAGTGGCTTTGGAATCAAGAATGATAACAACCAGTATTGGGCCAGTATTATTGCCAGCTAGAATAATACGTACCCAAATTTGAACAATAAAGCATATCAGTAAAGGGCCGAAATCGTGCCAGCATTGGGCCAATACCATTGCCAGCATTATGCCAGAATGAAACCTGAATGAATCAATACTGAAAGCCAGCATTGGGCTAGAATCGTACCAGCATTGGGCCAATATAGTTTGCCAGCATTGGGCCTAGTATTGGGCCAATGTGCAAACGGTTAGGGCCCAATTCTGGCGCGATTGTGGCCCAATTCTACTATAGCGGCATTCCTACATTGGTCCGATCAAGGCTAATCGTAATGCCAGTATAGGCCCAATTAAGGGTCAATGAAGGTATGCTTGCTGGGACGTTAGCGCTGATATTTGCTGGTTTAAGGACATGATTTAGTTAGGTAGGTTACTGATGTGTACTGGAACCACAGTAACCATAAAACATGTTCCGCGTTCACGGCGAACGAAAAAAACTGGTTTGAAGATCGGCGCACACGCGGTCGTTACTATGGAAACATCGTCAGCGTTTCTAAGAAGTCAGGGGGATTTCCAAAAGGACTGTGTTTAAAGGATGGATTGGCGAAATACGACGTTGGTGCCGGGTGATTATTTGTGGTGTCGACGTTCAGTTCAATATTGCCTAGCATGTTACGAGGAAAACAACAAATCAACTGACACGTTAGCCGCCCCAGCTATATGTTCTACGGCAAGCGTTTTTTTTATATAGAATCTTACTTTCCATATACCAGGCCCACGTAGAAAAATGCCATCGAACACTCGGTGAATTTTGTGCGATATACCTATACATTTGGTATTTTATTGTGTTAGGGATCTACACCGTTTCTAGACGAGGGGGGGGGCTTTATTCGTAGAATGTCCTTATGTCTGTCTTGTCACAGAAATGGCGTTAACCGGTGCTACTAATTTATGTGAACACGTGTCTTAGCACGTGCGGAGAAAAGCATGCGTACGAATGCATTCTTGCGTACACACATTGACATCATTCCATAATATAATTAACGTTGCGGCATTTCAATTATAACGTGCACCCACGCGCACATATCGGGCAATGATGCAGGCACCGTTGTTACGATGCATGCGTGAACCCACATACACGACCACGCCATGCTGTCAGCACGTTCGTGCTTATTACGCCTGTCACGACAACGTGCATGCCAGTGAAGTCGATTCGTGCTAGAGTTCGAGCACTATGAAGTGCATACTTACTGAGATAATTGTAGTTGCAGTTAGTCTGTCGTGATTGCACATTACCAAATTGAATCTTGGAGATACCTTGCGGGTGATCTCTGAGTGTCCCATGGCAGTAAGCCTATTTGTTGTCACATCAAGGCTTTGGCGTTTTCAATGACATCCCACCTATTGTTCTAGGACATATTAGTAAATTTAGGTATCTCCAATGTCACCATGTATGTTTATGTTGATACATAATAATGTATAAACAACTAGAATTGTGTCGCCATCTATACATGTTTTATTTTATAGAACACATGCTGGGACAATTAGCAAACAGCATGCTGGGACAATCAGCAAACATTCTAGTGTTGCTAACTTTATGGACAGTTTATGTTTCACTGTGTATATATGCATTATTATTATATTGTACCACAACTGTTGCCAATTGACTTGTCGTGTATATACGTTACGTGAAAACTACTGTCATTAAATACTTTTTATCCCAGCTCTGCCGTCTTGTGTTTCACACAAAATCTAAATATGCCAGCAAATGTGTCAAAATAATGCGAAAAGAACAATGCCTGCTTCAGGCTACTCTATCTACATTTCTTGTCGTGTATATTCAGTGTAGGCATATAATAATAATATATTTATAATGTAATGCTGTGATTGAGCAGCAGTAATTCAGTAAAAAGAAAAAATTTCTTGTGAACATACAAAATAATCAAGTTCCTAAATATCTAAAATTGTTATGGAAACGTCCCAGAAGAACCTATTTTAACCACTTAAAAATATGATGGCATGCCACTGTAGGCCTGACCGTTCATATCCATCGACTGGAAGGCAAGCTGCTCGCTTTGCTCTCCTACGTTTATGTTCGAAATGCTCCATGCTCGGTCCCGTACATAGACCTCCATAGCACACGGTCGCATGACAAAACGCAGGTAAATTGTGTGCGTTCACACTTGCAACGTGTCTACACAAATACTACATACTGATTTAATTGGCGCCAATCACCACTTGAGTTCTGATTATAAATCACGACGGGAATCCCTGCATTCGGACGCGGCGGTCGCTGATTGGTCACTTGCTTCAAACTGTCGCCCGATAGACGCCTAGTCGCAATCCCGACAACACCAAATTGGTCCGACCAATTGGACAACTAATCGCTGGTGTGAACGGGCCTTGATGCAATTTCCCAGGTGATCTGGTTTACGTTGCATTTCTTCATATTTGCTTTCATTTGATCTTTGTAGCACGTTTGTCAGTGGAAGTGGTTTCGGTGCTTTCTGACAATAAACCCCCAAACTTGCCACCAGTGGCGCCACTCGCCATTTCAGCACTGCCACCACTTACATTTGACAATTGTGGAATGTGTTTGCATTGATAATGTGTCTAGAAGCACAATAACGTTTGTTTTTGTTTGAAACTATTATTACGTTACTCAAGTGCACAGTCGCAATCCTATGCAACTCCGCAACTGTCCATTTTGAATTTGTAATCTAGTTGTGGTATTAGCGAAATGCTAAATGGCGCCACTGTCGGTGAGTGTAACCATTCCCATTACCACCACGTTACCTGATTGATTTTAATGGAACTTAAAGTTTCGGGAGCGACAACGTCACGGTGCATGTTCGAAGACTGTATTTCTTGGTATATTTGTCGAGCCTTTCCTTCGCTCGGTCCTATGGTTAAGCATATGCAGCAGCGCCCCCTAGGTTTTGTTGTTGTTGAGGTGTTCGCAAACATGAGGCCGTAGAAGGGTTACGGACAGTTTTGCTCGGCGTTTTTCATTTAAGCTGTTATGGCCTCCAATGGGTTTCTTGAGCAGCATAACTTAGCACTGAATGATATTCTGTTAAGTTCTGAAATGTGTTTTGTATAAAACAAATTAACGGCCACATACCTGCTGTGCATTATTTATGAGGTACAAACATTCTTATTTATTTTTTATGGCATGTGATGTACAAAAGTACGAGTTCATCCTTTCACAAAATTAATAAAAGTCCAATTGCCACTGATATAATATATATATATATATATATATGTGTGTGTATATGTATATATACATATACATACATATATATATATATATACACATATATATATAATTATATATATATATGGTAACTTGTGTACTGATATCTTCATCATAATGTAATTTGGTGATGAAGATAACAATGTGATACTTGTTGAAATAGTTGTTGGTAACATTGACGTTGCATAGTCATAATTAAAAGGCTGTTCGATCTTCCAGCCTGTTGTTGCGAAACTACACCTGAAAAACGATGTTTTTGTAAAACACAGTATGTACACTTGTTATGTGTGTATTGAGCTTTACAATATGTCGCTAGGACTTACATACATATATGGCCACAGAACACGGATAAATTATCAAATATACGTCGCCAGTTTAATTTCATGTCCATAATAACTTACTATTACGAGTGGTGGCAGTAGCCAAGCAGTATCGCCACCAGGCGGCTAACTTATAGTCACATCTCATATTAGGGTGGTGTACGCAGTTGTACAGTTAAGGTATTTAGTACAATACACATATATATTGTAATTATATGCAATTACAAGTACAATAAATATGTTTGCTGATCTTTCCACAATGTCAACTGTTAAAACATTGCTAATTGCTAATGGTTTAAAATGTAAACCAAATTATTAATTCACTATTTTCTATGTCTTGAAAATAACATGTCACATGCGTACAAGTGTATGCTGTATTTATTCAGTATTATCTAGTTTTATTAATGGCATAGCATCACTACTTCAGTTATGTGTATCTATTGTTTGCATAAATATTCATTAATTCCAAATGCATTGACAACTAAAAAAAGGTAAATGTGTTTTTTCCAAATATTCATTATTCCAGGTGATCAGTTGTCGCCTGGTATGATCTTGTTCTCCGGTTTTCCCTTGACGAAGAACTCTGACCAAGAGCCGTCGTAGAGCGGAACCGTCTGCTTCCCACAGATGTACGCTCCCAGGATGGGGAAACACGCTGTCACGCCTGCAAACAAAACAAACAGAGCCCACTTAAAAGGAAAACAAGGTTTTCTTAAGTCATGGTTTTTGGGCACGATCATTTAACATTGTCATGATCACCACAAGCATTAAAGCAAAGCAACCATTTTATGAGTACCATGTGGTTGGTAAGATATGCGTCTATTACATTAATTTCAAGCACGTGAAAATGGACTTTCATTGTTTAGATTTTTAGTAGCTATAATTTTGAAGAAGTAAGTATGTAAGTCCATCTTCGTGTGTTTGAAGTTAGGGTAATAGACACGTATCCAACCAACGACAAATGGAAATGGACTTCCATTGTTTTGATTCTTTCGCACATCTTTCTAAGACATATTTTGTATGTTCAAGGTATTGACAACGAAATTAAATACCTCTTGGCTATATGTGTATTGCTGTAATAGTGCTAAACCTGACCAGGTGTTCAGTTTCTTTGTTTCGACTTAATTACGTTTTACTCTGCTAGTACTTTTATTTCTGATAAACCAGTCCAAAGTATTGTAGGGGAGATCGGGGCTAGATGTGTACAGGGGCAAGTTGTTACAGAGTCGTTTTACGAAAACATCGCACAACGGCACATTGACAGTCCACCAGCAGACACACTGTCCAAAAATCGGGAGTTAAGAAGACGAAATTTACGATGTGTGAACAAAAATGACTTTTTAAACATCTAAAACTTTTTTTGGTATGTCCAATATTATCTATTATCTCACGCAGCCACTTTTTATGTTTCGTGAATGAAACTTGAAATATGTCTACTATATAGTTTAAGGGGTTATGCCAAGTAGATGCTAAACTGAAATTCAGGATGTTATTGTCCATGTGCGTTCAAAGTGTGTTTGGGGCAAGTTGTTACAATTGTATAGGGGCAAGTTGTTACAACTGTAACAACGCTCGGGCGGCTCGTACCTTTGACTCAGCCAGCGAGTTGAGTGCTGACAATGACTGAAACAATACTATTTATTTAACTACAACGTGTGAACGCTTTATTTCTCTTATGAAGCCTAGCCTAGCCTAGTACTTGTTTATAACCAGTAATGTAAATGCTAGTAGCGTCAAACAAAGATGACAATGATCTTAAAAGGGTGGGTTACAAATATATGGACAATTGTTGGACTCTCGATAAGCCAATGGCTTCCTTGTCCACTTGCCATCTGGGTGTTTTGCCTTGGATGGCAATCTTGTTAAATCTTGTTAATATTTTATGACACAGTCCTATTTGAGCAATTAATAAATATTGCAAGATACATCAAGATAAGATCAAGTAGATTATTACACATATATTGCCATTCACTATTTCATACTTCATTCAATAATTTATATTCCATTCACAATTGATTGTAAGAATCCGGGGAATGAGCGCCCTTTGGTAACTAAAAATTAAAAGCTTAATATATGAAGCTGTGAACACCTACATTGTTACGGACACTGTGTATGAGATGTATAAGTGTGTGTAACCACATTATTGTAATAACAGTAACATGTACGAGTGACACTTGCTTTGCGATCCACACGTTTTTTGCTGTAACAACGTATCCCATATGATGTAACAACTTGCCCCGTTTACGGGGCTAGTTGTTACAGTCGACCGCGCCTAGGAAACTTCACATATCTACCTAACTACAGTACGGAAAATCAATGGTATGGTATATTTTATTAAGACGAATAATTAATTTAATATATACGTTAACAGAAATAATGCATATATCATACGTTTAATAAAAAGTGACTTTAACTGAAAATTGTAACAACAAGCCCTGGTCTCCCCATCCAGGCAAATTTAATGGGCACCTACCGATTCTAATGTATAATGAACAATAATATCACCATTATGGATACGTGAAACCAGCAGCAATGTATCACTGGATATATAGCAGTTCTTACAGCTTGAACCTACTCAGTGATGGAAATGAATGTTAGTTAGAAAGTCAGGTGCGTCCTCATGGTTTTGAAAATGATGGTTCGGACGTACACAATCAGCCAGAAATGTTAAGGATGTTTCTAAAAAAAATTACAATTAAAAATTTCTCTAAAAAACCCAACCCTCTCTGAGTACGTGCATAAAAACTTAATCGAAGAATCCTTATTAATAACCAGAGGTGATGTCGTTATCACCCCGAGTGAATCAACCCTAACAAATAGAGCACTGAACTCACCGCACGCACACGTGGCTACTATGGGTGTGTTATCTAAATCAATGGAGGCGTCCTTGAACACTTCACGTATGGCGTCAACACACTTCATTTGCTTCGTGTTGGGGTCAATGAGCAGAGCAATCGGAATGTTGACAGAGCCTTTGATGCGTCCAGGCTTGATGTCTTCAAACAAATATAAAGCTATGACAAACAGTTATTCGTGACGTAATTGGTGATTTCAATATTGCAGGGTAGGCCCTAGTTGTGCACAAAGCTTAATTCGACCGCTGACTACTTACAGCAGAAGGAAAATCCAAACGCAAATCAGATTGATTATTGTACACAAACATCTACACAATTCAGTGCAGATACGAAATGTATTATTTGTCTTTGTTTCTGTTTGGTTGAATGGGTCATCTGTCGTGGACTTTACAACATAGGTACATTACACCAGCACCGTTCATGTCAGTTTGCCTCCGTCGGCATAAATACTTCTTAAAACCGAGACTAACATATGTCCGTTGTGTGTTGCATTAGGTTAAACAGTGCGATAAGCATTACAAAATCCTTATTGCATTTTAAACACATAGCAAATCAAAGACCGGATCTCAACTGTGCAACCACGTAAAGGAGGTTTAATCGGCGAACACACCTGTCTACTTCCGTCATTCGCACCCATCATCCGTCGACCGTTACATTAACACAGACCAACCAGCTCTTTCTGGGAGCTATTTGTGCGGAAGCAGACGACGGGTGAGATTGGTCTGTGTAAGGCGGCGTGCGCTTCCGTCATCCGCACCCGTTATCCGTCTTCCGTTGTTTTACATTGTTTTAACCCATATGAGCCACAAACGTCGTTCACGTCAGGTCAGATCACTCCCAGACCGATTTGTGCGGAAGCAGACGATGGTCAACGGGTGCGGATGACGGACAGGTCTGGTCGCTGCTTTACTCGAGCGATTACTTGGCCAACTGATCGGCCGACAGTGTTTCGCGGTACATGAATCGGTCGTGTAAATGCCCCGCGAGACCGACTACAGTTGACTGCAGCAGGGGGCGTGACTCTTAGACTTACCGGGCCATGGATAGGGCGTCGTTCCCATGAAACTCGTGGCCCTACGTCCGTCGACGAGTGTGAATTGCTTCCTAACGATATTCGCTTCGATGTCTTCTATTGTCGTCAGCAAGGCTGCATTCGGAGTCGCTTTGAACGTCTTCGGCTCCACTTTGTAAACGTCGGCTGTCGTTTCGTAGCCCGCTTCTTCCCACTTGGGCAAACCGCCGTCCAGAATTGATACATGTTCGTGGCCGAAATACCGGAAGAGCCACCACGCTCGCGGCGCCGAATACATTCCGTACGTCGGATTGTTGTCATAAACAACCACGTGAGTGTCGTTCCCGACACCGAGTTTGCCGACATCTTCGCCAAACTTCTCCGGCGTCGGAAGCTTCGCGTTGTCCGGGTGTAGCTGGAAAAACTGCGCGGTGGGAATGTGCTTTTCGGCGAACTCTTTCGGCGCGTCGCGCCTGACAGTCGGCAAGTGCCACGACACATCGAGCACCTGAACGTTGGCCGCCTTCATCGCTAGGGTAGCATTTAACGTGGCAACTGTGACGAGTGGCGATAATTGGGAACTCATGGCTCGAACGCTGAAGAACGTTAACTATGTGTGTAGCCGTGACGACGCCAGACTGAGACGTTGTGGAGCGTTCCTGCATCGGCAAAGTCGACTTAACCTCACAAGTGACAGGAATTGGCTGCTGTGAATTGACCTTTCACACTCACTAGATAGCTCATAATTTTTTTCTCTCACCGACCGAGGTTCGCTAGTGTCCTACGCGTGAGTCAAGCCGCATACGCGCAGGTAGAACATCATGCTATTTTTGAGGTAATTGGCTAACAGCTGGACCCCGGCAGTCTGCTCGTTCCGGCCCAAAAAATAATGATGCAATTTCCCGGGTGATCTGGTCTATGTTGCATTTCTTCATATTTGCTTTCATTTGATCTTTGTAGCACGTTTGTCGGTGTAAGTTGTTTCAGTGCTTTCTGACAATAAACCCCCAAACTCGCCACAAGTGGCGCCACTCGCCATTTCAGCACTGCCACAACTTACATTTGAGGTGCAGATTGTGTACTTCTTTGTTTCATTTGGTAAACTCCTTCTTTCAGGAAGTATCTCAATTTCAGTTGCATACAATTGTGGAATGTGTTTGCATTGATAATGTGTCTAGAAACACAATAACGTTTGTTTTTGTTTGAAACTATTATTACGTTACTCAAGTGCACAGTCGCAATCCGCAACTGTCCATTTTTAATTTGTAATCTAGTTATGGCATTAGCGAAATGCTAAATGGCGCCATTGTCGGGGAGTGTAACCATTCCCATTACCACCACGTTACCTGGTGGATTTTAATGAAACTTAAAGTTTCGGGACCGACAACGTCACGGTGCATGTTCGAAGACTGTATTTCTTGGTATATTTGTCGAGTGTAGTGCCTGTTAACATAACTGAGAGATAATATGTAACTAGATTATTTTTTACTATTTTACTTGAAATTAATGTGATATTAATGTTGCTGGTGTTGCATGCATAAAATCTACTCGAACATAGATAATAATGTTTCTTGCCCGTTGACACAGACACATCACGGTTGCCTGATGTCGAGACAGTGTGTCATTATCACGTTAATCTACTCTGTTATAATATGCACACTGACATGCGCGCAGCACAAGTGGCGTAGTCCACATAAAGAACCTAGAAGATAAGAGCCTTTCCTTCGCTCGATCGGTCCTATGGTTAAGCGTATGCAGCAACGCCCCCTAGGTTTTTATGTTGAGGTGTTCGCAAGCATGAGGCCGTAGAAGGGTTACGGACAGTTTTGCTCGGCTTTTTTCATTTAAGCTGTTATGTTCTCCAATGAGTTTCTTGAGCAGCATAATTAGCACTGAATGATATTCTGTTAAGTTCTGAAATGCATTTTGTATATAAAAAAAATTACGGCCACATACCTGCTGTGCATTATTTATGGGGTACAAGCATTCTTATTTATTTATTTATAGGCCGTAAATATCCATTTTATTCTCAGTTATAGAGTCTGTCAGGCTCGTGACCTAATTTTAGCTGTGAAATCCACTGGCGACCTCGGCTGTGTTTACGCCTGTGTAAAAAGTAGGTTTTTGTTTTGTTTCACAGAATTGACACCAAACTGTGTAAATTGTTCTGGTTTCCGATTGACAAAAATATGTTAAAGGTGAGTGAGAAGTTTTATATCTAAGAATGTTCACAGTAATCGCTTGAGTGCTGGTAACAACTGGACCCTAACTGGATACCATGTAATATCGCTCGCCCACCGTCATGTCTTCCACCGCTAATGCAGAAAATTTTTATATAATGCTCGTTTAAATCATGTATATTTAAAATATGAATAGTTACAATCACAGTGTGCTAAATCTTTTACCCTACTTTGCCTCAGTCTACTCAGCTGTAAATGAGTACAAACACTGTTTGGAAGGTACCTGCGATGGACTAGTGTCCCGTCCAGGAGAGTCAGTATAACTGCACTCTAAGATAGAGTATAACTGCACTCTAAGTTGCTTCGCACTAAGGCGTAATGCCTGGGGGATGACTTTACCTTTACCTTATACACAAATCTTAATACATATATATATATATATATATATATATATATATATATATATATATATATATATATATATATGTGTGTGTATGTATATATATATATATATATATATATATATATATATATATATAATTGGTAACTTGTGTACTGATATCTTCATCATAATGTAATTTGGTGATGAAGATAACAATGTGATACTTGTTGAAATAGTTGTTGGTAAAAATTACGTTGCATAGTCATAATTAAAAGGCTGTTCGATCTTCCAACCTATTGTTGCGAAACAACACCTGAAAAACGATGTTTTTGTAAAACATAGTATGTACACTTGTTATGTGTGTATTGAGCTTTACAATATGTCGCTAGGACTTACATACATATATGGCCACAAAACACGGATAAATTATCAAATATACGTCGCCAGTTTAATTTCATGTCCATAATAACTTACTATTACGAGTGGTGGCAATAGCCAAGCAGCATCGCCACCAGGCGGCTAACCCATAGTCACATATCATAGTAGGGTGGTGTACACAGTTGTACAGTTAGGGTATTTAGTACAATACAATATGTGTGTAATTACAAGTACAATATATATGTATGCTGATCCTTCCACAATTTCAACTGACAAAACATTGCCAATAGCTAATGGTTTGAAGCGTAAACCAAATTAATAATTCACTATTTTCAATGTCTTGAAAATAACATGTCACATGCGTACAAGTGCATGCTGTATTTCTTCAGTATTATCTAGTTTTATTTGCAATAGGGCAAGTAATATAAGTATAAAAAAGGTAAATGTGTTTTTTTCCAAATGTTCATTATTCCAGGTGATCAGTTGTCGCCTGGTATGATCTTGTTCTCCGGTTTTCCCTTGACGAAGAACTCTGACCAAGAGCCGTCGTAGAGCGGAACCGTCTGCTTCCCACAGATGTACGCTCCCAGGATGGGGAAACACGCTGTCACGCCTGCAAACAAAACAAACAGAGCCCACTTAAAAGGAAAACAAGGTTTTCTTAAGTCATGGTTTTTGGGCACGATCATTTAACATTGTCATGATCACCACAAGCATTAAAGCAAAGCAACCATTTTGATCAGAATCATGTGGTTGGTAAGATATGTGTCTACTACACTAATTTCAAACACGTGAAAATGGACTTTCATTGTTTTGATTGTTTTAATAGCCATAATGTTGAAGAAGTAAGTATGTAAGTCCATCCTCGTGTGTTAGAAGTTAGGGTAATAGACACATATCCAACCAACCACATTGCAAATGAAAATGGATTTCCATTGTTTTGACTCAACAGCGATACTCTATTATGTGCACCCACACGCACGCACGCACGCACGCACGCACGCACGCACGCACGACGCACGCACGCACACACACACACCGTGGATCAACCCTAACAAATAGCGCACTGAACTCACCACACCCACACGTGGCAACTACGTGTGTATTATCTAAATCAATGGAGGCGTCCTTGAACACTTCACGTATGGCGTCAACACACTTCATTTGCTTCGTGTTGGGGTCAATGAGCAGATAAATCGGAATGTTGACAGAGCCTTTGATGCGTCCAGGCTTGATGTCTTCAAACAAATATAAAGCTATGACAAACAGTTATTCGTGACGTAATTGGTGATTTCAATATTGCAGGATACGGCCCAATTGTGCACAAAAGCTTAATTCGACCGCTGACTACTTACAGCAGAAGGAAAATCCAAACGCAAATCAGATTGATTACTGTACACAAATATCTACACAATTCAATGTTGATAAGAAATATATTATTTGTCTTTGTTTCTGTTGGTTTGGTTGAATAGGTCATCTGTCGTGGACTTCATTTACAACATTCCTAAACGAAACCAGCACTGTTCATGTCGGTTTGCCTCGGTCGGCAAAAATAATTCGTAAATAAGACACTAACATTTGCCCGTTGTATTACGTTAAGCAGAACGATACGCATCACACAATCCTTATTGCATTTTATACCCATAACAAATCAAAGACCGAATCTCAATTGTGCAACCACATAAAGGAGGCTTAATCGGCGAACACACCTGTCCACTTCCGTCATTCGCACCCATCATCCGTCGACCGTTACATTAACACAGACCAACCAGCTGTTTCTGGGAGCTATTTGTGCAGAAGCTGACGACGGGTGAGAATGGCCTGTATAAGGAAGCCGGCGTACGCTTCCGTCATCAGCACTTGTTATCCGTCTTCCGTTGTTTTAACATATACACCGGGTCGCGGTACATGAATCGGTCGTGTAAATGACCCGCGAGACCGACTAGAGTTGACTGCAGCAGGGGGCATGACTCTTAGACTTACCGGGCCATGGATAGGGCGTCGTTCCCAGGAAACTCGTGGCCGGACGTCCGTCGACGAGTGTGAATTGCTTCCTATCGATATTCGCCTCGATGTCCTCTATTGTCGTCAGCAAGGCTGCATTCGGAGTCGCTTTGAACGTCTTCGACTCCACTTTGTCCACGTCGGCTGTCGTTTCGTAGCCCGCTTCTTCCCACTTGGGCAAACCGCCGTCCAGAATTGATACATGTTCGTGGCCGAAATACCGGAAGAGCCACCACGCTCGCGGCGCCGAATACATTCCGTACGTCGGATTGTTGTCATAAACAACCACTTGGGTGTCGTTCCCGACACCGAGTATGCCGACATCTTCGCCAAACTTCTCCGGCGTCAGAAGCTTTGCGTTGTCCGGGTGTAGCTGGAAAAACTGCGCGGTTGGAATGTGCTTTTCGGCGAACTCTTTCGGCGCGTCGCGCCTGACAGTCGGCAAGTGCCACGACACATCGAGCACCTGAACGTTGCCGTTGGCCGCCTTCATCGCTAGGGTAGCATTTAACGTAGCAACAGTGACGAGTGGCGATAATTGGGAACTCATGGCTCGAACGCTGAAGAACGTTAACTATGTGTGTAGCCGTGACGACGTCAGACTGAGACGTTGTGGAGCGTTTCTGCGTCGGCAAAGTCGACTTAACCTCCTCACAAGTGACAGGAATTGGCTGCTGTGAATTGACCTTTTATACTCATCAGATAGCTCGTCATTCTTGTCTCTCACCAACCGAGGTTCGCTAGTGTCCTACGCGTGGGTCAAGCCCCGTACGCGCAGGTAGAACATCATGCTATCTTTGAGGTAATTGGCTAACAACCGCGGCAGTGTGCTTGTTCCGGCCCATCGTATGTCACTCCTTCAATGGCCACAGCACACATGTGCATGGGTGCACTGCATGGTCGACAGGACCCAAACAATTTTTGGTCTAATAAAAATATGGACACATATATTTCAACAGGACTTCGCAAATAGAACACTACATGTTGTTGACTTGTTAGTAACATTGGCCATAATTATGTTGGGTCTTACTTTAGCCATTGTTCGTTGTGTGCTAATTCATTTAGTATTTCATAATTTTTCAAAATATATAAACATTTTGTTTCTAGATTTTTTCTACTTTGATTAGAGTCACTATCTATTATCTGAAAAAATTACAAATTTGTTGGCAAAGCAATGAACTGGAAAATCTCATCCTGTCTGAAGTCATTGACCTGCAAGTCAATTCCAGTCCAAAGTTAATGAACCCCAAGTCAAGTCTCGTCCTGCCAGAAGTCACGGATTAGAGTCACTACCTATTATCTGAAAAATGACAGATTTGTTAGCAAAGCAACGAACTGGAAAATATCATACTGCCAAGTCAAGTCTCGTCCTGCCAGAAGTCACTGACCTGCAAGTCAACTCCAGTCCCACGTCGATGAATCCCAAGTCAAGTCTCGCCCTGTCTGAAGTCATTGATCTGCAAGTCAACTCCAGTCCCAAGGTGGTGAACCCCAAGTCAAGTCTCGTCCTGTCTAAAGTCATTGACCTGCAAGTCAGGGAACAGCATTATGCCCTATCCTGTTTTTAATAATATAAATGAAAATGCCATATCTAGCAAAATACTGAAATTTGCATAGATGACATAGAAGTATTCAGAAAGGTTACAAATGATACAGATAAACAAAGTATACAGGATGATCTAGATAAATCAAGTCAAGTCCCAAGTCACCAGGGTTCACCAATCGTCATGATTGTTGTATTTTGTCTGCTGTAATATTTAGCGGGGAATTTAGGCAGATGTCCCGCCAAAACAGTCCCGCCAAAACATTAGCCAATCACAACAAGTACGTATTAAATCATTGCGTTCGGTGCGGCCCGTCACAACAATATGGTCTCGTCTTGCGTCGAAAACCGGGCGACTCCATTCCAACTCGAGTCAGTCCATATTATTAATAATTTTCCCGATATCATTATTAATAAAATATTCACCCACAGTATCCATGGATTCTCAACCTATATTAAAAGATACATTATTGAAAGGTATCAAAATGCTTGTAGTATTATTGTTACTGTTATATATGCGGAAGATAATTAACTTAAATCCCTTTGTATACGTCGCCTTGTAGTTACTAGCTAATTATATCTTGGTAGATATAATGTTGTCTTTAAAATAAATGTATTGTAATGTCTACTGATGCATTTAGGTTATTTTTGCTTATTATATGCGTATATGTGCACATGTATATGTCAGCTACTGTACGAACGTTTGATTGTAGTCTTTATGATGGCATGTTCATGTATTATTAGCTAAATTACTCTGTAAATGTATTATTACTATTAATATTACAATTATTATTCAAGGTGGCTCTCGTGATAGCGGCATTAAATGTCTTAACGGGAGTCTCCTGACCTACTGTATAGGTAATATAATATAATATGTACTTGTAATCGTTGGTCTAATAAATTTCATTTCATACGATATTTAAACCATTGTAGACACATAGCAAAGGCAAAGGGTAGATGTGTTCGAATGTGCATATCATCAGGTTGTGTACACAAAGATATCTGCAGACTATTAGATGTCTAAAACTGTAAATAATTCGTGTTTCTTACGGAGATAGCTGCACTTCTTAACTATTGCGTCGGACTCAAGTATTCACATTATAAGAATGACGCATAAACCAATAATTTTAGTAGATGGCAGACCATTATTGCATCAGTGGCCATGTCAACGTTTTGTTTGATTATAAGAAAACTGGACGATCATTAATTCTGACTATTATCAGCGACCGCCATCGTGTCATCGATATTCTGAACCGATTTCGTCTACTTCCAGCTCTTTTAATCATGTCTTAAACGCGCCTACCTTCAAAATTTATACGTTTTGTCAAATATTAATACGCCTAATAATGTTTCGCGAATGTCACCACCAAAATACCTACGCTTCTTCGAATCCGTTTCATACTGCAACATTTCTATGCCAACTGTGCGACATTTCGAACGTTCCAACCTTGCTGGCTTAATACAGTTACTTCCTGGCAAATAAAATCACTGAAATCGGCTAAATTGCATATTTTAGGAACTACATTATGGAAGTTGCTGCAAAGGGGTGTGACTGGAACACTTATGAGGCCACGGATAGAGCGTCGTTCTCAGGAAACTCGTGGCCCGACGTCCATCGACCAGTGATACATTCCCATCAGATACTGTTCGTAATCTAGGTGTTGTCTTTGATACTGACTTCAACTTTCGCCAGCATATTTCTAAAGAATATAAATCCTGTTTCTATCATATACGTGATCTCCGTCGAATTCGGCGTCAATTATCTATATCTACTGCTAAAACAATATCAACGGCATTAACTAGTATCCGCCTTGACTATTGTAATTCACTACTAACTAACATTGCTAAAAGAGACTTGGCTAAACTCCAACGAGTACAAAATTGTTTGGCACGTGTGGTTCTCAGGGCGCCTCGGTTTTCACCATCACTACCACTACTTAAACAGTGCACTGGCTTCCTGTTACTTATTGAATTAATTTTAAGTTGTCCACTGTTACATATCGTGCTCTATCTACACAACAACCACCCTACTTGGCTATTCTTTCGGAGGCAAGTCAGATCATCAATTTCACAACTTATTGTGCCTAAAACAAAACTTAACTTGGGCAAACGTGCTTTCTGTGTCGCTGCGCCTAGGGTCTGGAATGAACTCCCCATCACGTTGAAAACATCTGAAACTATAGCTATCTTACGAAAGAAACTATTTACATATTTATTCCAAATTGCATTTCCACCATAAATCTTCGGTTGTCCCTCGTTCTGATAATGATTTTTGCGCGTCCCTGTTCACGATTATGCTTAATAATGTTTTGTTGCGTCTCTGAGTAGTCGCCATAGAAGTTAATTATTATTATAATTAAAATGCTTCGTCTTAAAATTCGCCTCTACATCTTCTATTGTCTTCCGCACAACTGCATTCGGAGTCGCTTTGAACGTCTTCGACTCCACTTTGTCCACGCCGGCTTTCGTTTCGTAGCTCAACTTCTGCCACTAGGGCAAACCTCCGTCCAGGATCGCACATTTTCGTGGCCGAAATACCTCAAGAGCCACCACGCTCGCTGCGCCGAATACATTCCGTGCGTCGGGATCGTTGTCATAAACAACCACGTGGTTTGCCGAAGCCTTCGCCAAACGTCTCCGGCGTCGGCAGCTTCGCGTTGTCCGGGTGTTTTGGTGCATTATATTTGACAGTCGGCAAGTGCCACGACACATCGAGCATCTAAACGTTGGCCGCTTTCTTCGCTAGGGTAGCATTTAACGTAGCAACGGTGACGAGTGGCGATAATTGGGAACTCGCGGCTCGAACGCTGAAGAGCGTTAAATACAGGACACGCGACAGGATGTGTGTAGTTGTGACGACGCCAAATTGAGGCGTTGTGGGGCGTTACTGCGCGAGCAATATCGACCTAACCTCGTAAGCGACAGTCGTTGGCAGGTGAATTAAGTGAATGTCTGTACGCGCAGGTAGAGCAACATGCTATCTTTGAGGTAATGGGTCGTTCCAGTCCATCTACTTTGGTGACTACTTGGATAATGCTAGTCAATGAGGTTGCTCTCTGTCTCTGTTTCTCTGTCTGTCTGTCTGTCACTGTCTTCCGCTCCACCTCCCCCTCCCCCACCCTCTCCCCCTGCCTCTCCCTCCCTCTCCCCCCCTCTCTCTCTGTCTGTCTCCCTCCCTCCCCCCCCTCTCTCTCTCTCTCTCTGTCTCTGTCTCTCTCTCTCTCTCTCTCTCTCTCTCTCTCTCTCTATATATATATATATATATATATATATATATATATATATATATATATATATATATATATATATATATATATATATATATATATATATATATAAAATATATATATATATATATATATATATATATATATATATATATATATATATATATATATATATATATATATATATATATATATCAGCTTTAGTGAACACACAGTGGTGATTGGTTAATGTGTTCTTTATATATGTCATCTTTGTAGTTTTATGGAATACTATCGCAGTGACAATTACAAAGACCGTGACTAAAGTTACGGCATTACTTCAGTTACATCATTATCGTATATTTAGGATTCAATTAAGTCATCCTTGCTCTAACTGTAATCGTAATCCTAACTCGTAATCCTAACTCCTAACTCGTAATCCTAACGCCTTGCTTATTAACACAACTGTAAATAAGCTAAGCCTAAATGTTCTAAAATGCTATACATTGGTAGGCACAAGCTACGACACTTTTGTTCTGTAACTTCAGCAACTCCGAATTAGCAACGTAAATGACTAGAAGATCATATATTCGACTTGTGTCCGGATGTTGTCTGGACCTTGTTCTCCGATTTTCCATTGAAGAAGTAATCGGTCCACGAGCCGTTGTACAAAGGAACTGCTCGTTTTCCACATATGTAAGCTCCCAGGACAGCAAAACACGCTGCGCCGCCTGCTTGTAAAACAAAAATTGCATGGTGTCTATGTTATCATAAAAAAAAAATATTGTATGGTGTCTATGTTATCATAAACAAAAATACGTGTTTTGCGGAACAAGTCCACCAGTAAAAGCGTACAAGGATATTAGCATAGATATTTTACAACCTTCATCAGTTTTGTATGCATACACAGAAGTTGGCCCATTTCACAACTCGCGGATGTTTATCTATATGGCTATAAGAATGATCAAATTGACGGCACCTGACCCGTCTTGTCTTGGGTTGAATACTGGCTAACACTTCTAAGGAGTCAGAATGTCAGTGTTGCGTGCTCGTGGGGTGATTGCTGTTTATAGTCGCGTTGGTTTGGTACTGAGTGTATTGCTTCGTTTTTGTGTTTCTGTGATGCTGATTAATGTGTGTGGTAGCGAGTTCCATTTTTTATTGTCTGGGGGAAATAGGAAAATGTATAACAGTTCTTGCAGGTGTTGATGGTATTTAACGCTTTCTTGTGGATATGCCGTAACTGAATGAGCGAATGACCGTTGATGGTTTTGTGGAATGTAACGAGACGTCTCTCTTTCACACACACACACACACACACACACACACACACACACACACACACACACACACACACACACACACACACACACACACACACACACACACACACACACACACACCACACCGCACGCACGCACGCACGCACGCACGCACGCACGCACGCACGCACGCACGCACGCACGCAAACACACATGCGCACGCACAAGCACACGCACACAAATTTATCCGTCAAAATATTGCTGCAAAACTCACCGGCACCACACGTGGCTACTATAGGCGTGTTCTCCAAGTCAACGAAGGCGTTCCTGAACACGTCGCCTATGGCATCAGCAGACTTCATTTGCTTCGTGTTGGGGTCAATCAGCAGCGTGAATGGAATGCTGACAGACCCCTTTATGTGTCCAGGTTTGATATCTTCAAACAAAGCGCGACATGTTAATGTTAAGAGTTGTTCAAAGCTTACCCTGACCTACACACACCTTCCACCCTTATTCATGAAAATATGGATGGACAAGAAAATTCCCGATGATTGGTGCAAAGGTACCATTGTAAAAATTCCCAAGAAAGGTCACCACGTCAACTGGAACATCCGGCGACGCATCACCTTGCTGTCCACCCCCAGCAAGGTCTTCTGCAAGATCATCAATCAAGTGAATCTCTACAGCAGTAGAAAAGTTATTAAGAATAGAACAGGCTGGATTCGAAAAAGGAAGAGGATGTACAAACCACGTTTTCACTCTCAGAAACATCACTGAGCAGTGCTCTGAATGGCATAGAAAAATGTGTAGACTTTGAAAAAGCCTTCGGTAGCATTCATAGAGAAAGCCTCTGGACAATGCTGCGTGCATGTGAAATCCCGACACATGTTGTGGACCTCTTCAATCAGTTTTATGAGAACTAAACATGCACCATCAGACAATCAGATACCACATTTATGGTAAAGTCGTGAGTGAGGTCAGCAGTCTTCTTCAACATTGTCATAGACTGGTTTATGAAAAGACAACAGAAGGACCAGCAATCGGAATCGCATTCTTCAAACTAAGACCTGTATGGAGATCAACTATATAATGTAGAAGAACGAAGATGAGGCTATGTCAGAGTTGTGTTTTGTTCACTCTGCTACATGGTTCAGAATGGTGGCGTTTGATGGAAACAGACCTGAGACAACTTTCAACCTTTCGCACAAAATGCCTTCGAAACAGCAAATGTTCTGGCCACAAGAGCAACCCACTTGACGTGATTGTTTGGTTACATAAAACCACGTCAGTGGGGCGATGCATCATATGAGGAGGAAGGTTACATCCATTGTATAGTTCTGTTGCCATTCGTTATGCATTACATAAGTCATATTTGCTTTAAAAAAATCAACATTCGGGATGTAATCCAGATTTATTTTACTTTGAATTTTACAACAGCGATGAACGCTGCCATATCATCTCTACTCACGGGGCTGTGAACGCCATTCGTACCGGGCCAGACGAATTTGAATACATATTTACGCGGCGTCGCACTCAAGTGAACTGGCTGTCAAGTGTCAAATGCGCTGTTTTATGTTATTCTGTCTGAACGCCCTGTTTTGTTTGTGTTCATTGCTGCATGCATTATCTGATACGACTCATTTTTATAACACTGTCGACGTCAATACCAACGTCTTCTACCTATAAAGTAGTTTGTGGCTGTGTCAGTCTATATGTTTCCTCGTGTCTCCTTCAGTTTCGCATGTATGGGGTTGACAATTTGTGTTGACTTGGAGATGGTTCGTACATTAGCAAAAAATCAAAGTTCCCACGGGGGTGGAGATATTACGGTTGTGAACATTTGACGTAGATTACGTAACTCGGGACAATAGGAGTTCATACTTACGTACAATTGCTATCAACCATATGAGTGCTTTCTACGATTGTGCCCAGCTATGTGATCAACGTCAAACGTCTATATAAGTTCCTTCGTACGGTACGAACGCTTCCTGAAACCGGCAGTTAGACGTGGAGTTGTCGTTGCCATAGACATTGCCCTACCAAAGCTGGACTGGATAGTGCAAGGTGTCATACGGCCTTACAGTGATCGCCATTTCTCCCGTGCTACGCCGGGCAACTCGGCTAGTTGTTAATACAATGTATTCCGCTAAACATATCCACTTCGGGCCAGAGCAGTTTGATTATATTAGGCGGCTGATTCACTTAAGCGGCGAGTGTTAACACAACAGGAACGGGGAATAATTCCGTCCCAGCCAGATTCTACTAAACGGATGATTATGTCATCCTCGATTCTATTAAGCGGAGTCCGTTGTAATTGTAATGCTACGAGTCAATTTATCACTTTATTGGCACGACAGAATTGTTGAATTGGCGTGGTGCTCGCCTTGTGACGAGGAGGATGGTAACATTAAATAAACGCATACTCGGAAAACGTTGAGAGCTCAAGAGTCGTTGCACCGAACTGTCAGTTGATATTGACTGATAACTTGAACCGACTGCGTGATCAATTGTATCATCCTATGCAGGTGTGCTTCAAAATAGAACAATAATCCAGGTGGCAGCGTTACACATAGAGGGGCCTAGTACGCCAACGCTGTGTTTGACAGTTGCCTGTTTTTTTAAGTACGCAAAACATGTCTACAAAGCTTGTCCAATGTCCTACCCCTGGTTGACAGAGTTCTGTACAAAATAACCTTTTCCTGCAGGAGGGGCGCAACCGGCAGACGACAGACTTACCAGGCCTGGGTTCGGGCGCCGTTCCCAGGAACCTGCCGGCCGAGCGTTGATCAACGAGTGTAAACTGCTTCTTCTCGATATTCGCGTCGATGTCGTCTATTGTCTTCAGCAAGTCTGTATTCGGGGTCGCTTTGAACGTCTTCGGCTCCACTTTGTCCACGTCGGCTGTCGTTTCGTAGCCCGCCTCTTCCCACTTGGGAAAACCGCCGTCCAGGATCGAAACATTTTCGTGGCCGAAATACCGCAAGAGCCACCACGCCCGAGGCGCCGAAAACATGCCGAAATTCGCATTGTTGTCGTAAACAATCACATGGGTGTCATTCCCGACACCCAGTTTGCCGACATCTTCTCCAAACTGCTCCGGCGTCGGCAGCTTTGCACTGTATGTGTTTATCTGGAAAAACTGCGCGGTCGGGATGTGTCTTTTGGCGAACTCTTTCGGGGCGTCACGCTTGAAAGCCGGCACGTGCCACGATGCATCAAGTACCTGGAAGTTGGCCGGCTTCGTCGCGATCGTTTCCTTCAGCCAGGAAACAGTGACGAGTGGTGATATCTGAGATCTCATGGTGCGACCGTTGACGAACGTTAACGGAGGAGAAGAAGAGACGCTGCTAAATGCACTCGAGACAGACGTCGGCAACTATGAATTGAACTTTCATACTCACTAAGCAGCTAGACATTGCGTTGCTCTCAACTGCTGCAATTCATTGGTTCCCTGAATTTGGATCAATCCCCATACGCGCAGGTAGAGCAACGTTCGATCTCACCAGTCATTGGATCACCGCTGCTATCAGGCCGCAAAGGCAGAGAGCGTATAGCTCGTTCGTCGCCAAGTACTAACGTACATGAGTTCGATTTTTAAACGATAATTGTTATAAACTAGATAACTGTGTTTGAAACATATTGCACGCCACTTTATCTCCGCTACAGTTTCGTGAGCCCCATCCTTATGATGTTTCGCGGATCCCTGTCGCTATTCCTGACTGCGCACATCCCTCACCGCTCTTCTCGCAGTGACAGCAGTACTGCACTATGTGATGTCAGGGGTGGAGTTAGTAAATGGAATAGCGGTTGCAAATGGAACAGCCGAATGACAACTGACAGGGACGAAAGATAACATAGTTCCATAGCAACCGTCTTAAGGTAGCTGTGGTGGCTATTTTATGCTTGTCTTGAATTGAGTAATTTCCGTAGATGTTTTTAAAATAAATTAACCATTTCTTATTTTAGTTGAAATACTATATAATATCCCAAATTAATAACATTTGGAGTTTTTCGTTTATTTGGTTATGTTACAAGATTAAAAGAAATTTTAAATGTGAAAAACATACCCAAACAATGCGAAATTATATCATTTTGAGAAAATCCCCAAAGAAATAAATACATATCAGTATAACAGTGTCACCACAGTGAATGAATTAAGCAAAAATTTAATGACAGCCTAAAATGGCGTTGTATTTTTTGCACAAACCCTTCACCAATCGTGGTTTTATAAAAAAAAGTAAATTAAGCATCATTTCCTGGTTGCTATTGATAACAGAAATGTCAATACGTGTATCATGCTTGAAATGTGACGTTTTTCACTGGCGTTTTATATATCGTTGACAAAACATAACGGCCATTGCTAACATTGACATGCCCCCTTAATTTGCCGCCACAATGGCCCTTAAATCAGTATTTATAACACGATATCAGGTTACGCCAACCATCTGAGAAACACGTGGCAGGGTGTATTTACGATCATTTGGATTGGCCCGTTACCCGCGGGGTCACCAGGTCACTTTTACGTGCTTTTTCCGTTATAGTTTCAAAGGCACAATAAACTACGTTAGCGCTCATATTTGCTAGTATAAGAACATAATTTAGTTAGGTAGATATAATACTGATGAGTGCTGGAATCACAGTAACCAGACGAATTGTTCCAGGTTCACAGCGAACGAATGAAGGTGGTTCAAAGATCGGCGCACACGCGGTCATTACTATGGAAACATCTTTAGCATTTCTAAGAAGTCAGGGGGATTTCCAAAAGAACTGTTTCTTTAACGATGGATTGGCGAAATACGACGTTAGTGCCGGTTGTTTATTTGTGGTGTCGACGTTCAGTTAAATATTCCCTAGTAAACTAAGTGGACAAAATCAACTGACACGCTAACTGCTCCAGCTACCTTAAAGGGGGAGTGAAGCACTCGAACAACCATAGCCCAAACATAATAACATACCATTTACAGTATATATCACCCTTATATGATGGGCGCAACGCCACGGTAATTTTGTAATATCCTTTTAAACTTTGCCAATATCTTCCCTGGGCGGCGCCATATTGCTCAGCGGCAGAGTGGTTTGAGTACGAGCTCCTGGCACCGCGTTCACACAGTAAAAACCTCTCGGAAAAACGGCCGAAACGCATGGAAAATCGAATAAAAAGAAAACTGGTGTGCACTGGATGGCTCCTGGATATATCAACTAGTACTACAAATGCAAGGAAAAAACTTTTGATCGACTTTCGAGGAAGAATTTGCAGCGGAAAAGGTGGTTGCAAATGCAGAAATTGCCGTGTCCGCCAGCCGCAGGCTCTGCGAGTGACCACTTTTCCGATGCAGATTACAAGACAAAAGACGTATGTGATGAGCATGGACAGACGGTGAGCATCAAGATGTCATTCTTGGTCAAAGACACCGTTCCATCTTAGATCTTTTTTTCCGCATATGACCATGCATCTACAGACTATTCTGCGACAAGGAAACGTCAGATATCAGAGGGCAGAGCGATGCGTAGGAAGCGACGAGCCGAAACCAGGTTAGTAAATTGTATTACCGTTACCATTGTGACTTATCACTACGATTACAATATAGTTCCACCCCAATAAGCACAGCTGTGCTTCAACGTCAGCATATATATGACCCACAGTAAATCGAAATGTATGAATACAATAAAGTGCGAGTAAGTGTTAATAGTTTGATATAATTACGAGTGTTTTCCAATCCGCCGATTTATTTTCGACGTGATCAGATGTACCGTCAATAGACAATACGTGGCCGTACTCAAAACAATAACAATAACTCAGTAAGTGCTACAGGATATACTGCAGCATGGGAGAAACACGACGAAAAGACAGTATAGACTATAGTGCAACAGAAGCCTACTGTTGCTGTTTACATTTCAAATTTTTTATGGAAATATTTAAATACTTTCATTGTGATTAAGTGCAAATGCAGTTACAAAAACTTTTTAAAAGTATTTATATATTTAAGTAAAATGCATTTCACCCATGCAATGTCTAGCTGGAAAGGAAACTAAGGCATCGTCATCTACCCAGTTGAACACTGTCAGATTACATGTCTGCTTTTCTAATGACACTTTACAATTTCTGTCTGAATTCTTGTGACTTGACAATAAGGCAAAATTATATCAAATGAATTTGCTTTATTGATCAGATTAAACCCCACATGTAATAACCGGAAGTTCATAAAGAGATGTATTAATTACATTTTATTCTAACACGACTGATAACACTGTAATGAATATCGTGGGGGAGGGGGCAACTGTCGGCAACCCACAATAGTATTAGTACAAGCTATACATATGAAGGAAGTATATCAGGCATGGGGTCAATTCTGTTTTGTCAATTCCAAAAAATCAGTTCTAATTCCGCCTTGCAAAAAATCAATTCCAACTGTTAAAATCCTAGGCTAAAGAAAAATTCAAATCCAATTCGTTTTAACACAGTTTTATTTGTCACGTGTGCACAATCATATTTAATTAGATATGATAAAAAAATTATTGTTCGTTAAATGCACACATACACACACATGTATATATATATATATATATATATATATATATATATATATATATATCAGGTTTGCCATAAAAAACTTTAAAATGGCATCCAGCCATTTCATATGTACTTTTTGCTGCGACACCTCTCCTGGATTTTTGCTAACAAAACCAGACATTTTGGACAGCCCTGGACAGTTGGGTCATTAATCTGAGTTTTGAACAGTTTCCCCTGTTTATATTGGGTCCAGGTCATTTGCCCCCCTCCCAGACATTTGCCCCCTTGTCACTTGCCCCCCAAACATTAGCCCTTTGCCTTATTCAAAATCTGGACATTTGCCCCCTGTCCGTAGCTTCTGGATTATTTGTAAGTTTTTTTAAGAAATGTTTTTTTAACTTATTTTTTAAATTTCTGAACATGAATTCAAGATATATATTACCCTAATTGCAATTAATGTTCTTTGTGCCAGATCAGCCAAGTAAATTACTTTATGTAGTTGGAGATGATCCTGTAATCAAAGGATTATCTTTATTGCAATTGTGGAAGAAGTCAGTGACATTAGGACCAGGACATGTTAGGACAATTGAGGATATTTGAAAGAAGCCATCTCAACAAGGTTTCTTTTGAATTGCATTTACCATGGAGAGTTGGAGTGACTCCATTTTTCTATAAAACTGGATGCACAAGCCAGAGTTGTCAGAAAACACTTATAACTTCATCATGGAAATTAGTACTAGCATCTGAGGAGGTCAGAAGCTATGTTTTGAGTGTCATTCCTACACCAAGAAGGGGGACCAACAAGATTACTCTTCAATGGGAGTGAAGCCAGCGTCGATCCTAATCATGCAAGGGTGCTGTGGTCACTGATCTGATCTCCAGATCCAGAATGTGATCAACAAGACTGCCTGCAACCATGATGGTGACACGGCACAGATAGAAGCTGCCAAGGTCCGTGAGGACCTGAAAACTAAGGCAGCTAATACCAGGGGCACTCCAAACCACTGTTTATGGAAGCATCACCCCAAGAACCCATGTTCCACCACTGATCTGACTATCAATGATACCTGGAAGACAACTGGTGACAAGATGATCTCATACACACTCCAGGGGATAGGCCATTGCATTAGGCTAAAGTGACTTCGACTTGTCATTGAATGTTGTTATTGTAGTAATAATGATAAAACTGCAAACTGATTTTCACTTGTCAACTATCATAGAAAAAAGGGGCAGATGTCCTGGGGGGGAGCAAATATACTAGGAGGCAGATTTATATCGCTATCAGTTGTGGTATCATTGATATTTCATAAAATTTACTGGAAAGTTTGAGTCTTCAACATCCTAATCTCCAACATGTATTCTCCATGGGGACATTTTTAATTACTACAAAGGGCAAACCCTACAGCCACATGTAACAGCATTGTACAGGTGACCAGTGACATGTTTAGTATGGGAAACTTGTGGGCTGAACATTAGGCTTGGATAAACAAGGGGCTGCATTCAAGTGGGGCAGGCTTCCTCTCTCACACAAAGGGAATGAGCAGACAGGTGCCCTTAATTGGCAATCTCTGTAAATAAACCTTGTACACTGAGAAAGAAAATGAGGCCTGAATGGTCTGATTTTGGTTTTACTGTCTGTTACAGTAACTTAGTATTTCTTTTTGATGCAAATGCTTGATTATATTGTTCTTGGTCACAATGTTTCAATACCAGAGTAGACAGTGTCTATGCTGTAATGTTGACAACTTCCTGGCTGTTACCAGATTCAGGGTGACATGCTAATAGCAGACAAATATGATTTTAAAAGTAATATAAGTAAATATAAGGGTAAATATTAACAGTATCAAGTCAATAATTCCAACAAAATCAATTCCAATAAAATTAATTTTGAAAAAAATAAATTCCAATTAAAAAAACATTTTTGAAGTCAATTCCAATTCCGGAACTGGAATTGAGGGTCAGTTCCAATTCCGGAATGGAATTGACCACATGCCTGAAGTATATTCATGACAATATCTTGTCTCTGTGTACTACAGCAACAGTCATGAACAGTATAATTTAATTGAAACAAGCTTGTCTGTGGGGCTTTTGTTGGGAGGGGCTTTTGTCCATGCACCATACTATCTAGCAGATGCTTTCAGTATAATACCTAATAATTATATATATATTTACATATATATATAAATATATATATATATAATTGAATTGAAACAAGCTTGTCTGTGGGGCTTTTGTTGGGAGGGGCTTTTGTCCATGCACCATACTATCTAGCAGATGCTTTCAGTATAATACCTAATAATTATATATATATTTACATATATACATATATATATATAAATATATATATATTTCAATATAATACCTAATAATTATATATATATTTACATATATACATATATATATATATAAATATATATATATATTCCAATTAAAAAAAAAAATTTGAAGTCAATTCCAATTCCGGAACTGGAATTGAGGGTCAGTTCCAATTCCGGAATGGAATTGACCACATGCCTGAAGTATATTCATGACAATATCTTGTCTCTGTGTACTACAGCAACAGTCATGAACAGTATAATTGAATTGAAACAAGCTTGTCTGTGGGGCTTTTGTTGGGAGGGGCTTTTGTCCATGCACCATACTATCTAGCAGATGCTTTCAGTATAATACCTAATAATTATATATATATATTTACATATATATATATATATATAAATATATATATATATAAATATATATATATATATATATATATATACGTGTGGGCAGGTATGTGTGTGTGCGTGCAGCATTTATAAGGTAAAGATGTCATAAGCATAGATCTGCATTTGGTCCAATAACAATATTCATGCATTATGTTATCTAAATCGAGTGTCAGATATAAAATAAGGAACCCCATAGAAAGTATACCTATGGGTCCATATTTTGTTATGGAATTTGGACCCCTTATAGAATTTTGACCTCCCTGGCCCATTGAAAACAGTGCAATGTTGATTAGATAATATAATACACTTTGGAGCTAGGATGCTACAATTTTGGTTACATGCGTTTGGTTATGTTACCAGTGGCATTCGTCAAACAAACCAAACAGATTCATTAAAAACATTAAGAGATCAGTGAAAGACCCATTGGTTGAATTAACATGGCTCCATAGGGAAAATGCTTTTCCCTGTGGTTGATTACTTTATATATTCTATATGACACTGACACTCTTATATTCTAAAAATAATATATACAAGAGAAAGTTTCTCACATTGTGATTAATTTTTATTATGCAAAAGATGAATTTTGTAAAATTTTCAAGTCACTGTATATGTAATCTTTTCAGATGAAGGATTCACCATTGGTTCGTACAAGTACAGGTACTAGTTTTGAAGCGTCCAGCGCTACGGGTGATGCCGTCAATCTTTACATTACGGATGTCACCTTTAGTGCCATCACTGCTACTACTGCTGTGGCACCACATACAACTGATGCTGAAATGCAAATCGATCCGGTAACGATATTTCAAGTGCGACACTTCGCGAATGCTGCTGTAGTCATGGATGACATTATTGCACCAATGAACGTTGATCATGACTACTCCTATGTGAAGCTTCCATCAGATTTAGTGAGAATAAAGACATTGGTGCAGATGATGCACACTATGTGATAACAGCGACATAACCGAGGGTGACTCAAGCAGCTCCGACACCTATGAGAAAGAGAAGAAGTTTGTCATTCGTGAGAAAAACTTATGTCACTTTTCTGCACCTGCCACACACCAAACAGCCATAAACTGTGACACAGGTTGTACTCATGTCTGATCTATCAGCCAAGGTCTTTCGGATACTGGGGTGTCTGTCAGAGGAAAGTGTGCTGATTTCTACCCCTGGATGAGTGAAAGGTGAATTGAATATGTTAGGTGTACATGTACTATCAGTCAGAATAAGTAGTGTATTGGTGTATATTTACTGCCAGTAGTGTATTGGAACAGATGGTTGGTGTGCAAGTACTATCAGTCAGAACAAGTAGTGTATTGATACATATGATTGGTGTACATTTACTGTCAGTACAAGTAGTGTATTTGGTAGAGAATGAGACGCTTGGTTTACATTTGCTGTCGGTAGGAACAAGTAGTAGATTCAGTCAGAACAAGTAGTATATTGGATACACATGATTGGTGTACATTTACTGTCAGAAGAAGTAGTGAAATGGTGCAGATTCCAGAATGAGATCATTGGTGTACATTTACTGTTGGTAGGAACAAGTAGTGTATTGGTATGCATGATTGGTGTACATTTACTGTCAGTCAGAACAAGTAATATTGTTACACATGATTGGTGTACATTTACTGTCCAATCAAAACAAGTAGTCTATTGCCATTGGTACAGATGATGATGGTGAAACAGTTAAAATGCCTTGGCTTTATAAAGATTAATTATTTCCTAAGCTAAACTACCAGTATATTTGATATGTTGTGGCATAATAATGATGTGTGTAACTGTGATATCCATGTTCCAGGTTGTATTTCCCGGTGGTAGAAGTCACTGTTTTAGGTCAATGTTTAGTCTTGGTTTCAGTCGTTCTAGTTAGCCTTATTTCTTTGGTAATTGTTTTACTATGTGAATAAACGTTTGATATATTTTATGTTGGTCTCAATATAAATGAAATTGTGTGTAGTGACATGCAAGATGCTGCAGGTAACATTTTTGTTGACAGAAATGGGATATAGATAAGAAGGCATTCACATCATTCAGTTATTAATATTTTAGTGGGAATTTTTATAGTTTTCCAGGTTGTTTTTCGACCTGCTGCATACTGTGGGTGCCTCACAATTTGTCTATAACAGACTATTAGTACACTCACCTGTGTCAGGTCAATCTCCATAGCTAAACTTTCCATCAATTCAATTCGGTTCAGAATAGACATCACAGATCCTTCCCACATCGCAGGATGGGATTACTTGTCTTGCCTTTCCTGAGCCTGAAATATAATTTGTCAGGGTTAGTTGATAGCACTAATTCCATAATTACCATAATAGTTGCAAAACTGTGAACATTACATACTGTCAGTAGTTAATTATTGTTATTTAAATTATTACATTGCACCAAACAACAAGGTGTTGTGGTGTGCTACAGAGAGGGGTGATTACAAGTACGAATATTAATGTAATCATGATTACAGTAATTATTGCAATCACAATTGCTAATGTAGTCATGATTACAATCACGATTACGGTAACATTTAAGAATATATATATATTCACATAATGAATTAAATAAACCTTCATGTTATTATTGTCATCAATGTTATTCAACACAAAATCAAACACAATATTAAAATACAGTCACGGTACACTTCATTAGATTAGATACAAAATAAAGAGAAAAGCCTGCTTGCATTGCCATTGTAGTTCGGATCTCGCCCTCAGGCTAGGTAAAAGAAATATGCAGAAAAAATATGATTATAAAAAATGGCAATGATTCGATAACAATTGAATTACTGACCTGCCCACGAATCAATGAGTCGGCACGCAAATCATGCAATGACAGCAGACCAACATCTAGCACTGCTCTGTTTGTGCATATCACTACAAATTCATCGCTTCGCCTTCGTACGGTGATGCAAGCACCAACGAGGTCGGGCACACAGTGCTGCATAGCCATAGCCATAGGCTAGCCCGGGCCTAGGCATGGTAGCTTCCTCGGCGCAGCATGATGACTCAACGTAAACGTGCGCAGACATCGGGACGCAATTTCCACAGGTTCACCACATCACATTACCTAGTCAGGAATCGTTGACAGTCAAAGCGCTGTTGTAATTTTTCCTGAATCCAACGTCAACAAAGGCGAAGCCGACCTGGAGTCTGGAGCGTGACTCGCACACTCGGTGACACTTTACGACTGTCAACCGTTGTTTCCGTGTGGCCTGTCGAAGTAGACTCTTCGTCTGTGGTTTCCATTTCTCCAAAGATAGACAACTATTACGGAAGTTCAGTAAACAACTAATCGCTAGTAGCAGATCTGGTAAAACTGTCACAAGCGATGCATCTATCTTGTCAACAAATAAAAAATAGTTCCGGTATTACGTTATCGCATATTCTCGTTGGTTAGCGTCTCGTGCGTTCGAGAAGTGTGGCGTTTTCCACGATTTTTTGCGTGTTTTGTTGTAATTTCTTTAACTTTTTTATTTGGAACGAACAAAAACGCTATTTTGTTCACGTGTGTAAACACTTGTATATATAACAGAGACCCATATCTTTTTTTTCGCTCCAGAATGCCTATTTACGAAATAAATCGCAAAAAATCGAAAATTTACATTGATTAGATATACGCGACTCAAACCACTCGTTTCGACAACAAGATGGCGATACGCAGTGATGCATTTTGTCGATTTTTGTCTCGAACAAAGTCAGTTTTTCAGTTTATCTTATAAATTAGCAGGTATCTGTCACCATTAATGCATAGTTTGATAATATATATTTAAATATACGGCATAACACAAAATTGCTTCAGTTCCCCTTTAAGTTGTTTCTCCTGTCGAACAACTCCCGGCCAGTGGCGCCACATGGTGGATGTATGTGCCAAGTCTAGCCACCGACAATAATTATTTATTATAATATATAAACACCGGTAAGTAGTAGAATTTCTGGGTTTTTTTACCTTTTGAGTGGTCAGCTGCGAACTCTTGATTGGTGGACTGAATAATAGTTGAGTCATTAAACAAAAAATGTATTTTAAGTCGAATTACCAATTGTTCATGTTTACTTGTTAAGTCGATTTTGTGCGCGCGCGTGCGCGCGTGTGTGCTACAACATAAGTAGCCGGCTAATCGCAAGCACTTAACTAGCAGTAATGCCGAGTTAGTAAACGCAGATATATATATATATATATATTCCATAATAGAAATGGCATGTGCAACGCAAGAACATTGGTAGAACTAAAGGGAACGTACAACGATGTTCACTGGTTATCAGATGCTGAGTTAATTTGGAGATTCATATGATTAAAATTCCCCAAGTTTCTGAACGTTTAATAAATTTAAAAACTAATTTAAATTAACCGTAAAATGAGTTATTCTTCATGCGTTAATTTTAATGATGTAGAATATTTACAGACATATTTTGACAGACTAACCAATCATCCGATGAAACACGCTATATTTGACCTTGAAAAAACAGTTATTGGTGTGCCTTTTTTGCCGTCCAGCGATCTCTAGATTTGTGTGACATAAAGCTGGAATATTTTGTTTCATCGCTAGATCGTGTAGTTTCTAAAATATAAATATGAGATATGAAAATTTATGATTGTGTGGGGTAACACATTTTGTATGGGTATAATTTGAAAACAACCGAGATGTTACACATTCTAATACATTCGGTATCGCAATGTCCGTAAAACTCGTTCAGTTAACCAATCCACATTCTTGTACATTCCGTTTAAATCAGTTTTCTGAAGACAGCCGCAAACGCAGCGTTGAGAGACCAACGGACTCACAGAACGAGACGCGTACACACGTGACTATCTTTATTGACGTCAACACACGTGGTTGTGTTTATCACGTGACTGTGTATTGGTGTTTACTGGTTGGCTAGGTTTCAGCTCTATAACTAATCTTACTGGGGATAAACGTGGAGCCGGGAAATACTCGTCTCATCCACGCACACAAGTCGAAAGGGCGGACACGACACGAGGATTAATAGCTAAATTACTATGTATGTATCAAACACTTCGTATAACTTAGAGTTACAGTTCGACAAGGTAGACCACCAATTATTTGGACGGCGAGTGGACGATGAGGACCGGACACTTGCTGTGGTGCAGCACGTAGTCACTAACGCTGCCCAGGATGGTGCGTCTTACAGCGCCCAATCCACGAGACCCCATGATGGCCAGGTCAGCCATGACGTCACTGATGACGTTAACGATGACGTGGCCGGGTTTCAAGCCTCGTTCTATGCGGGTGATGATGTCAGACGAGGGCACCTGTAACGAAACGAACGTAGTCTTCAGATAATGTTGTGCGTTTTTAAATTCTTATTTTTAAAAAGATACCATGTACTGTGCGCCAATTATTTCTGGCTACAAATAATGACAATGTACAAGACAATCTGAGGACTAAGAAGTTTGATTGTCTATGTGATATAAGACACAACACGACAACAGCAGATATTGCGAATGTCACGTGTCCACCAGCAGCCAAATTTCCAAACATTCAATTAAAGGGCTGGGGCAGTTACCTTGGTAGTATGCAAAATAAGAATATACGTCATAAACCGCGTTAACATAAACTCGCCTATGCAAAAAATAAAAAATTATAATCATAATCAATCATAAAAATCATACGAAGCTTCTCGCACAAATTACAAGGTGTTTGTGTGTGTATGCGTGCGTGCGTCGTGCGTGCGTGCGTAAATATGGATGTAAAGAGCACACGTGTTTAAACAGGATTCACAGGGTACTTTGAATGCGCCATTGTTGTTTGTTTCCGTATGCTGAAGCACCTGAACGAATACTTGGTTGTATGTAAGAGTGCAGCTGTTTGGCTAGCACTTCGGCCTAGTCTCGTTGCTGAATAGAACACACAGTTGAACAAGCTATTCACATCTATTCAATGCAGCCAGTAACACACGGGCAGCTACGCTGAGTAAGACGTCTTTGTACAAGCCGATCGTTGCTCTAATGCACTAGTAAAACAGAAAGAAAGTCCTTTTGTTGATAAAAACAATTCTATCTGACAAGTTTGTTTTTTAACTGTGCGGTAATGCAGTGACCCAAATGAGGATGCATAATGTGACAGACAGGCATTCTCGTTGGGAACATGACGACTGCAAAATGTAAAAACTACATCACTAGCCAGTAACGAACATACGTTTTCTGTGTGTGTGTGTGTGTGTGTGCGTGTGCGTGTGCGTGTGCGTCAGCGTGAACGTGAACGTGAACGTATGCGTGGGTGGGTGCATGCGTGTGTATGTGCGTGCGTGCGTGCGTGCGCGCGCGCGTGCGTGCGTGCGCGCGCGTGCGTGCGTGCGTGCGTGCGTGCGTGCGTGCGTGCGTGCGTGCGTGCGTGCGTGCGTGCGTGCGTGCGTGGTTTCGCATAGTACTTACGCCATTCTCGTTGAGTAGAGATACAATCTTGTTGATAAGAGCTTTGCTCTTGCTCTCTTCTTCCTTCCACATACCTGTCAGTGTGGCGGGAGACATCACAGCGTCACCTGTCGGAAACACCACACACTAACAGCAAGATGTCGTGACAAGCAGTATGCCGTGAATGGATTGCACCTGTTAAAGTTGTTTTACAAGCATATTCTGGTGATTAAAAAGTGAGAGAGAAAGAGAGAAAGAGAGAGAGAGATAGATAGATAGATAGATAGATAGATAGATAGATAGATAGATAGATAGATAGATAGATAGATAGATAGATATATAGATTTATCGATAGACAGACAGCAGAGAGACATACAGAGAGAGAGATAGAGAGATTTAACAAGATTGCCATCCCAAACAACAAGTTCCAGATGGCTAGTGGACAAGGAAGCCATTGGCTTATCGAGAGTCCAACAATTTTCTTATCTATGTGTAGCCCGCCCTTATCAGATATCTGTCAATTCTATTTTTAAACGTATTCACACTACTAGCATTAACACAATCATTTGGCAGTTTGTTCCATTCATTTATCATCTTCTGTGAGAAAGAGTACTTTCTCATGTCCATCCTACACTGCTCCTTAACTAATGCTGCTTTCTTCTACTGCCTTCTTTGAGAGAGCGAGAGAGAGAGAGAGAGAGAGAGAGAGAGAGAGAGGCGTGTAAAGAGAGAGATAGGGGGGAGGGAGAGAGGGAGGGAATGATAAAAAGAGAGAGGGGGAAAAGATATATATATATATAAATATCTTTCTTTCCTTCTCTCTCACTCTCTATCTCTCTTTCTCTCTCTCTTTCTCTCTCTCTCTCTCTCTCTCTCTCTCTCTTTCTCTATCTCTCTCTCCCTCCCTCTCTCTCCCTCTCTTTCTCTCTATCTCTCTCTCCCTCCCTCTCTATCGCTTTCTCTCTGCCTCACTCTCTCTC